>ML798204.1:55011-105962 GCA_009831015.1 Picea engelmannii | reverse complement strand
ATTCCCGAAAATGTAAAATTAGAGAAAATAACTCAGGAAGATTGGTTGCAACTGCAACAAGAAGACCGAACAACATATACATCCTAGACATGAAGAAGAGAGAGAAGACATAAGCCACACAAAAGGATTCTAAGGAAGAAAATAAGAAAATTCTTAGTTTTCTTATTGAAGAAGGAAGAAACTAAGATGACAAAGTGAATTGAAGAAGGAAGTACATGTAGGCCATGAAGATAATTAAAGAAAAGAATTACAAAATAAGAAAGTGTCAGGTCAGCCCTAATGTTAAAAGGAAGTGATATAAATGGTATAAATAAACATCATTATACATTCATTTGATACAAGTCTAATTTCATAGGAAACAAGAAGTAAAAGAAGGCCATATTTCAAGGGAGGATGTTATTTTCAGGTCATCTTACCGTTTTTTCTATAACTTTTTTTATAGAATGATTCATATGGTTAAATATCTATGGTATTGAGAAGACATATCAAGGTACCTATAGTAAATATTTCATCTCTTGATTCTCTATAATTATGGAGATACACTCTGTGGAAGATAGGGTTTGTGACTAGTCCTGGAGCTAGTCAATAAATAGGTGTTACGGGTAAAACAGTCATAACTTCTTCATACAGAATCCAAATGAAGTGGGACCACTTCCATTGGAAAGAGTACGGATTTTAGTTTCTTGTGCGTGAGTTTCATAATTTTATGTTAAATATTGAGCGTGGGGCATGTTGTACAAGGTGGGTCTTATGAATAGACCAGAATTGAATAAAGTCTACCATTCCTTTTATAACCTCTTTTTAGGGAGGATTCAAGGAGTGAAAATTGGAGGAGTTTCAGAGAATACATTGAGTAATATTATCTACATGATTAGAGTACTCCAAGAATTGAAGAATTGCAGAAATTGAAGAAGTCTCAGGAAGCATTATCAGGTTCTATGTGATGATTGGTTGATGGTGATGATTTAATGCAAAGTTTTATTATCTCTCATATATTCTTGGGTGGAAGGAAGGGGGAAGGATGGAGAGTTCAAATCTCTCTTGATATTGAAGGATTGTATCTTTCTCTTGGAGATTAATCCCTCCCTCTACATTTGGAATCTGTAGCTACCTTTGGAAGTCATTACTTCCCTTGAACAAAAACTATTGATTATTGCTCATATATTGTGCATGGTGTATTGTGGTGTCTTGGTGTAACTCTTATACTATTGCTCATTTCTCATTAAATATAATTGAATGTTTTAAGTATAAGTTGAAAAAGGTTTTCAAATTGTACTTGATACTGATTCACCCCCCTCTCAGTATCAACACTAGTATGATCTTCCCTTCTTCATTAATCTCTGGTAAAATGGTTTGGACTAGAATATTGTTTCCAATTACCTTATTTAAGAAGGAAACATGGAAGACTAGAAGTACACGTGAAGATGGAGGAAACTCCAATTTGTAAGCCATACCTTTAATCCTTTGCAAAACCTTATAGGGGAAAAAACATTTGGGTGCTAATTTAGTGTCCTTATTTTGATTCTTGAGGGACATCTGTTTATATGGTTGTATCGTTAGAAATACTCAATCCCCAAATTCAAATTCCCCTCCATTACAATGTTGGCATGATTTTTATTTCATCCTATTTTGTGTCATAACTAAGTTGTCTTTCAATAGTTTGAGAACCTCTTGTTGGTTCCCTATGATATCCATAAAGTGACAAAAATGGATAATTTTTTTATGAAGTATGGAAGGATGTGTTGTACCACCATTTCACCAAAGGAACCGCTTGAAATCATCATCATCAACCTAAGAAAGGACTCCAAGGACGGAAACCTATGATGAAGATAGCTAGAGTATGTAATCCCTGTCATAGTCTAGAGGAATGATTAAGGTGGCTTTGTTGAGTGCATGTTTGAGTGATTCAAAGGAATCATGGGCATGGTGATCCCAGTGAAACACAATATCATAGCAGAGTAATTGTAGGAAGCTACAGGTGTGAATGGCATATTCAACAAATAACCATCTTAAGAAATTGGATTTGCCTTGGAGGCTCTTCAACTGGTGTAAGTTCCTGGGAGGGGGAATTTCATTTATTACCTGAAATTTAAGGGGGTCTACAGTTGTTACACATGAAATTTTCACACCTAGGTACCTCGCCCTAAGTGTCGTAAGTGTCATATAATGTCTCATACACCTTGACACTGTGGAATAACCTATGTCATAATCCCTATTCAATGTGGAGGAGGGATATATTACATGAAGGCCAAATTTCCTATTTTTTAGGGAAGGTGGAGGATCTCATGGATGGTTGAAATATTTCCTCCCTAAAATCCTTGAGAGATATTTCCTCCCTAACATCCTCAAGAAATATTTTCTCCCTAAATATCTTAGAGATCCCTTTTTTAGTGGATCTAATGAGAGATATTCTCCATGGTGTTTAAGCCTCCAAATCCTATATAATGAGGGATTTCCATGGAGGATGGGATATGGAAGAGTTTAGAGATACCCAACTTATGATCTCATGAAAGTGGAGACTTGAGGATATCAAACCTCTAATTTTGGGAGCTTTGTGCAAGGGCTGGACGAGGAGGACTTGGAGAGGCTGCTACGACTTCATCAATGATTTGTAGGTATCTCTTTTGAGTTCTCATTAATACATGTGCTTGGCATGTTTCCTTCAATTTTTTGTACATTTACATGGACTTGTCTCTTTGGATAAATCCAGATTTAAACTAATCATGGTATAATAGGAAGTATGCTTTGTCGTCTTTGTTTATTGGATTGAAGGACTCGTTGAAAGACTTGGAGATCAAGTTCAACTTGAATTGAGAGAGGAAAAACTTCGTAAAAAGGTATGCATACTCTCTTCCTATTTTCTATTGAATATTTTAGCTATGTTTAAAGGAAAGTCAATGTTCAAAGTTAGCACTTTTCTGTCTTGGTCATAGGGGTCTAAGATCCAAGAGGGAATTCACCTTTTCACAGGGGAATTTTCCTACAACAAAAATTGGCGAATCCACTAGGGATCAACATCGATTTGTATTTACTTGGTTTTTCCCTACCCTTTTACCACCTTTTAGATCAGTTTTACTGTTTGTTTACGATCCATTACCTTTCTCCCATATTCACTAGCAATTTCACCAATTTCTGTGCATTCTGGGTGAGTTGTTCTACATTTTTTGGCTCTTGTTTTGAGGTTTTGGGAAGATGAATGCCCCCCCGTAGGCTATATCAGAGTGATAGAGCTCCCCTATAGTTCTTTATAGAGAATGTCAATGCTTTTTTCCCTTGACACAGGGAGAGTTGGTCTCTTTCTTGGAGGATTTTTTCCTTCTTCTGCTCAAATTTGTTCAACCTATTTTGTGGAAGCATTTACCTAGACTCTGTATGTTGGTTTGTGAAGTTCTTTAGGTTGCGATTTGGTGCTTATCACTCCCTATTGTCTTGATTGGAGCTTGAAAATTTTTCATAAATGTGAAATTGCCCTTTCTTACTGCTTGGTTTGTCAGGATAGTTTGAGCAATTTCTCTTTCTCCCTGTCGTTTCTTGGATTATTCTTTGCATTTTCTTGTACTCCTTGAATGCTTGTTGGTTGTCAAATATTTGATTGAGTTCTTGTCAGGAAAAGTTTCTACTTGTTTTCTTGCATACCTCACTTCTTTGAATGCATGCTTTGTTTGTAGCCTTTTTGCTTCATGTCTTTTGCATATGCATCTGACTCTTATTTTAATTGAAAGTAGTGGAGAATTAAAGGATTTGGATTTAATTTATTTATACATTAGAATCAAACAAAAAATATAGATGTATTATTTCTATTGGGTAGTGAAATTGGTTTGCATTTGAAGTAGCGAAATTGCATGGTTTTTGGCATCGGGAGGGGGCGGAAGAATCGTGTATTGATGTATAGTCTCTTTGACTCATTTCTTGAAGATATTGACATTGATGAGTTTAATAAAATGTTTGGAACATTATGCATTTGGGAATGATAAAAAAATTCTTCTTCTCGTAATATATCTTTCATCGAAGTGAAATATTTGCATTCTCATTTATTTTCATTGTTTAGAGTCGGTCAAAACATCATTTAGTCCATGCCATTTTCCTCTTGAGTAAATAAAATCCACTAAAATCAACGCTAAACTAAAAATTTATCAGACATTTTTACATTTTCTGGTAGCAAACCTACATTAGCTTAAGGTGTAGGGATTTGGAGTAGGTGTGAAAGAAAACTTTCCAAAGCTATCAAACACAATTAGCATCTTGCGATAGGGAGAGAAAACCCAATTTTTGTATAAGCATAGTTGGGATCCCCCTCTCACATAGGGGTTATGCACGAGGTCTCGTTCGGGAGAGAAACAAAGATTATCCCTATGAAGCTTAACCATTCATAGTATTCATAACGTATATTGGGGGTTCTTCTTGAGGTCCAACTATATTCATTTGGTCTCGATGCTTCGTGAATTCCAAATCCATTCGGGGTCCTCTAGAGTTCTACCAGTCCACTTGTCCTCAGTTATCTCGAAGGATTTCAGACTTGTTATTCTGCCCATACGTTCAGACTGTACTTTTGAATGTACCCGCCCAGAGTATGACTACGAGTTGGTGACCTTAGTATCCATAATATTTAGGGTCACTACATAAGGTAACGGTGAAGGGAAGTTTTCATTGTACCTAGAACATACGTTGGTCAAACTCACTCGAGTTCCTTGGAGAGTAAATCCATGATTATTGTGTGGAATCTTGCACCAAGGCGTAAGTCCGTTAAGCAAGTCGCCAACCCCCTCCTATATTGATCTCACGATGTTGGATTTCATCACCAAATAGTTGTGGGAATTTTTGTTTGATTGTTTGCTTCTCAGATTTGTAGTGTGTGTTGTTTTTTTTCCTTAGTGGAACTTAGGTCGAGTCAGTGTTAATGGAATCAACTCCCAGGAGTACCAATGGAGAAACCCATTTTCCCAGGGAACCTTTCACCTTTCCTTCTTTTGGAAACATTGGTCCTTCATTCATTGCCACACTGAGTCTTCCAGGACTCACGATCAGATTACCAGTTTGGTTGTTCCCCACTCTGGTAATCTCGAATCTTCACAATGCCTCAAATGCACCTAATGCTTGAAATGTAAGTACACAACCCACACATCAACCTCATGTCAACTTTTCACCGTCTTCACCAATTAATTATCCTTCCCTTTCTCCTTCTTTGCCTAGTGAAATCTCTAAAGAAAGTAGCTAGGTTGATAAGAAGAAGAAGAAATGGAAAGAGAAGAAGAATAAGAACTTGAAAATGACCAAGTCTCTAACCACATCAGATGTTGGATCCAAGAAACCAGCTACTGTTAATCGTACTAGGAGTTTTGATGAGGTTGTTAAGATTAAAACGAAGAATCTGAAATCCAAATTCCCTTGCAGTATTTGTAAGGGTGACCACTTTCTGAGGGATTTCCCTGGTCTTACCAAGGTCTTAGAAATGTGGTCCTCCATGTCATCAGCCCCTACTGAACATGATGGTGATGCCCCGTCAAATAGTGACATTAAGGTTGATAAGAAGAAGACAACTATCAAATTTCTATGCATGTTATGTGAAGGTGATCATTACTCTCACCTTTTTCCTCATATGAATGAGGTTTATTCTCTTTTGGAAAATCTTCAACTTCCAAATGGTTATCATAAGATTCCTCCCAACACATCGTTATTTGATGGAATGGTCAATCCGATTCCATCCCTGGTCAGTCTGGTTGATCAGGTGGTCAATCTAGTTTCATCCTTGGTTGAACCACTAACCAAAGTAGTTGATCTAGTTATGTCATTGATCAGCCCCACTTTTCATCTGAAAAGTGAAACCCAAGTGGTCGATCTGGTTCCTTCATCGGTCGATCACACTCCTCCCTTAAGGAGTGCCAAAGTGGTTTCTCTGGTTACATCATCATTCGATCCCACTCCTCCCTTAAGGAGTGCCAAAGCGGTTTCTCTGATTACATCATTGTTCAATCCCACTCCTCGTATGAAGAGTGTCAAAGTGGTCGATCTGGTTCCACCATCGATTGATCCCACTCCTCCTTTGAAGAGTGCAACCAAAGCGGTTGATCTGATCCCATCATCGGTCGATCCTAATCTCCCTCTAGAGATTAAACATGATACTTCCCATGTTTTTATCGTTAATACAGAATCTACCGTGTTGGGGGGAATTTCTGCCTCTCCCGCGAAACCCCCTCCAAGTAATGAGGCCATCCTTTTTGATTGGGTGCACTAACTGGGCATCATCTTCCCTCTCACATTCCTTTCAAGATTATAGTATAGGTTTGTGTTCAGGACGTTGCTTAGACATTGATAGATGAAGGTGCGTTCATTAGTATTTTATCCTCTATTTCTTGACAAGATTTTGGTTATCCTCAGCTTGTACTAGTTACACAGAATCTGATAGCTTTTAATAGAAGAACCAGTGACCCTTTAGGATTCCTTCCTTAGTTTCCCGTAACTTTGGGAGGGAAAAATGTCTTAATTCAATTTATGATAGTCCAGAACCCCTTGGATTTCGATTTACTGCTTGGGCGAGATTATGTCTATGCCATGAACGCTATTGTGTCCATTATTTTTCATGTGATATCTTTCCCTCATGATGGAAGAATTGTGGTTATTGATCAACCTTCATTCGTTGGTCCTGACTTGATTATCAACCCAATGAGATCCCTAAACGGATCTTATATGCAGACGGTATCACCCCTGCCACAGGTCAAATATGTGGTGTTATCTACCATGCCTTCAAATTCCAATGAAGATGAGCCTCTCATTGTAGGCTCAGCCTTTTGTGACTTAGATCTGATAGTTGACATGGTGATCTCTTCGATAGGGTTAGTAGAGCATGATCACCTTACTCCTATCTGTTGGGTATGTGTTATATTCTTTGCATGAGTAGTAGTGTCTGAGCGCCTGTGCCGGGCGCGCAGGGGGGTTAGAGGGGGGGTGCAGGGGGGCGGAGCCCCCCGGGCGGGGGTTCGGGGGCAGCAGCCCCGATTTTTTTTTTTTTCGGGCCGACATATTTCCGGGACAACATATTTCCAGGACCACATGATATTAGGTGGTTTTCTGCACATGGTTTTTGCCGATGGTTTTCTATTTCCGGTTAAGGAATTAGGGTTTTGGACTAATCCAAGTCATTGGGTTAGGGTTTTGGATGCCGCTGGCTCCTATATGTATATTGTATTGTAAACAATGTAACAAAAATTGTATGAATATAATATATGCTGGTTTTCCCGGTTTGGGTTTCCAGGTGAAAAATCTCTGTGTAATGTTTGTATTTGCCATTGTATCTTTTCTGTTCTTTTCTAAATATCAGTTTGCAGTAGATATTGTACAAGGTTAGAATTTACACTATCGAGGTCATCAACATGTATTCCTTCCATAGTTATTTTCTTCCATCTATTGAAGATCTCTTGGAATCCATGATTGGCGTTTGTCCCTTGACATGTATTCATTCCAAGGCATTGTCCTCTTGGAAGCCATGATCAAGTAGGAGACTTGAGCATATTTTTACTTCTCTGTGGAAAGCGCAATAAAAAATGAAACATAGGTCTTGAGCATAGTTTTCCTCTCTGTAACAAGCTCGTTAAAAAATGAAACAAAAATATGGGGATTGAACCCGGAGCCTTGAGCATATTTCTTTTCATGTGTCAAGCTCGTTAAAAAATAAAATAGTCACCTCTTTCATCAAGTCGAGTCTTTCACTAGGGCACGTATTTGAACCTCCATTTCATCCACCCTTATCATTTTTCTCCATCTATTACAGAAATTGGTGACAACCTCAAAGTCGGTGAATGAATTGAAGCTTGGGGGGGAATGTCTCCAGCCTTTTATTATCATTTTGGAGCTAAGACACTAGCTTTTCAAGCTGGGGGAAGAGTACCAGCCATCCATGGGTATCCCTACCTTTGTAAATTACATTGGGAATTTATAAGAATAAGTCTAATTTTGTTTCAAGCTTGTGTAAAAATGAAACCAATATCGAGCTTAGTCTTTGTTCTTTCTCATGCTTGTAAATACATGAGAATGTAATCGAGTATACTTTTATCACATTTTCAAACTCATAAAGGTTATATGGAAAAGGAACCCCCTGGATTATCCTTTAAGCTCTTTTCAGACTCTCTAAACATGAAAATATTGTTGAGTGATCTTGCTTCCTTTCACACTCATTAAAAGGTTTGAAAGGGCGTCTTTAAAGTGGTAGTTTATCTATTTTTCATCCTCGCGAGACTACAATTATGGAAAAGGACAACCCTACAGTCACCTTTAAGTTCCTTTTAGACTCTCTAAACATGAAAAACCATTGTGTTTTCCTTCTTTGGACTCGCTAAACTACACATTGAAGGGCCCTTATGGGAAAGAACCCTTACTTCTTCAAGTTCGTTAAACAAAGGAAGAGGGACTTACTGAAGGTAAGTTATATCGAGCATGTGTTATCCTCCTCGAGCTTGTTAAATTAAAAAGAGGTACTCATCTATCTAGGTGGGGGGGAAATTGAAGGAAGAAAGCCAAGCCACTTTTTGGGAGACATCACAGGTCACTCTTGCAGTCTCCCTTGAACACAACACATTGTCTTCACATACATTTTAATCCACTAAACCTCTGCACTAAACCAATCCTCTGAGTTTCTTTACTCCTTTGGGTCACATGGTGAAATTCATAGTATCCACTGCATCATGTTTTGGTCCATGTCGTGTTTTTGTTGTTTGTGCCTCGATGTTCAAGGGAAGTATCTACCTCGAGAGTCAACCATCACAAATTTCCAATTTCATTACTTGTGTCAGTCCATACTCATTTGATTCAACATCTTACATCTCTATGTCTATTTCGGTTTTTTTATGGGGAATACATCAAGGCCCTCCTTCGACGAGTCTTTTCCTATCAACTTTAACACATCATTTGAGAATTAGACTTAGAAACTAGTAAGTACCTTGGGACCTGCATGCCTCAATGGAAGGCCTCCTCGCCTTTGAAAATAGGGTTTCATCATTGACCTATGATCGAATGATTCCATGAATTTTTGACTTCAACTCATTTATTCACATTCGTTGTAATGTACTAGGGTACCTTGGGAGTCATTGACATCACTGGTGATTTCCCTCACACTTGTTAACATTTTACCTCAATGACCAGTAATTAAGTGGTTTGTACCATGTTCGACATCAAAACATCTATTCACATGGCTAGATTTGTACAACATCAGGATTAGGACGAACACCCTGGGTTGAGCATTCACTATGTTATCTTATTTTCCCAGGTTGCGAAGGAGATCATTTAAGCATGCTAATATATATATATTGTCACATATATCCACATTGTATTGGTTTGTGGCTATGTTTTATCATCTCGTAGCTCCACTGTATATTTTTCATGGCTACGATCAGTTCATGTCATGGAGGTATGGATCCACATTATATCTTTGGTGGCCATATCCTTAGTCAATTTTTTCATGGATCCGCAGTGTATTGGTCGGCGACCGTTCTTTGAGTCATCTCATATTCCAAGCATAGGTATGCCTTCCTCAAAGATGGAACATATATTAATATTGTTTGATGGTTGTTTGCAGCTTCTTCCAAGTTCTCCAACTCCACACCCTTGCATTAAAGATTTGTAAAGTGTTTCGGCCATCATTCTCTCTTCTGACTTAACACTTTAGGGGGTATTTTGTTACACATGAAATTTTCACACCTAGTTACCTCGCCCTAAGTGTCGTAAGTGTCATATAAGTGTCTCATACAACTTGACACCATGTAATAAAATGTCATAATCCCTAGTCAATGTGGAGGAGGGATATATTACATGAAGGCCAAAATACCAAGTGCACATGAATTATTATTATTATTCATGAAAAATAAATTAATTAAGTGTGAGAATCCACCTCACATTTGGTTTCCTATTTTTTAGGGAAGGGGGAGGATCTCTTGGATGGTTGAAATATTTCCTCCTTAAAATCCTTGAGATATATTTCCTCCCTAAAATCCTTAAGAAATATTTTCTCCCTAAATATCCTAGAGATCCCTTTTTTAGTGGATCTGATGAGAGATCTTCTCCATGGTAGTTAAGCCTCCAAATCCTATATAGTGAGTGATTTCCATGGAGGAGGGGGGATGGAAGAGTTTAGAGATACCCAACTTATGATCTCAAGAGAAGTGGAGACTTGAGGATATCAAACCTCTGATTTTGGGAGCTTTGTGTAAGGGATGGACGAGGAGGACTTGGAGAGGCTGTTGCAAATTCATCAATGGTTTGTAAGTATCTCTTTTGAGTTCTCATTAATACATATGCTTGGCCTATTTCCTTCAAGTTTTGTACATTTGCATGGACTTGTCTCTTTGGATAAATCTAGATTTAAACTAATCATGGTAGAATACGAAGTATGCTTTGCCGTCATTGTTTATCGAATTGCAGGACTCATTGAAAGACTTGGAGATCAATTTCAACTTGGACTGAGCAAGGACAAACTTCGTAAAAAGGTGCTCATACTCTCTTCCTCTTATCTATTGAATAGTTTAGCTATGTTTAAAGGAAATTTAGTGTTCAAATTTAGAACTTTTATGTCTTGGTCATAGGGGTCTAAGATCCAAGAGGGAATTCACCTGTCCGCAAGGGAATTTTCCTACAACAACAGTGATGCCCTGCTTGGAAACAAAGAAGCCCAACAAGCGTTCTATAGTGATGTATAAGACACATTTAAGCGGGTTGAGCCAAATTTTGTCTTTCTGACAACATTCAAAGATGATCCGTAGATCCTCTATGTGTTGGGAATGTTTCTTGGACTGAGTTGTAAGGTCATCCAAGTAGGAAAGAATGATTTGAGTGAGATCATGGAAGGTGTATGGCATCGCATGTTGGAAATTCATGCTAGCATTTTTAAGTCTGAATGGAATGACACAATAGGAAAAGGTACCCCTGGGGGTTGTGAAGGTGATTTTTTATTGATCTGCATGGCAGATTTGGATTTGGTTATAGCTGAAAAGTAAGTCCATGAGGGAGAGGAATTCATGAACACCACATGCATCGATGACTTGATCGATGAAGGGGGTAGGGAAGTTGTCTTTTGGAAAAACTTTGTTGAGGTCATGAAATTATGTACAGAATCGAATGGTGCCCTATTTTTGATTGACATGGATAGGATTGGAGACCCAAGATGTGTATGCAATGGGGTATATGAAGCTAGTTGTACATAGTTTGTTGATTTTGGATTTGATTGCCATGGATTTGGAAAATGGTTGCAATGTTAGGCCAAGTGTCAATGTGATGTTCAACAATGGTTGGGTATAACCCTATAATTTTGGTGTATGACCAGGAAAACACATCCCAATATTCCTCGAAGAGGAATTTATATGCCATAATTTCCTCTGGGGAGCATGCTACCCCCAAGGTAATTTCTTATATGAAATTGGCTTTGACTGAGATGTCGATATTGATTGTGGGTGAGATATTAACCATATTGCCTTCTTCAAATGTGTCAGGCGTAGGTATTGTATTTTTTAACCAGTCGACATGGCCTGAGGGGATAAAATGTTAAGCTTTGATGGTACAAATAGGGGTGTCTGTAGGTGGTTGAAAGGCATTGTGTTCCAAGAAAAGGGATCGATGATGAAAATCATCCCATGGGTAATCAGAGGTGCATAGGAACTCTAAAACGTCTTCATCGGACTTAATGGTGATGGATTATAGGGAGTTTGTAACAAGTGAGAGTGCAGTGTCGAGATTCATGGGGGTAGTTGGTGGAGGTTGGATATCATCATTCATCTCTAAGGTAGATGGACCTACGAGAGGGGAATAGGAAATTTTGGTAGATGTCATGAATCAAATATCCATATACAAATTGGATGTATAATGGTCTAGAGGAGGGGAGATCTCGTAAATTGGTGTTACAGGGGAGTTTACATGATGCAGGCGCACTCGCAAGCACGTCCGCTCATAGGATCTTCCCTTTACCACGTCTCAAAGGACTTTAATGTCCTTCTACTTCCCTATCAGGAAGTTTGCACCCACAGAACTCTTTGCGCGATCCCCTTTCTTTACTTTTCGGGGGATCGAACTTCACGACTTTGCGAGGTCAGTGGTCGAGCATAGGACTCTTGAATCCCCGAATCCCGATTCAAGTCAACGCTGACCTTTTCCTTTGCCCTGTCGGAACTTTTCTTATCAAGGTTTCGGCACTTGCAGTGTCGAGCAACTCGGTTCTCTGACTCCCAAGTCCTGATACGTAGAAACTCCGATGCGCTCGCGAGTTGACTTTTCAATGGTCCCTTCACTCCATCGACATTTCAGAGTTCGCAACATCGCGAATCCTAATGCATATGTTTCAGCCCTTCGATTTCCCCCGATCTCACGAATACTGATTTTCCCGATATGCCTTCTCCTTCAGGACTTTCTCTGAAGGTTGTGATTATTTCCACGCGTCCTCAAAGATGGACGACTCTCGTATGCTTCGGGGTCTTCGCCTTGGAAATCCTCGATTCCCCTGTTATGACGAGACGATGTCAGCTGGGCCCCGCACGTAACTTACCTCCTCATCGGGATTTCAGACTTCGTGATTCCAAAATGCAAGAGTATCCTATCCTCAGGACCTCCGATACGTCGAACCCCAACTTCTTTACCAAATCAGACGGCTGGCGGGATTTCTCAAATCCTCTCCACAAGATCCTGACCATCTGTCTTTTCTCTCCTTGATACTTTCACGAAGTGAACCAAGGACTCCTTCCCGGACTTAATTACCTGTGACACAAAACTCTGACGCCTTGAGTCACACAATATGCACCAACTCCTTATGCTACCTTCAATAGCTTCAAAGGCTTTATTTCTCCCGATCTTTCTCATGACTTTGAGTCTTAGAGAAGATTATTGCGCGCACTCCTTTCAGAAACTCTCGGACACTTCCAAGTACTGAATACCTTCGACTCTGCACACTCCTGCAGCAGCAGTCTCTCACACCTTACTCAGGTTCGCAACCCTGAGACTTTTCTTTGCCTACGCACTCCTTGCACGACTTCTATGCTCAACTGCACTTCTGCGGAAATGAGAACAAATGCTACCTATCTGAACCCTCTATCAACACACTCCTTGTAGACACTTCGACTACACTCCTTGTAGGAATTCTTTCTCAGATAGAGAAACAATTGAAACTCATTCCCTCTTCCTTTCAATCTTCACTTAGAAAATGAAATCATATACACAACATATCAAAGGAAATGCATAACAGGAAGCAAACATTCATGAACATAACATCAATACACAAAGAACAACACAAACCATGAATTTGAACCAATTCTTTCTATTAATCCAAATGTCTGTACATGGGTGTTCTTACACAGCTCTCTGCATGCTCTTTCTCTTCCTCCTTCTTGATAATAATACAATGCACAATGAGGGTGTCTATATCCCATTTCCCTCTTGCTCTCTCAAACAATCTAATCTAGAATTAAATTCTATCTACCTACATTAACTATCTTAAATGCCTCCTACCTACTAAGGACGAGAGCGTATGGCTCAAGGTCCCGATTACATTTACAAGTGCGCTTTATCTTAATGGCCTCATTTAAGAAGGCGCATCAATTCCCAAGGTGATCTCAAAATTTTTGTTGGCTTGTCCAACTGTCCACTTGCATTCCGTGCTGGCTCACTTGACGTGGGAGATGCTCCTGCATCATACTCCCTCACTTGAAAATTTTCATGGGCTCTTGTCCATGAGCTCCTTCATGGTATGTCCATGCTTTTGAATCTTTGCCTTGGCCTCCCAGCTGGCATCTTCAGCTGGATGGTTCTTCCACTTGACCAGATACTCTAAGTATTCTTTCCTCCTGGTCTTCTTGCCAATTCTTTTGTCTGGTATGCACTCCATCTGCGGCTTCTCTACAACTGGCATCTGCTTTCACCACTGAACCTCTAACTGTTCATCACTTGTTCCTGCTTCCTCATCTTTGTAGGGGTATAAATCTGAGACATTGAATATCGGAGAAATTCCAATCCCATCGGGTAATTCAATCTCGTAAGCGTTCACCCCACATTTCTTCAAGACTCTGCATGGTCCGATCTTTTTCATCTTCATCTTGTTATATGTCCCTTTTGGGAACCTTTTATTTCTCAAATGTGCTAGGGTCAAATCACCAACCTCAAACTGAAGTTGTCTCCAGTGTTGATCTGTTCTGCGCTTATATTCCTGGCTTGATTTTTCCAGTCGCTCCTTCACCTGGCTGTGAAGTTCCCTCATTGCCTCTGTGAATTCTTCAGCACTAGCACTCCTAGTCGCAGTCTGTTCTGACTCTCTCAGTTCATAAATTCCTCTCAGCTACATGCCATAGACAACTTGAAATCGACTCTGCCCTATGCTCCTATTAACAGAGTCATTATAAGAAAACTTTGCATGCGCCAATATATTGTCCCACTGACTATGGTGCTCTGTCAACAAGTTTCTCAACAAGTCTCCCAGACTTCTATTCACCACTTTCGTTTGTCCATTCGTTTGAGGATGATAAGCTGAACTAAATTCCAAGTTAGTCCCCAGCTTCTTCCATAAGGTCCACCAAAAGTGTCCTATGAACTTCGTATCTCTATCCGAAACTATGCTCCTTGGTAAGCCGTGAAGTCGAATGACCTCTTTGAAAAACAGGTTTGCAATGTGAGTTGCATCACTGGTTTTGTGAAATGGAATGAAGTGTTCCATTTTGGAAAATCTATCCACCACCAAAAAGATTGAATCAACACCTCTTTGTGTTCTTGGCAACCCCAATACGAAATCCATACTAATCGCATCCCACGGCCTTTCCGGTATGGGAAATGGTTGATAGAACCCTGCATTCTGCTTTCTTCCCTTTGAATGCTGACAAATTCTGCATCTGTCTATGAATCTCTTGAAATCCGCTCACATTCCCGGCCAAAAATATGACTCATTCAATTTTGCGAATGTCTTGTCGTGACCAAAGTGCCCTGCCAATCCTCCACTGTGTTTCTCCTTTAACAGATTCTCCCTCATGGAGAATTTCGGAATACACAGTTGATTGCCTCTGAGCAGCAATCCTTCCTGGATCATGTATTCTATCCATTGGATTCTATCCCTGAGAACTGGATTCTCATCTGCTTCATATGCCTCCTTGAAATCTTGATCATCTGCATACATGTATCCGAGATCATCAAAACCCAACGTTTTGACTCTGAACTCCTACAACAGCAAACACTTCCTGCTCAAAGCATCAACAACTTTGTAAGCAACACTAGAAATATGTTTAATCACCAAAGTGAAATTTTGCATATATTCAACCCATTTGACATGTTTCTGATTCAACTTTTCTTGTTGAGTCACAAACTGCAGTGCATGATTGTCGCTGTATAAAACAATTCTTTGGGTATCAAGTAATGCCTCCATTTCTTCAGTTCCTTTATGATAGCATAAAAATCCTTATCATAAGTGGAATATTTCAACTTTGCGTCATTCAGCTTCTCGCTGAAATACGCTATCAGTCTGTCTTCCTAACTCAAGACTGCTCTGATTGCAAATCATCTTGCATCGCATTTCACTTGAAATGTCTTTTGGAAATCCGGCAACACCAAAATTGGTTGTTCCGTGATCTTCCTCTTCAACAAATTAAAACTTTTCTCAGCCTCTTCTTTCCAGTGAAAATATTTATGTCTTTTCTTCACTATGTCCATCATCGCTGTGCTAATTCCATTGAAATTCCTGATGAACTTCCGGTAGAAACTATCTAACCCGTGAAAACTTCTCACCTCGAATACATTCCTCGGTGATGGCCAATTCTTGATTACCTCCGCCTTATCTGGATCCATCCTCAACTCATTTTCTGAAATAGCAAACCCTAAGTAAATGAGCTTTGTCTTCATAAATGAGGATTTATTCATGTTTATCAACAGCTTCTCCTGCTGCAATTTCCACATCACTGTAGCCAAATGCTTCAGATGCTATGTTGTTGTTTTACTGAAAACCAGTATTTCATCCAAATACACAATGAAAAATTTCCCGATGAACTTCTTCAAGACTTCGTTCATCAACCTCATGAAGGTACTTGGTGCATTTGTTAAGACAAATGGCATAACAAGCCATTCATAAAACCCCTCGTTGGTTTTGAATGTTGTCTTCCATTCATCAGCTTTCCTCATACAAATCTGGTGATACCCTCTTTTCAAATCAATCTTTGAAAAATACTTTTCTCCACTCAAGCAATCCATCCAATCATCCATCCTCGGCAATGGAAACCTATACCTGATGGTTATCTTGTTAATATCCCTCGAGTCAGTACACATCCTCCAGCCTCCATCTTTCTTCGGACTGAGTACTGTCGGAACAACACATTGACTCAAGATTTCCCTAACTAAACCTTTGTCCAACAAATCCTGAACTTGCCTCTTAACTTCTTCATTCTCCCGTGGCGTCAATCTGTACGCAGCTTTGTTTGGTAAACTGGCTCCTGGTATGAGATCAATATGATGACTCACACTTCTGATCGGTGGCAACGAACGAGGTAATTTGTCCACTACAATGTCAGCAAACTCTTCCAGCAGTTCCTGAACCTCCTCTGGTAAATCATCAACTCTTGTGCTAGTGAGAAAAATTTTCGGCTTCCTGACCACAATGAACTGTGGATCCTCCTTCTTATTAACCTCTGTAAGAAGTTCCATCCCACTCATGAGAAGTATTGTGTTTCTTACTTCCGTCTTCACCTCCTTATCCTTTATTGGAAGCAACATGTGTGTCCTCCTATTCTTCTCCAGGGTGTATGTGTTCATTCGCCCATCATGAATCAAATTTCTGTCATATTGCCATGGTCTACCCAGCAATAGATGACATACATCCATGGGAATGACATCACAAAAAATCTTATCATTATATCCTCCTATTTTAAATTCAACTAAACATTGTTTAGTGACATTTACCTGATGTCCTTTTTGTAGCCATGAAACTTTGTATGGGCTCGGATGTTCAATCGTCTCCAGCTCCAACTTCTCTACCATCTCTATAGATATGAGATTATCCGTGCTACCACTGTCTACAATGACCTTGCATACCCTGTCCTTGGTCTTGCAAGCAGTCCTAAAAAGTCTGGTCCTTTGGACCAAACTTTCCACCTCTTTCTCTGGTGTCAAAAGGACTTTTCGCATCATGAGTGATCTTCCACCTTCAGCATCTTCTACCTCTGCATCTCGCCTCTGTGCTTCGGTGATGTGAGTCTTTCCAGCTTCTTTATTTTTCTTTGGACACTCATAAGACTTGTGCCCATTCTTTCTACATGTGAAGCATGTTATTACTCCACCTCTTCCTCTTCCTCTACCTCTGGTTCGAGGAAAAGTGTTGTTGTCAGCATAATCTCCTCTCTGCTCAGTATGTTTTCCTCTTTGTTCAGCATATCACCCTCGCTGTGAAATTCCACCCCTCTCTGTCTATGTCTGAGGTTTCTTCCAGTCATCCCGGGGCTTCTGGGTTCTTTCCTGGGCAATTGATTTTCCTCTGGGTTGACTTCTACCTCAGCTTATTTGACCCTACTTTTGACTCAGCTTCTCTTCTTCTTTTAGAGCCATATGATAAGAATCTTCCACCGTTAAAATGGTCAACATACTCATCTCATCCTGAATTTCATATCTCAGGCCATTCATATACCTAGTTACTTTTCCATCATTGCTTTCACGATGACCTGCCCTGATATTCAGCCTGTAAAATTCCTCTGTATATTCCTTCTCTGTCATCAGCTTTTGTCTCAGGTTCTGCATTCTCCTGAACAGAGTAATTTGGTAATCCCTGGGAATTAATTTTGCTTTCATATTTGCAATCATCCTGTCCCATCTCTTAATTTTCTGCTTGCCTTGGTAACGCCTGTCCGCTTGTAGTCCATCCCACCACAAGGCTGCATGTCCTTTTAATCTCGTGACGGCATGCTTGACCTTCTTGTCCTCTTCGACATCTTCATAGTCAAAGTAGGTGTCTAGAGCTCTAATCCAGTCTAGAATCTCATCTACATCCAGATTTCCCTCATAAACTGGAATGTCCATCTTCGCCTTTGCACCCATTCTTGCAACAGCTTTAAGCAAGCGTTCATTGGCTGCATATTCTCCTGTGACTTCTTCTTCTCCATGTCCAGCATCATCTTCAATTTCAGACTCACTGATATCTCCTACATCAGCTGAGCATTTTTTTCTTATCTCCATGTCCACAAGCCTGGTGAGTATGTTATGCAGATCTCTTTCTACTTTTGGATTTTGTACCTGTCTACCCTGTCCTCTAGACATTTCCCTTTCCTTCTCTGGATTGGGTGATTGTCTATCTCTTCTCCTTGGAGGCATGGTGAATCTTCCTTCTTCCTGCTACAAAAAGCAAAGAATCTTTTCTAAGCTCTGATACCACTTGACGCAGGCGCACTCGCAAGAACGTCCCCTCACAGGATCTTCCCTTTACCACGTCCCGAAGGACTTTAATGTCCTTCTACTTCCCTTTCGGGAAGTCTGCACCCACAGAACTCTTCACGCGATCCCCTTTATTTCCTTTTCGGGGGATTGGACTTCGCAACTTCGTGAGGTTAGTGGTCGAGCATAGGACTCTCGAATCCCCGAATCCTGATTCAAGTCAACGTTGACCTTTTCCTTTGCCCTATCGAAACTTTTCTTATCGAGGTTTCGACACTCGCAGTGTCGAGCAAATCGATTCTCTGACTCCTGAGTCCCGATATGCAAAAACTCCAATGCGCTCGCGAGTTGACTTTTCAACGGTCCCTTCACTCCATCGACATTTTGGAGTTCGCAAGATCACGAATCCTAATGCATATGTTTCGACCCTTTGATTTCCCCCGATCTCACGAATACCGATTTTCCTGATATGCCTTCTCCTTCGGGACTTTCTTCGAAGGTTGCGATTATTGCCACGTGTCCTCAAAGATGGATGGCTCTCGTATGCTTTGGGGTCTTCACCTTGGAAATCCCCAATTCCCCTGTTACGACGAGACGATGTCAGCTGGCCCCACACATAACTTACCTCCTCATCGGGATTTCAAACTTCGCGATTCCAAATTGCAAGAGATGGCTGGCAGGATTTCTCAAATCCTCTCCACAAGATCTTGACCATTTGTCTTTTCTCTCCTTTATACTTTCACGATGTGAACCAAGGACTCCTTCCCGGACTTAATCACCTGTGACACAAAACTTCGACACCTTGAGTCACACAATATGAACCAACTCCTTATGCTACCTTCAATATCTTCAAAGGCTTTATCTCTCCTGAGCTTTCTCACGACTCTGAGTCTTAGAGAAGATTCTTGCGCGCACTCCTTGCGGCAACTCTTGGACACTTCCAAGTACTAAATACCTTCGAATCTGTGCACTCCTGCAGCAACAATCTCTCACACCTTACTCGGGTTTGCAACCCTAAGACTTTTCTTTTCCTACGCACTCCTTGCACGACTTCTATGCTCAACTGCACTTCTGCGGAAATGAGAACAAATGCTACCTATCTGAACCCTCTGTCAATAGACTCCTTGCGGACACTTTGACTGCACTCCTTGCAGGAATTCTTTCTCACATAGAGAAACAATTGAAACTCATTCCCTCTTCCTTTCAGTCTTCACTTAGAACATGAAATCATATACACAGCATATCAAAGCAAATGCATAACAGGAAGCAAACATTCATGAGCATAACATCAATACACAGAGAACAACACAAACCATGAATTTGAACCAATTCTTTCTATTAATCCAAATGTATGTACATGGGTGTTGTTACACAACTCTCTACATGATCTTGCTCTTCCTCCTTCTTGATAATAATACAATTCACAATGAGGGTGTCTATATCCCATTTCCCTCTTTCTCTCTCAAACAGTCTAATCTAGAATTAAATTCTATCTAGCTGCATTAACTATCTTAAATGCCTCCTACCTACTAAGGACGAGAGCGTATGGCTCAAGGTCCTGATTACATTTACAAGTGTGCTTCATCTTAATGGCCTCAATTAAGATAGCACATCATTTCGCAAGGTGATCTCAAAATTTGTGTTTCCTTTTCCAGCTGTCCACTTGCATTCTGTGCTGGCTTGCTTGACGTGGGAGATGCTCCTGCATCATTACAGAATTGGATAGGAAGTCTATGCCTCATGGTGGAATAGATATGGTAAGTGGAGTTGAGGGACACAGGTTTGGTCGTGGAGGGGGAGTATCATAATTGTTGTGGTGAGGAGTGTATGCAATTTGAGCCATAGAGGTGTGTATGAGTGGTGTAATGGGTGGGATGGAATTCCTCCAGTGTGTGTGTCCCTCAATGATGAATGGGAATCAATATGTGTAATGATCCATCTAGTGGCACAATGCACAATGGCATCACATGTGCTCATTTACTGACGTAGAAATATAGTGAATTTCAGTAATGGTTGATACAGATGAAGATGTGGGTAATATGGTTTGGTGTACCGCTTCTAGGGTAGTCCTAAATTAAGGGAGGGTTGGGAAGTGTTGCATGTAATGATTGTGCTGAGAGAAAATCATGCAAGCATGCCTAGTTATCAAACTAAGAGTTTTGGAGGAGGAGGGTTCCTGTGAGGCCGACGAAGCTACATGTGTGGGAAGTAGCGGTGTACTTATGGGTTTTGGAATGAGATTCCGCAACTCAGGTAAAGTATGGTAGATATTGCTACAGTTTCCAATGGTGTTGCAGAATGTGCATGGGGGTGGTATGCGGGGTGTGGAAGGGATAGAATTTTCCTTCCTTTTGCGTGTGCCTCATTGGTTTGTGGAATTTCCCCATGTTCCAGAGTTAGCATCCCTTGTAGTGGTAGTGTTTCCCCCAACTGTGTTATTGGTTGGGTGAGTGGATGGATGAGACACCGATCACGTTAATGGGATTGCAGGTTGTAGTGGAAGAGATAAACCCAGTACCATAGCTAGTGGTTCTAGATACCATACATGCTATTACCATATTTGGTAAGGTGAGGGGAGAAACAACTTGATATGTTGTTACTCCCGGGGGAGGATAAAATAAGGGTATTTGGGTGATGGTGTGTGGGACTTTCTGCCAAATGGGGATTTGACACATGGGTGGTGGAATCTTTGATGGTTTTTCTTGAGGAGTATGTACAGGGAGTTCGATAGGAAGTATTCGGGTTGGCTAGGAAGGATTCAATGTGGAGTTTGATGAAATCTCGGTGGATGGGGGGTTGGGAATCTCTTCTCCATTGGTCATGATAATGAAAACAATGGTGGTGGTGGGATTGAAGTTTTGGAATACTTGGTATGTACCCATCAAGGATAGAGCCTGAAATAGCCCTAGTTTGACATCTATAATTGGGACAAGGTTAGTGCTAGAGTGGACAAGTGGCAAGATGTTATCAATATGTCCTAATTGGTTGGGTTCTTGGTTAGTTATTTGATCAATGATGATGATTTTTCCATTGTGAGGAAAGAGCACGGTGTGAAAGCCCAACGAAGATACAATGTGCATGGCATACATGTAGCTTTGTCCAAAGAGGATATTTTAATCCAACTAGGCGTCAATGAATTTGATTTTGATGAGAATTGTCTTTCCCCCTAGCTCGACCGTAATTTTTTTATATAGGACTTCGGGTTGGGATGGTTGACCTTCATCAGCTCAAAAAGTGATGGTGGAGGGGATCAACTCAGGTGAACCGATTTTCTACCATACCAATTTGGACATGATACAAGTCCCTATGATATTGTCCAATATCCTAATATTGTGCACATGTGGGAATGTATGGGCCCTTACAAGTCTTAGATTTATGTCCCAAAATGAGCTAAGAGGTATTGGCCTCTCTTAGATATTGGTTGATTTTTATTTAAGGGATATGAATACTTGTTTAGGAAATATCTTTTCTAATTTCCAAGATCACACTAGGGTGTGAGGAAAGAGCATACTCCAAGATTACTTAAATAAGTTTCTAGTCATGACTTAGTGTGATGCTTTTGTAAAAAAGAAAATAAAATAACGAAATTCACATGATAAACTTTATCCCATCCATGTGGTAAGGAAGTAAAAGATGAAAGGTTTCTTTTTATCCTCCCTAAATGTCTAGGTGTGGTTTTAAGCTATGTGTACTAGAGTGGATCTCCAAACCTGCTTTTAATGGATTTTACAATATTGATAAATAAACTCTAATCTTCTTGGTGGAAGTGATTTTCTCAAGCCTTAAAATTTGTGAAAAAATAAGAACAGTGTATGGATAAACCAGAAACAATCATGCACAGAGAGATAAGTGTTTGTTTTAAGAGTTCTGACAAAGAACGGGTATGTGTGGACCACAAGACTATTTTCCTCGAACCCACGCGCACACAGAGAAGATGGACGGACCAAAATTTTGAAAACTTCCACTCAATGTGGGACGAAAACCTGCTCTCTAAAGGTGAGAATATGTCGGTTTTATACCCTTAAAGCAAAAGTGAGTGAGAAAGAAAAACTTAGCAGCCTAATTGGAGAGGATTTTGATCCAAATCCACATTATGGTCACCAATCTATTGGGTCATTGTTGTCACTTGGGTGAGAAAAAAGTGGTCCCTTAACTGTCTAGTTAGGCTATCAAGACATCACAATAGTTTGTTAGTTTATTAGTGGATCAACTAAATAGAAAACAAGAAGTAAATAACAAGGAAACAAAACTAAACTAAGCATGTAACAAACAAAATAGATGCAAGAAAGAGACACAAGGAATAGCTACCAAATGAGACTGATCTTCAAATTGAAAACACCATGGAGAAATATGGGAAATTTTGATTCCACTCTTCCTCCTTAGGAAGGCTCTTAAGTCCCCAAACAAAAATATTTCTCTCTTCTAACAATGGATAAAAATGAAAATACAATGGTGAAGAATTGATGTTTGAAATTCTCAATAGGAGATAGGGACAACCCTTGCGATAGATGCTCAAAGAGTTCTAATAGAAATATGGATTCTCAAAGACAAATAGAACTACATAACAATACTCAAATCGCTTCTTCTTGTTTTTCATACAATGGCCCGTTATTTATAGGAGGATTGCAAGCTTTTTCCCAACTAGTTTAAAATGTGAATGGGAGGCCCTTGGAGGTACCTCCCATCCTTTTCAATGATACCAAGGAGAAATTTTGGAGTGATTTTGGGTATGGGGGAGATCCACTCCATCCCAAAAGTGGTTGAGGCCTGACCAAAATCAACAATGCATTGTTTCCGCATCCATGTGATTTTTCCATCTTTTCATCGCATAGTTCTTTCACTGTTCACATTGTACGCCATGTTAGACCGCATGGGTGTGCACACGTTGAAAGTGTTGAATATGTGCAAAATTTCAGAACCAATTTTTCATATTTTTGTTCTTATATTTCCAAACTGATGGTAATCCTTCCATAATTATTGGTAGTATGTTGTGCTTGCGATGACTGTTTCTTCATCCATTGTCTATGTTTGTGGTGAGAAATTTTTTGCTAATAACAATGTTGAACAAGGATCAGGAAATAAAGTGGATCCACTTCCCTTCATACATGAAGAGCCACATTATCTTCCTCCTCACTCTTTAGTTGGATATCATGAGTGGCATCTACAAGAGCCACCCTTGTTTTTACCTTGCACAAATTTCAATTGTGCATGCTTGAAAACTAAAGTTGATTTTCTTTTTCCTTCCGAGATTTTAAAACTCAAAAATCTTGTCGCCTAAACAACAATGCTTTTCCATTTTCAAAACAGATCCATTTCCGCAAGTATGTTTTCTCTTTTGTTACATTTCGGGATATCGCAAGTCAGATACTTTAATCTTTGAATTCACAAGTCTCGAGTCGCGAAACTGCGAACTCGTTTTTAATTTTCACCCAAGACAATAACTAGGGTAAAACTTTTAAATCATGAGTATACGTTGTTGGGAGTTCGCGCCTCGACATTCGTCAAACCTAAGTTTTTGCTTTTACAGCCCCGAGAGCCGAGAACACGATAACTTTTGTGATAACCTTGGTCAAGGATTAAAGGTAAAAAACTAACCATGGTTAAATTTGGTTCTCGGCACTTCGCCACTCGGCACTTTCTTTCATAAAGTTAAGGTCTCCAAAACCCCGACTCACGAAGTTGCGACATGATTATAGCAAGATTAATTAGTAGCCTAATCTAAGATTTTCTTCCCATAATTGAGCCTTAATTATCGCCACATCGCGGTTTCACGACTCGGCTTATCATTCTCCCAAAAGTTAGTCTTCAAAGTTCTGAGTCGCGATATGGTGAATAAATTAATTATATAATTAAGGATGCGCCAAATCACGGTTACTGTTAATTAAGCTAAAATCAGCACTCGCAGTCTCGCGATTTAAAGACTCAAAATGTAAAAAGGAAATTCACGATGCAGCGAACGGCGAGAAAATTATTTACATTGCTGAGATTTGAAAATTTAAAATAATGAGAAATATTTCCCGCACATTGAGGTTTGCACATTTCCCAAGGTAGTTTTTTACTCTCCATACTCCGAATGACCGTCAGAGCGCTAAACATTGATGACATTAAGGAAGAATCAGGGTGAATCCACGAATAAATAAGATTGGATTTATGAAATAAATTTGTTTCTAATTGCGATTTGACAGACTCATTTCAAATAGTACAGAGTTTTCAAATATATACGGGAGTTTCATTTTATATTAAACATTTTTCACAAGCGCACAGAGCTCACCTTTCTCCGAGTGAACTAATTTCTGCATGTATAAACAGGTCTACCACAGAAGAGCGAAAATGCAAGCTTCAGCCATGGCTCCAAGGAAATCTGCAAAAGCGAATGTCGAGATTGCAGCACAGGGGTCAGACAATGTCTCTGATACTTCACCTCGGACTGGCGGCTCAGTACCTAGCTGGTCATTTGTTTCAGATATTCTGCAATCTGAGTTGGTGAACTATTCAGACTCAGATGACAATGATAACGAAAAGGACGACCTGAACACTAAATACAAGATAGTTGTTCAGTCTGGAATGCACCGGGTTGCAACCAGACCACGATTGCTCCCATATTACGACATGATCTGATGGGCGTTGGATCACATAGAACTACCCACCAAAACTATCATAAACGACCAACGGACAATGGTCGGGACTTTTAGACCAAAGCATATCCAAAACATGTATAAGCTCCCGGAAACATCTGAATACACATATGATACTGAATTCCTGGAGGAATTCAAAAAGAAAGAATGCACTGAATATGACAAAACCATGCCCGGTTTGATAAAATATTGGGTTTCACGCTCCGCGAAATTTAGAGCAAATGACCAAGGTATTTATTCAATCGCTTCGCTGGAGCCACAGTATATGTATGTGGCGATGATGAAATGCCGACTGTTCGGAAAGGAGGACACATCGCATTTCTACATTGCGTGGGTACCTCTCATATTTCGGGTATCATAAGGTTTCTCATTCAATTGGGCAAAGATACTCTCGGACAGTTTGTTCAATCGGGTCATCGAATACCATGAGCAGAAGGCAAACGGGAAACCATCTTCATTCTTCATGTCTGCGTATATCATGGATGCGATATGTTCTATGACTTCATTCCCTTTGATGAACTGGGCTTGGAGTCCAGTCCAAGAAAATCATGTACATGAATATCATGATAAACTATGGGAAAATAAACCAAACAAATTTATTTATGAAATTTTCAACTGGGTGATGGTGCCCCTGCACATCGCTATTTTTGGTCGTTCGCCACCTCGCATCTCAGATAGCATTGCTGCAAATATGAGTGGTATCGCAAAATGGTACGTAGAAGCAGAGTTTCCCTATTTCAGAGTGTTCGGATTTGTTGTTCCCCCTCTTGCGCTACCACTGTTCATCCCTGACAAGCTGGCCTATCGTGAGATTGCCCGACAAACAGTTATTGGTGGAGTGAGTAAGGAGCTCAAAGCATCCTCGAAGAAGGTATGGTCATTTTTCCCCGTTCGGCTAAATTCTTATTCTTTATTGGATTTTGGGCATGCTAAAGCTGAGGCTGCAACCTTGGAAGACTTGAGTTTGGTCTCTATTGAGTATAAAAAGCATGATCCTCAGAAAATTATAAGCAATCATCTGGCAAATTGTGGGCTAAAGAAGTTTGAACATGAGTGTTCACCCTCGGATGATATTTTCTGAGGGGCGAGGTCTTATGGGGAAGTGCTAGTTCCAATATGATCTTTAGCACCCGAAGACATGGCCTCTATTTTAAAGTTTCAGGAGCATAGACGAAGATGTCTCCCCGTTGTGCTGGGAGGTTTGGGTATTTCCAAGGATAAAGAGAAGGATGTTGAAAGTTATGAGGGTCAAATTTCTAACCCCAAAAAACACCAGGAAGGGGAGCATGGGAAGAATCCCGAAGCAGAAGAAAAGACTACGGACCCACCCAAGGAACATAGTTCAGAGGTGGAAGTAATAAACACAGATCCGCCAGAAACCCAGAATCCAGAGACTGAGACGAAAACCTCTGATCCTCCGAAAGAGCAGGACTCAGTCGTCACACCAGGAAAGGCAGCGAAGCAGATCGGGGAACCCATCACTTATGTCACCCCCTTGCAGTCAACGCAAGGAAATATAGAAGAAGGATGGATTTTCAATGAAGAACTAAGGCCTATCAGAGCAGAAGAACTTCCTCCAAATGAGTTCTTCTTTGACAAAAAGAGAAAAGCAGTTGTGAAAAGGGAGTTCTACCAGGATGAAGGATCAAATGTCAAAAAATTCAAAGTGATGACCAATGGAAAGAACAAAAAGAACGACGAATTCGCCACAGAGATTGCAGGAACGCTAGGAGCGTATGCATCGGTGAATCAATTCTCGGTAGGGATGTTAAAAAGTCAGCTCAAAATAAAGAATCGCCTAATCAAGACTCTCGAAGCCAGAGTAGCTTCGGCCGCAGAAATCGCTAAGAGTCAGGTGAGTGGGAAAATAGAATTGGCCCGACTGGCTGATAAAAAGGAAATAGAAGTCCTCAAAACCAAGTTCGAACAAGCACATTCAGTGATTCGAGATGGTCGGATACAGGCGGGTCAGCAGAGGAGTATGATCACAGAGATGCAGACCCAGTTAGAGGTCACTAAAAGCAGGGTGATCGACGTCGAGGGATTTAAATCCCGAGTGATCGATATTCGGAGCAGGATCTTTTCTGTACAACAGAGTCTGCTAGAAAAAGTGGGAGTGATTCGAGAAGATTGCCTGTTGATGCATCGGATTTTTGAGAATCTGATTGTCAAAGAAAGGAACGCAGAGGCTACTCGGGTCGCTTTTCAAGAGGCAGTGATAGCTACTAACAACAGATTTTCAGCAGGTTCTCCCGGACTCACCATCGCTGAACAAACTAGAGGTAATATTTTGTTAAAGGATTGGGAACATAATATTACTTTAAGAAAGGAACAGGCCCAAAAAGTTACCAACTCATTAGAAGAAGCCTTCAATGCTATAGATGGTGAGCTGTTAGGGATGGAGAGTGGAGGTGACTCAGAGACGTTAAGGAAAATGAATGTAGATTAGATTTCCCTCGATCTGAAAGAGAAGAATGAGAGAGATTCAGAGGATATCTCTAAGACGGACAGGGTGGACATGGCTCAAGTTGACAAACACCTAATTCAACCTAGCGCACAACTCAGTGCCCTTGACATCATTGATGCACAAATGGGTGATAAACTTCCACAGTTAGCCCGAGAATGCTATTTTTCCGAGGCCAGCTGTCAAGCAGAACCTTCGCATCTTGTATCCCAGTTTGTGGAAAAATGTATCATATGCACCGAATCCACGCAAAGACAAGCACCTGGCACCTTTTGAAAATAGGAATGGAGAGATGGAGTTATTTCGCTCCTCTCGTTTGTAACTGAATTTATGAAACCATTGAGTTTCTAAACTGATTTGCAAATTTGTATAAATAGATCACAAAAAGAAGAAGAAAAGGCTGGACCTTTTGGTATTTATTGTAATAGAGTTTTTTACATCCGAGAAGTTAATACAAGCAAATTTTAAGATTCTCAATCCCGTCACGACTGTGTTACAAGTTTGTTTCTTTATGTTTCATGTTTCATTTCATTCCACTTTTCATAATTGATGTGTATCGCTATACTTTAGTACGACCACTACTATAGCGAGGGGATTTCATCTTTCTGTAATTGGTTATTGTCTTTCCTCTACACCAGCTATCAGCGAGTGTAAGACCAATTTGCATTTATAGGATTATATATTTATTTACACTATGTCAATTATTTCTATACTAATTTCTTCTTCTGTGTATGTGTGAGTTTTCTATTGACAGGAACCTTACGTTATCTACAGCTAAATGTGTTTCTCTCACCCCACATATTTTTATTAAAATAATACAGTTACGGGAAAGGGCTTTCATTTTGCATTCCTAATTTATTCTTAACATAAAAATCTCTCTTTATTTCGACCAAATTGAAACAGCATTGAAATCTCTCTTTAAATCATTTCTCACTGGTACTGTTCCTCGATGACTGTCCCTACTGCAAATCAACCTAATATTCAACCCGGACTATCTAATCAAACACATATTGCTTTAAATATTTTTGACACAATCCTTAAAACTGCTAACACCCGGGAAGAACTTGAACGTTCATGGGCAGCCATTGAACAAGATATTACTAACCAGGAACAGTTGGAAGCTAGACAATGAGAACGTAGAAATCCTCATTAGTTTCCTATACCGAAGGTTAGTGTAATATTTTTATAAACCTTTAACATACTTTTGGATGCCTTGACACTATACTTTTAAGCCTTAAGTATAGACTCAGGAACAACATCTTTCTGGTGTCGTTGTCGGGGAGCGAAGTTACGAAATCTTTTCCCTGGGAAAACGACAAACTTTTTCGTTGATAGTGTTACTCTTTGATATTGAACATAGAGTGCACACAGTTTTAAGGATTTTTTAAATCTTTCACTTGGTGACTCCAAGAAAACATAAATTGGCATATGGTAGAAAGAGTACCAGACAGAACCTGGATGGCAAGCTGATTACACCTGTTAATGATCCTGAAATTTTTTTAAGACCGAGAGGCTCGTTTGAGCCAAACGCTACAGTTTATAAGCCTAAAAACCCACCTTTAAAGACTAGATGCCATTCAGAACCTTCTACTTCATGTAGTCCTCTGTTCGAAACTGAAGATCTGGCGACAAACTGTTCTGAATTTAGAGGTGAGATCCATCAGAATTTCCCATCGACGAGCAAAGGAAAAGGTCCTTTAGACAGATCGTGGTAAGTTAACATACCTTCTTTTCTCCGAAAGAACTTCCCAGTCTCTCATGTTTCCAACCAATCCATCACACACTCATTTTCTACACCCAAGTCGATGGCAGGCGTTGGAGGAGGTGGTGGAGGTGGTGGAGTTCAAGTAAATCCCCCTCCTCCCAGAGTATTTGCAAAAGTAGCAGCGAGATACGCTCCCCTAGTTTTACCCGTTCCCCTCCATGATTTGCCTGAAAACTACATCAAAAACCTTCCTAAGTTCACTGGGGAGGGAGACCTAACCGCAGCCGAGCATATAAATTTCTTTTACCAATTCGCAGACATATGTGGTATTGAGAACGAGGATGTCTATTCGAGACTACTTGTCCAGACCTTCGAAGGACATGTCCGAACTTGGTTTCGGAGCCTTCCTGCAGCTTCCATTCAGACATATGATGCATTGGAAGATGCTTTCCTCAGACAATGAGGAGAACGAAAAGATCACTTATATTACCTTACCGAGTTTTGGTCCCTAAGGAAAAAGAACTCAAAAACTGTTATGGAATTTATTCTGAGATTTAACAAACTGTATAATAAAATTCCAGCCGTTGTTAAACCTTCTGAACCCTCAGCCAAAGTAACCTTTGCGGGAGATTTCAAACCCGATTTTGCACTACTTTTGCGAGAAAAAAGAGGAGCCACCCTAAATAGAATGCAAGACGACGCTGTCGAAATAGAATCTAATATGATGGCTTCAAGTAAATTAAAGGCTAAAGCAGAAATAGTCAACTGTGAAAATAGACGTTATAGGGAACCAATGGGTCCTTCGGGGTCAAATAGATACACAGATGACAGAGTAGATGATATGGCCCAAGTAATTAAAGAACTGTCTAACAAAATCTCTAGGATGGAGTTGGATCAGGCTAAAGCTGATTCTTCTAACAAAAAGGACTTCAGGAGAAACCCAAATCCCCAAAATCAACAAAGACAAATAAAGAATCAGGATCAAAAAATACAAGCTCCACTAAAAAATGAAAATTTTATAGGAGCAAATGATCTCCAAGATTTTGGAGATTCGGAGGATGAAGTTGCGTGTTTCGGTGATGAATGTTCGCAGCCTTTTTTGACCAGGGAAGACTATGAGAAATTTTTAAATACCTCACAACCGTCTAATGAAGATGAAGAAGGTCATCATGCTGACCTCTGCGTATCTCAACCATAAACAGAAATGATAGCGGCTGATTTTCAACCCAAATACAATTTAAGATATAAAAATAAGACCACCTCAACTGACCAACCTAAAAGAATCCTTCAAATGGGTCAAGCTCATGAACCTCCTTTGGAAGAGACATTGTTACCCAGCAATAGAATCAAGGTAGCAAAAAATCAAGAGTCCGAGGTGAAAAAAGTTGCAACCCAAACAAAGGAAACTGGGCCAGTAGATAAAGTTACATCTTCGACTAAGATCACGAGTAATAAGGCAATCCAGACAGATAAGTTGGAAAGAAAAATCTCGGAAGTCTTAACCAAAGAAACGGACAAAGTAAATACATCTTTCAATTTTGAAAATGAATTAAATAAAATTAAGATATTGATTCCTTTGGTAGAGTTAGCAAAAAAACCTGCTTATCAGAAGAAAATTGCCAAGGTGATGGGTGTCTGTGATTCGGAAAGTCACTCTGATGTTATCAACCTAGAAGACGATAGACCTAACATCACCTTTGGTCCTCATTTTGAGGGATCTAAAGACAACGTCGCTCCTTTCTATATCACCCTGAATATACATGATCAGTTACTGCATAACTGTATGTTAGACTCCGGGGCTTCACATAATGTTATGCCCAAAATTATAATGGAGAGGCTGGGCCTCCAGATCACTAGACCCTATGGAAATCTATACTCTTTCGATTCAAGTAAGGTTAAATGTATGGGAATGATAAAATATCTGGTAGTTACCCTGGCTCAGGTCCCTGTCAAGAGTATCTTGATGGATGTGGTCATCGCAGATATTCCCCCCAAATATGGTATGTTGATATCCAGATCATGGGGAGCCAAGTTAGGGGGTTCTCTACAATTGGACATGTCATATGCCACAATCCCTATATTCAGTGGTCAGTTTACCCATTTGTACAGAGAAACCAGATTAGCGTATACTGTCAGTGATCCTCAGAACCCAAATAACTTTCCCATTTACGTTGCAGACCAAGATCTGGGGAATTGCATATTGTCATTTGATGATGGTTTAGATGGGTGTCCAGAATAAATTGATATGAAGCAGGAAGAACTTAGCCCCTTGACGAAAGAACTATGCAACAATGGTATTTGGAAAATGTACTTCGATGGCGCTTCGTCTTCTGAAGGAGCTAGTGCTGGGATACTTTTGGTAGCACCCGAAGGTAAGTTTATTGTTCCTTTCTCATACCATTTTCATTGGGACATAGATTACACCAATAATGTATTTGAATATGAAGCATTAATCTTAGGTTTAGAGGCTACAAATAAGTTGAATATAAAAAAATTGGAGGTATATGGTGACGCGGAATTGATAGTAAGGAAAGTAAACTGACAATACCTAGCCAAGAATCCCAGACTAAGAACATACAGAAATTGTGTTTGGGATTTGATAGAGAATTTCTTCTCATCTGTAAAGGTCCACTTTATTCCTCGCACAGAGAATCTGCATGCTGACGCATTGGCTAAGGCAGACTCAACCTTTTCTCCTTCCACGAACGTTAAACTGAAATATCATATTGAAATTAGATATAAACCCTCTATACCAAACAATGTATGACACTGGCAGGTCTTTGAAGATGACGAACAAATTCAAAAATTTCTTACAGTGGTAGGTGAGTTCTCTGAAACTCATCCGGACCAAGAGAATCAAAATGACCTGATGTGGATTATGCAAGAGGGTGAAGATCCCGAAACCTTTCGAGAAAAAATAGCAGAACATCGCATGTTGGTCCTCAAAAACAACCAAATCCCGAAAGGCTTAATTCCTTTAGAAAGTCTCTTCGATCAGAACGACATACCTTTGAAATCCACTCTGCAGCCCCAACCAGAAGAGGTGGAGAACTGCGACATAGGAACTGAAAAAGAAGGCAGGATAGTAAAGATATCTAAATTTCTCCCTCCCAAGGTAAAAGACCAGTACAGAGACCTACTCAGACAGTATAAAGATGTTTTCGGCTGGTCCTATGATGAGCTTCGAATGTATGATACTTCCATAATTGAGCACAAGATACTGTTGAAGCTCGGAGTCAAGCCTTTTAGGCAAAAGCTCAGGCAATTTAACCCCATTTTGTTGCCTGTCATTGAAAAGGAAGTTAAGAAGCTTTTATATGCGAAAATAATTGTGCCTCTAAGGTACTCAGACTGGGTGGCGAATTTGGTCCCTGTCAGAAAAAAGAACGGAGAAATCAGATTGTGTGTGGATTTCCAGAATTTGAACAGGTCCTCTCTTAAGGTTTATTATCCGCTTCCCAAAATGGATCACATCCTAGAAAGGGTAGGTGGAGCAAATCGAATGTCTATGGTAGATGGGTTTTCTGGGTACAACCAAATTGCCATGAATGAGAAAGACAGAGAAAAAACTGGTTTCACCACACCATGGGGTACATTCATGTATGACAAAATGTCGTTTGGTTTGATGAATGCAGGGGCTACATTCCAGCGCGCTATGGACATCACCTTCATAGGATAAAGAGACAAGTTCGTTGTCATATACCTTGACGATTTGACAGTTTTCTCTAAAACCGATGAAGAACATTTGATCCATTTAAAACAGACTTTCGAAAAATGTCGTAGGTATGGCCTGTCTTTGAACCCAAAGAAATCACATTTCTCCATGCAAGAAGGTAAGCTCCTGGGGCATATCGTATCTAAAGATGGGATCAGGATCGATCCTAAGAGGATTGAAGCAATAGAAACTATAAATATTCCTAGAAATGTAAAAGAAATTCAATCTTTCTTAGGTACAATAAATTTTTTACGAAGGTTTATACCAAATTTTGCTGAGATTGTCAAATTGATCACAGGAATGCTGAAGAAAGATAGCAGAGTAAATTGGACGATCGAGGCTAAAGCGTCGTTTGCGCATATTAAAAAAGTCATCAGCGAGGCACCTGTGTTAGCAAGCCTAGATTACTTGAAATATTTCCTCATCTTCTCGTTCGCTTCCGAACATACTATTGCCGTTGTGTTGCTGCAAAAGGATAATTAAGGCTTTGAACGGTCGATCGCGTTTTTTAGCACAAGCCTTAGAGACGCCGAACTAAAATACGATATAATAGAAAAATAGGCGTACACAATGGTGAAAGCGCTAAAATCATTCAGAACCTACATTCTGCATTCAAAAATTATCGCATACGTACCAACCAGTGTTGTGAAGGATATATTAGTACAGGGAGATAGCGATGGAAAACGAGGGCGTTGGCTCGCTAAAATACAATAATTTGATCTGGAAGTCAAGCCTACTAAATTGATAAAAGGGTAGGGTCTGGCCAAACTCATGGCTGAGTCGAACCTTAGGGCTCTTGATATCAATTGCCTCCAAGGAGAAGATGAAGACACACATTTGCAAGAGCCGGATGACCAGACACCTCCAAGCAAGGTTGAAGAAAAATTCATGTCGTCAGGCTGGTCTAAAGACATAGTTTTCTATTTGTTAAACCTGAAATGTCCAAATGGACTATCACCAGCCAAATGCAGAACTTTAAAACTCTACGCTGTAAAATATTGTATCTCCGAAAATCAACTATACTGGAAGGATCCACTCAGGTTCTTACTAGTCTGACTGGTTGAGTTGGAAACTCCACGGGTCATAGAAGATTTTCATAAAGGAATCTGTGGAGGACACCATGCATGGAGAGCCACCACCTACAAGATTTTGAGGGGAAAATACTATTGGCGGAAACTATTTTCGGAGGTCAATGCCAAAGTACGTACCTGCAACCTGTGTCAAATATTCGCTGGTAAACATAAACTCCCTTCACTGCCACTCGTTCCAGTCAAAACTGAAGCTCCATTTCAACAATGGGGACTAGATTTTATAGGGGAAATTAACCCCCATTCCAGTTCTCATCATAAGTGAATCCTAACATCCACAGATTATTTTACAAAGTGGGTGGAAGCCATTCCAACCAAAAGAGAAACAGACTCAATGGTGATCGACTTCTTGGAAGATAATATATTGTCAAGATTCGGATGTCCCCGAAAGATTGTTACCGACAACGCCCAAGATTTTAAGTCCATGGCTATGATCATCTTCTGTCAGAAGTACAATATCGTCCTCGACCATTCCACTGCTTATTACCCCCAAGGAAACGGGCTGGCCGAATCATCCAATAAGAGCCTGGTAAACATAATCAAGAAAATACTGGATGAAAATAAAAGATCCTGGCATGTACATTTGAAGTACGCATTGTGGGAAAACCACATCAGTACTAAAATGTATATCGACATTTAGCCGTTTCAAATGGTCTATGGCACAGATGTTGTTCTGCCTATAAACTTATCTTTGCCGGTGATGAAATTATGGCAGGATCAGAATGAAGAACCCAATCATGTAACCAGGAGAATTAACCAGCTGATCGAGGTTCAACAACATAGAGTGGAGGTTGATGAGAAAATCCAGAAGTACCAGGATGATATGAAAGCATTATTTGACCTCAAGGCAAAAGACAGAGAGTTCCTCCCAGGTGACTTAGTGTTAAGATGGGATGCGAGAAGGGAAGAAGCCGCGAAGCATGGCAAATTTGATCACCTTTGGTATGGACCATTCAGGGTCTCGGCTCCAGAAGGAAAAAATTCCTTTCTTCTGGAAAATATTGATGGAGAAGTTCTCAGCGCCCCTGTCAATGGGTGATTTCTAAAGAACTACATGACGTAACAGTCGTAAAAAAAATAAAATAAAAAATTAAAAGAATAAATAAATAAATAAAATAAAATAAAATAAAATTTTGTAAATAAATAAATTTCATTATGAATATTTTGTACATATTTATATTTTCATTCAAACGTTTACTTTTAATTTTTGGTTTTCTTTCCTAAACTCTCAACACATTTCCAATAAGATTTGTATTTGTTTTTTTACAGGATTCCAGCTGTAGACGAAACTAGCAGAAAACATAATGTGCAGGTTGGTGTTGAAAATAAAACGACATAAAACAGGTGATACATAAGATAATTCATAGTCCACAAAGAAAGGGAAAAGAAAAGATAGAGGTGAGCTTTCTCAATACACAGGGCATGAAAGGCTGTTGAGCAAACTAAGGTAACCTTGTTCAAATTGAAATATAAAAGGTTATATAACAGGATTATTTTTGGCTTCATAACCCTCAATTAAAATAATTTGGATGAGTACTTTAACCCTAAAAACAGTCAGTCATAGTTTTTGTTCCTGAATACTTTCGAAAACCAGTCCCGAACTGTTGTGACCTTTTGTGTATAAAGCCATTGATTTGCTGCCTTGTTTTCTGTCTATCTCCGGGCTTAACTTTTAGCGAGTCACTATCTTCCCGAGTCCTTGCGAAGGGATAAAAATTTTTCATTTTAAACCTCAGATATTTCGAAACAGGTCTTAATAAGAAATCTGGTCTTCACAACTACTTGATCTTCTGCTAAGATAAGGAACGTTTATAGCGATCCTAACTTTCCTAGGTTTTTCAACAGCGTCGAAAAAATCAAAGCTTGCTTGAACGGGATATCCCTTAAAATTTTATTATTTTCCCCTGTCTCCCTAAGAATGAAGGTCTTGTGAGGGTCAAAGGAAGATTGATACCGAGTAATCAAAATAAGTTGACAGACCTTGGATACAAAATATTACACAGATCTCAGCCCTGATATAAACCGATTTCTCCCATCTTCGTGTTTTAAAAGTAAATTATATGATAGGTGGTGAAAGGAAATTCAGAAATGATTGCCCCCACCTAGTCCAGGAAGACAATGAAAGGAAATTCAGAAATGATTTCCCTCGTCTTAGCGTTTAAATGCATAAATATTTTCCGAAGTGGTGAAAAGAAATTCAGTAAAAGGGGTCAGACAACTTCACCGGGGTACTGAACAGGCTTGTTGGCAGTGAAGCAATGTCTGAGAGATCTGTAAGGCTGTTATACATAAATATCAATTTACTCTGGTAACCAATGCTTTCTAAAAACCTGATCATTACCCCAAATTCCGATGGGACTTCCCTATTTAAAATTACATAATATCATTCTTTTGATGCAAGCTGAGAGTCACAAGATCTGTTGAATATCCTAGGGTCGTTTTGACTGGCTTAAAACGTCCCCCCAAAATTAGTAGTGAGAAAGGGATATTTGTGAAAGTGACTTCAGTCGTGTTTGGAAAGAGTATCTGAGTTCGAAAAAAATTCTGACGTACAAAACGAAGTTTTCCCTCCCTTCTATCTTTTTCCTTGAATTTTTCTGTCAATTTTAGTCTGTGACTCCATTTACCCAATATTGGCACCTGGTCTACTGTTCTTCCCGCCTCACAGGAAGGTGGGATCCCTAGTTGGAGCCTATGTTGGAGCCGCCCTTGTTTTTACCTTGCACAAATTTCAATTGTGCATGCTTGAAAACTAAAGTTGAGTTTCTTTTTCCTTCCGAGATTTTAAAACTCTGAAATCTTGTCGCCTAAACAGCAATGCTTTTCCATTTTCAAAACAGATCCATTTCCGCAAGTATGTTTTCTCTTTTGTTACATTTTGGGATATCGCAAGTCGGATACTTTAATCTTTGAATTCACAAGTCTCGAGTCGCGAAACTGCGAACTCATTTTTAATTTTCGCCCAAGACATTAACTAGGGTAAAACTTTTAACTCATGAGTATACGTTGTTGGGATTTCACGCCTCGGCATTCGTCAAACCTAAGTTTTTGTTTTTACAGCCCCGAGAGCCAAGAACACGATAACTTTTTTGATAACCTTGGTCAAGGATTAAAGGTAAAAAACTAACCATGGTTAAATTTGGTTCTCGGCACTTCGCCACTCGACACTTTCTTTCATAAAGTTAAGGTCTCCAAAACCCCGACTCACGAAGTTGCGACATGATTATAGAAAGATTAATTAGTAGCCTAATCTAAGATTTTCTTCCCATAATTGAGCCTTAATTATCGCCACATCGCGGTTTCGCGACTCGGCTTATCATTCTCCCAAAAGTTAGTCTTCGAAGTTCCGAGTCACGATATGGCGAATAAATTAATTATATAATTAAGGATGCACCAAATCACGGTTACTGTTAATTAAGATAAAATTGGCACTCGCAGTCTCGCGAGTTGAAGAGTCAAATTGTAAAAAGGAAATTCACGATGCAGCGAACGGAGAGAAAATTATTTACGTTGCTGAGATTTGAAAATTTAAAATAATGAGAAATATGTCCCGTGCATCAAGGTTTGCACATTTCCCAAGGTAGATTTTTACTCTCCATACTTCGAATGACCGTCAGAGCGCCAAACATTGATGACATTAAGGAAGAATCAGGGTGAATCCACGAATAAATAAGATCAAATTTATGCAATAAATTTGTTTCTAATTGCGATTTGACAGACTCATTTCAAATAGTACAGAGTTTTCAAATATATACGGGAGTTTCATTTTATATTAAACATTTTTCACAAGTGCACAGAGATCACCTTTCTCCGAGTGAACTAATTTATGCATGTATACACAGGTCTACCGAAGAAGAGCAAAAATGCAAGCTTCAACCATGGCTCCAAGGAAAGCTGCAAAAGCGAATGTTGAGATTGCAGCGCAGGGGTCAGACAATGTCTCTGATACTTCACCTCGGACTGGCGGCTTAGTACCTAGCTGGTCATTTGTTTCAGATATTCTGCAATCTGAGTTGGTGAACTATTCAGACTCAGATGACAATGATAATGAAAAGGACGACCTGAACACTAAATACAAGATAGTTTTTTAGTCTGGAATGCACCGGGTTGCAACCAGACCACGGTTTCTCCCATATTACGACATGATCCGATGGGCATTGGATCACATAGACCTACCCACTAGAACTATCATAAGCGACCAACGGACCACGGTCAGGACTTTTAGACCAGAGCATATCCAAAACATGTATAAGCTCCCGGCAACATCTGAATACACATATGATACTGAATTCCTGGAGGAATTCAAAAAGAAAGAATGCACTGAATATGACAAAACCATGCCTGGTTTGATAAAAGATTGGGTTTCGCACTCCGCAAAATTTAGAGAAACTGACCAAGGTATTTATTCAATCGCTTTGCTGGAGCCACAGTATATGTATGTGGCGATGATGACATGCCGACTGTTTAGAAAGGAGGACACATCGCATCTCTACATTGCGTGGGTACCTCTCATATTTCGGGTAGCAGAAGGTTACTCATTCAATTGGGAAAAGAATCTCTCGGACAGTTTGTTCAACCGGGTCACCGAATACCGTCAGTAGAAGGAAAACAGGAAACCATCTTCATTCTTCATGTCTGCGTATATCATGGATGAGATATGTTCTATGACTCCATTCCCTTTGATGAACTGGGCTTGGAGTCCAGTCCAAGAAAAGCCTGTACATGAATATCATGATAAAATGTGGGAAAATAAAGCAAACAAATTTATTTATGAAATTTTCAACTGGGTGATGGTGCCCCTGCACATCACCATTTTTGGTCATTCGCCACCTCGCATCTCAGATAACATTGCTGCAAATCTGAGTGGTATCGTGGACTGGTACGTAGAAGCAGAGTTTTCCTATTTCAGAGTGTTCGGAGCTACTGTTCCCCCTCTTGCGCTACCACTGTTCATCCCCGACAAGCTGGCCTGTCGCGAGATTGCCCGACAAACAGTGATTGGTGGAGTGAGTAAGGAGCTCAAAGCATCCTCGAAGAAGGTATGGTCGTTTTTCCCCGTTCGGCTAAATTCTTATTCTTTATTGGATTTTGGGCATGCTAAAGCTGAGGCTGCAACCTTGGAAGACTTGAGTTTGGTCTCTATTGAGTATAAAAAGCATGATCCTCAGAAAATTGTAAGCAACCATCTGGAAAATTGTGGGCTGAAGAAGTTTGAACACGAGTGTTCACCCTCGGATGATATTTTCCGAGGGGCGAGGTCTTATGGGGAAGTGCTAGTTCGAATCCGATCTTTAGCACCCGAAGACATGACCTCTGTTTTAATGTTTCAAGAGCATAGACAAAGATGTCTCCCCGTTGTGCTGGGAGGTTTGGGTATTTCCAAGGATAAAGAGAAGGATGTTGAAAGTTCTGAGGGTCAAATTTCTAACCCCAAAAAACACCAGGAAGGGGAGCATGGGAAGAATCCCGAAGCAGAAGAAAAGACTATGGACCCACCCAAGGAACATAGTTCAGAGGTGGAAGTAAGAAACATAGACCCGCCAGAAACCCAGAATCTAGAGACTGAGACGAAGACCTCTGATCCTCCGAAAGAGCAGGACTCAGTCGTCACACCAGGAAAGGCAGCGAAGCAGATCGAGGAACCCATCACTTCTGTCACCCCCTTGCAGTCAACGCAAGGAAATATAGAAGAAGGATGGATTTTCGGTGAATAACTAAGGCCTATCAGAGAAGAAGAACTTCCTCCAAATGAGTTCTTCTTTGATAAAAAGAGAAAAGCAGTTGTGAAAAGGGAGTTCTACTAGGATGAAGGATCAACTGTTAAAAAATTCAAAGTGATGACTGATGGAAAGAACAAAAAGAACGATGAATTCGCCACAAAGATCGCATGAACGCTAGGAGCGTATGCATCGGCAAATCAATTCTCGGTAGGGATGTTAAAAAGTTAGCTCAAAAGAAAGAATCAACTGATCAATACTCTCGAAGCCAGAGAAGCTTCGGCTGCAGAAAGCGCTAAGAGTCAGGTGAGTGGGGAAATAGATTAGGCCGGACTGGCTGATAAAAAGGAAATAGAAGTCCTCAAAACCAAGTTCGAACAAGCACATTCAGTGATCCGAGATGGTCGGATACAGGCGGGTCAGCAGAGGAGTATGATCACATAGATGCAAACCCATTTAGAGGTCACTGAAAGCAGGGTGATCAACGTCAAGGGATTTAAATCCTGAGCGATCGATATTCGGAGCAGGATCTCTTCTGTACAACAAAGTCTGCTAGACAAAGTGGGAGTGATTCGAGAAGATTGCCTGTTGATGCATCGGATTTCTGAGAATCTGATTGTCAGAGAAAGGAATGCAGAGGCTGCTCGGGTCGCTTTTCAAGAGGCAATGATAGCTACTAACAACAGATTTTCAGCAGGTTCTCCTAGACTCTTCATCGCTGAACAAACTAGAGGTAATATTTTGTTAAAGGATTGGGAACATAATATTACTTTAAGCAAGGAACAGGCCCAAAAAGTTACCAATTCATTAGAAGAAGCCTTCAATGCTATAGATGGCAAGTTGTTAGGGATGGAGAGTGGAGGTGACACAGAGACGTTAAGGCAAATGAATGTAGATCAGATTTCCCTCGATCTGAAAGAGAATAATGAGAGAGATTCAGAGGATATCTCTAAGACGGACAGAGTGGACATGGCTCAAGTTGACAAACACCTAATTCAACCTAGTGCACAACTCAGTGCCCTTGACATCATTGATGCACAAATGGGTGATAAACTTCCACAGTTAGCCCGAGAATGCTATTTCGTCTAGGCTAGCTATCAAGCAGAACCTTCACAGCTTGTATCCCAGTTTGTGGACAAATGTATCATATGCACCGAATCCACGCAAAGACAATCACCTGGCACCTTTTGAAAATAGGAATGGAGAGATGGAGTGATTTCGCTCCTCTCGTTTGTAACTGAATTTATGAAACCATTGAGTTTCTAAACTGATTTGCAAATTTGTATAAATAGATCACAAAAAGAAGAAGAAAAGGATGGACCTTTTGGTATTTATTGTAATAGAGTTTTTTACATCCGAGAAGTTAATACAAGCAAATTTCAAGATTCTCGATCCCGTCACGACTGTGTTACAAGTTTGTTTCTTTATGTTTCATGTTTCATTTCATTCCACTTTTCATAATTGATGTGTATCGCTATACTTTAGTACGACCACTACTATAGTGAGCGGATTTCATCTTTGTGTAATTGGTTATTGTCTTTCCTCTGCCCTAGTTATCAGCGGGTGTAAGACCAATTTGCATTTACAGGATTATATATTTATTTACACTATGCCAATTATTTCTATACTAATTTCTTCTTCTGTGTATGTGTGAGTTTTCTATTGACAGGAACCTTACATTATCTACAGCTAAATGTGTTTCTCTCACCCCACATATTTTTATTAAAATAATACAGTTACGGGAAAGGGCCTTCAGTTTGCATTCCTAATTTATTCTTAACGTAAAAATCTCTCTTTATTTCGACCAAATTGAAACGGCGTTGAAATCTCTCTTTAAATCATTTCTTACTGGTATTGTTCCTCGATGACTGTCCCTACTGCAAATCAACCTAATATTGAACCCGGACTATCTAATCAAACACATATTGCTTTAAATCTTTTTGACACAATCCTTAAAACTGCTAACACCCGGGAAGAACTTGAACGTTCATGGGCAGCCATTGAACAAGATATTACTAACCAAGAACAGTTGGAAGCTAGACAATGAGAACGTACAAATCCTCATTAGTTTCCTATACCGAAGGTTAGTGTAATCTTTTTATAAACCTTTAACATACTTTCGGATGCCTTGACACTGTACTTTTAAGCCTTAAGTACAGACTCAGGAACAACAGCATCAAATCTCAATTCCTCCTAGGTGAAGTCATCCCATAATATCCCCCAATTAGGGAGCTTCTCCTGAGGAATCACTTCACAAACAAATGTTTCCCGTTGTTTGGTGAAGCTATTCAAGGTTGTCCTCACCAAATAATTCTCTTCCAAAGCGTATCCCATAGCCACTAGTTCATCTCATATCTTAGTGAACTTAGTGATATAGGTGATTATTGACTCTCCCTTATCCATATTCATGCTCCTCATATTTTCTCTAAGCAACATCTTTCTACTCTAGTTATCATACTAGTGCAACATTTTACCAAGGCATCCCACATTTCCTTGGCTATGTTCTTTCCAAATAGATGTGGGATAATTTGGTCTTTAACTCCATCCATAATAATTCTCCTCGTCTTTACATCCTTCTTGAGGTGGGATGCTAGATGTATTGGATCAGCTTGAGGTGTTTCTTTCCCTTCAACAAATTCCAATAGCCCATTCCTCTTCAACATGAATCTTATATGCTCCCTCAAAGGACAGAAATTGGGATATCCCTCCATCCTATCTTCAAACTTTAGGCCTTCCATTTGAGTCAACTCTTCTAGCTACTACACGTTCTCTAATTATATGTCCCTCTTACTTATTTAATCCTATTAATATGCACAACAAGAACCTTGATTTTTTATGTACTCACAGGATGATCTCTGATACCATGTTCAACTTTCCTACAACTCAAAACTAAAATATTTTCCAATAATTTATTAAAACTCATAAATTAAACTTGTTGATATAAATATGATACATTATGCAAAACACCTACACATGAGTTATAAACTGAAATAACACAACAAAAACACATAGACAACCAAGTACATAATTCAATTAGAAACCAGAAATACCCTGAAATCCCTAGTGTGGGGGGAAATGAAAAATGAGGTGCTTTATGGCTTAAGAGGAATGGGAAGTTACAATAGGAAATAGAATTTTCCTTACAAAAATTGGTTGGATTTATAGTAGTATGACCCAACTAAGATAAGGTGTACATCCCAACAAAGTACAGATTGTATGACCTTATACTTTATAGCATGTATGGCCTCCTTCTTGAACCTCTTCTACTTAGGAACTCTTCCGGCAAGGGCCTCTGCTGCTAATAAAATTTAGGATGATTTAGCCCTCTAGTTCTCTATTGTATGGCCTTTGGGATGACCTAATTTTCTTTACAAAAATAGCATGTTGTACGACCTCTTATTCCTGAATATTTGGCTCAGCCAAAGCACCCTCTATAAGCTCTGCTCTTTCCCTATTCCTCAACCAATGATTTCATCATCCTAGCACCCCACTCCATCTCCTCTCTTGCTCAAATAAAAAATCAGGAATGTATCCTTGTCCACCCTTATCCCCTTATTTTATCTCACCTTTAGCCACTTTTTCTCCCTTGAGAAGTGTGCTATCTCATCCTCCAAGGCTTCTAGGAGGTGTGCCCCCCTCTGGCTAAGCCCCACACTCCAATAACAAGCTCATGAAGTGTGCCCCACTAGATAGGGACCTAGAAACCACTAATAAATATTCCCCCAGTCTTCCTAGGCCCCACAACCCACTCAAGACTGAAATTAAAGTAGGATGAAAGAAAAATAAAGGTCGATATGGGTTAATTAGTTTGTCCATTAGCTAGCCTAGTACACATAATAAAAATTCATACACCTACCGAGATAAAAATATAACACTCCCTCTTAGAGAGGGAGGTCTCTCCACCGAGATCAATCTATGATTCCATCAAATTTTTTCTTGTTGTAGTTGCTCCCTATGAACTGTAAGGCATCCCTGCTACCTCTATCGCAATCTGATCCAATGTCCTACTCTGATCCTCCATCAATGTTAATTCATAAGAACTGACTTTATTGGATGAAACCACTCATCCCCTAGACTCAACCATTGACACTAATCGATGATCTAATATTCCCTTGGACCCAACTACATGTTTTCCTAGCACCATGTACATCATTCCTTTCCTGATTCCAAACCTCACTACTTCATCCAAGGACACTCCCTTTAATTGTATGAGAACATTTCCATACTCTAACATCACTGCATACCCCGTATCCTCCATATTTTACATAGAGAGAAAATTGACCCTCAACTCTGGTAAATACAACACCTCATCCACCTCTAGAGAACCACCTGACTCTAGCTAGAATTTGACACATGCAACCCCCTTCATTGAATGCCTCTTGTGTTCCCTACTCTTCACATGGCAGTCTAATAACATATTCAAAACACTGAGGAACATCAACCTCATTACCATCATATGGTGAGATGATCCACTTTTAATTAAACATGCCCCATTTTCCTCCAACTTAGCCGATCTATTTCTACTAGAAAGAGAGGCAACTAGACAAAATTTATCCTAAAATTTCTCTATAAACAGATCCATCTTAGTAGATGTTTTGGATACTACCTACGAATCCTTCTTCTACTTATTCTTATTCTTGGGAAACTGGCTGGAATAGTGTCCAGTCTTGTGACATACAAAGCATCTCACTTTTCTCGTGTCTCTGGAGCATCCCGCTCCACTTCCCTTCTTCGGATGAAGATCCGCATTCTCTTCCTCCTCACTCTTTGGCCAGCTAGTCTGAGTGGCATAAAGTCTCAAATACTCATGAGTGAAGTCATCCCATAATCTCTCCTAATGAGGGAGCTTATCCCAAGACACCACTCCATAAACAAATACTTCCCACTTTTTTGTGAATCCATTCAAGGTTGTCCTCACCAACTCAATCTCGTCCACAACCTCTCCCACAACCTCCATTTCATCTCTGATCCGAGTGAACTTAGTGAGATAGGTGACCACTAACTCTCCATTTTCCATCTTTGTGTTCTTCTTCATTTCTCTGAGCAACATATTCCTACTATCGTTATTACACTGGTACAATTTTACTAGGGCATCCTACATTTCCTTTGTTGTCTTCTTGCCATATAGATATTGGATAATGTGGTCTTTAACTCCATCCACAATAATCCTCCTCATCTTTACATCCTTCTTGAGGTGGGCTGCTAGATGTGTTGGATTAGTTGGAGGCAATTCTTTCCCTTAATAAAATTCCAATATCCCATTCTCCTCCAGCATGAAGCTTATACACTCCCTCCAAGGACAGAAGTTGGAGGCACCCTCTAGCCTATCTTATAACCTTCATACTTCCATTTGATTCAACTCTTCTTGTTTCTCCAATTTATCTAGTTATGTCTCCTCCTTGTTGATTTACTCCTCCTGGACTGCATAACAAGAACCTTGGATTTTCCTATACTCAGAGGTTGAGCTATGATACCATGTTGAACTTTCCTACAAATCAATAATGAAATGTTTCCCAATAATTTACTAAAACTTAGAAATTAAACTTGTTAATGTAAATTTGATAAATTATGAAAAGCACCTACAATTGGGTTGTAAAATGAAATAATGCATAAGAAACACACATAGAACCAAATACATAATTAATTTGGACACCCAAAATACCCTAGAAACCCTAGTGTGGGGAAAGACAGAAAATGAGGCGATTTATTAGATTCAGAGGAATGGAAAGTTACAACAAAAAATACATTTTTTCTTACAATAGAAAATTAGTTAAATTTATAGCAGTATGGCCCAACAAATATGAGCCTGTATGACCCAACATAGTATGACTTGTATGACCCTATACTTTATATCATGTAGGAAATCCTTGTTTACCCTATTCTACTAAGGAATTATACCAACAAGAGACCCTAATTTTCTGCCTTTGTTGTTTATAAAATTCGACCTGAATTGTCCCTCTAGTTCTTTATTGTATGACATTTAGTATTACCTGATTTCCTTTCTAAAAATATCTTGATGTACGACCTCTTCTTCTTGAATATTTGTCTCAGCCAAAACTCCCTCCTTCAGTTCTACTCTTTCTGTATTCCTCAACCAAACTTTTCCTCATCCTAACACCCTCCTTCAACTCCTCTCTTGCTCAACTCAAAATGAGGAATATATCCTTCTCCACCCTCAGCCCCTTATTTTATCTCACCTTTATTGAAATTACTAAAACGACTAAGNGGGGGGGGGGGGGTGAATCAGTTGTTATTGATCTTAAACAATATTAAGTCTATTAAAACATTCTTAATCTTTCTTCAAGTGATCATGAACATTATACAGAACATGGACAGTAAAAGTAAAGAGCATCAATCACACATAAGGTATACACAGAGACAGATATTCACGAGGAAACCCATAAAGGGAGAAAACCTCTTCTTCTTCGAAATGATAGGCAGTCTTTTAAGTTCCGTACATCATCTATAATTGAGCACCAACTCAATGTGAGGCTGTTACCTCTGTTTTACAAGATGCAACTTGTTTGAGAGCACCAAATCTCTTGTTTCTCTAGCACCCACTAGAAGGAAGCACCAACTCCCAGTTACACAGGCTCCAACCTGTATAACAGAGAACACTTGTTCTCCCTTGCACCACCCTCCCACCCTTGTTTCTCTGGCTGCAACCAGATGGAAGCTACAACTCCCTGTTTTCAAGTTCCCACTTGAACCTCTGAGGACAACAATCCTCCCTAGAACCTCCCAACCACCTTGGAATATGAATGAATAAATAAACAGACAACTACACAGATAAATCAATTCTTACCACTTCTTTGTTTCGTAAATCTGGTCTTCTTCAACTTGTTCTATCATTCTACTCTGCTTCAACTTGTTCTGTCATTCTGCTCTGCTTTAACTTGTTATTTCATTCTTCTCTGCTTCAACTTGTTATGTCATTCTGCTCTGCTTCAAGTCGTTCTTTCATTCTGCTCTGCTTCAAGTCTTTTCATCATTTGTTACTCTTCTCTGAGTTTTATCTCACACTGCGCATATTCCCAGTCTCACTCTATGCATTCTATGATTTTCCCTTTCTTATCATTTAATTCATTTTTCATCCAGAACAACAACCCCACGCACAGTCTGTATCTTTTTCTTTTATACACACACCCACGGCGGTTCATCTTCACATCTCCTTAGACAAAGGAAAAACAATCGTCCGAGCAATTGAAACGCCAACCGATCGACAATCACGAGTCCTTTTCACTAACAGATTTGTAACTCAGGAGTTAACTGTAAGAGAGCATAGTAACCCTTCGATCATATTCAAGTTTATATGCACCGTTCGATGAACTTTATTAATCTTGCCTTTGAATCGGGTTTCGTCATTTCAGCATTCTTGTGGCCAAGTGTCTCGACACTTCATGTCACGATCTCTGAAGCTCCGATACAGATATTTTCTGCGCTAGCTCCTTCCTCTATATGACCATGGCCATGATCAAGCGCTTATAAAAAAAGTTCTTTTAGCGAATTCGTCTTTCGTGAGTCTGGAGATGAAGCATCTCGATTCTCCAAGTCGCGATCCTTGAAACCCTGAGATGGAGCTGAGATCAATGGTCCACGATCTCGATGAGTCTACGGTCCAGATCTCATCGTGAATTCACGTCTCATGATTCCTTTGAAGGAGGTCCTTGTCACTCCAAGTTACGATAAGTGAAACTTTGAAATGAAGCTTAGATCAACGGTCCAGAACACACTTTGATCTGACGGTTGGGAATAAATCGTGATTTCGCATCTCGCGATTTCGGCGGTAGAGATTCTTGTCACTCCAAGTCACGATAGGTGAAGCTCCGAGATGGATCTAAGATCAACGGTCTAGAACACATCGTGAATTGATGGCTAGGATTAAATGACAATTTCACATATCGCGATTTTGACGATTTTGTTTCTTACCTATCCAATTCATGAGTCACAAAACACTGAAATGGAGTCGACGGTCTAGATCACACCTTGATCTGACGGCTGTGATTAAATCACGATTTCGCATATCATGATTTCAATGATCATATTTCTTGCCTCTCCAAAACACGAGTCATGAAACTCTGAAATGGAGTCGACGGTCCATATCAACAGTGCCAATCAATACTTGATCTGATGGTCATCGAGAACCTGCATCCAAAAGCATAATTTGTGATCATCCTCCTTGAATTTCAAAATGTACACTCGCTCGGGGGTTTCCTGGACCTTTTCAAATACAACTTCATCTGGTAATCCGATTTGATCAACTTCTACCACATTACTTGTTCAACAAACCCTCATCTGGTAAGCCATTGAAAGTGCAACAAACCCTCATCTCCACTAGCTACACGAACAATTCCTTTCCGAGTATCTAGCACAACTCGTGTCCCCTCCAGAGACATCATTCCATCCCAAAATTCTTGCATGATCTCCTGACAATTGAATCGGATGATCCATTACAGCATATAGAATCCATTATGACCAAACCTTACAAATCCTCCCTGCAGCGTCTTCTCATAATGCCCATCTATTTCATACTTTCTATACTCATGCCATCTTCACTATTGTACTTGCCATCAGTGACAAGTATACAAGCATGCGTTGTTTGTTAAATATTTTCCAATATTCTCCCCCTTTGGCATTGATGGAAACTCAAGCACCCACATGCATTCGGATTCTCCTCCCGAACTCTTTTCTCCCCCTTTGACATCAATGTCAAAGAAGAAACGTGCTCCCCCTAATCTGTTGCAAAACATACTCTCCCTGTCAACTATGCACTTCGTAGAAATACACCAGATATTCAATAAGTACTCCCCCTGACCAGGTGAACAAATTAGACAAAAGAAATTATAACCCCCAACTTTTGACGAAGATATTCAAAAGGGGTTGCTGCTAATGGTTTTGTAAATATATTTGCAATCTGTTCTATAGAAGGTATATAATTCAGTTGAACAATTCTGTTTGTAACTTGTTCTTTGAGAAAATGGTACTTTATTGGAATATGATTAGTCTTTGAATGAAGAACGGGATTCTTGGAGACACTAATGGCACTGGTGTTATCACAGTGAATTGGAATGGGATCAGTGTAAGTTACCTTCAAATCTACAAGAGTTTGTATCATCCATAAAATTTGTGTGCAGCAGGTAGTAGTAGCAATGTACTCTGCCTCTGTAGTTGATAATGAGATGGATCCTTGATTTTTACTAATCCATGCAACTAATGAGTCACCCAGAAAAAATGTTCCTCCACTGGTGCTTTTTCTCTCATCAACACAATTTTCCCAGTCTGCATCTAAATAAGCAGTTAACTGGAAATTCTGATTTCTAGGATACCACAGACCATAAGTCATTGTTCCCTTCAAGTATTTAAATATCCTTTTGATGGCTACCAAATGACTTTGTTTAGGAGTAGACTAATAATGACCTACCATTCCAACAACTTGCATTATATCAGGACGGGATGTTGTGGTGTACAGAAGACTACCTATCATAGAGCGATATGTCCTTTGATCAACATCAGGTGATACATCATCTTTACTCAGCTTGCAACCAACCACCATAGGTGTGCTAACTGGAGAGGAATCTTCCATATGAAATTTTTTCAACATTTCTTTCAAATATTTTTCTTGAGAAATAAATATTCCTGCAGAACTTTATTTTACTTGTTAGCCAAGAAAATATGACAGTTCTCCTATCATGGACATTTCAAATTCTGTTTGCATAGAGTTAGCAAACCACTGGACAAATGATTCATTAGTACAGCCAAAAATAATATCATCTGCATAAACCAAAACACCTAGTAAATTATTACCTTCAGACTTAATGTAAAGGTTACTGTCAACAGTACCTTTCTTAAACCCTTTTTCTTGTAAAAAATTGTCCAGTCTATAATACCAGGCTCGTGGTGCTTGTTTTAGTCCATATAGGGCCTTCTTCGGCTTACAAACATAATTAGGATTATCTGTCAATGAGAATCCTTCAGGTTGCTCCATATATAATTCTTCCTCTACATCTCCATTAAGAAATGTTGACTTAACATCCATCTGATAAACTTTAAAGTTTTTATGACATGAATAGGCAAGAAACATTCAGATGGCTTCCAATCTTGCCATTGGTGCAAAGGTTTCATCAAAGTCCTGACCTTCAACTTGTGCATATCCTTTACAAACCAATCTGGCTTTATTTCTAACAACTTGTCATTTTTCATTCATTTTATTCTTGAACACCCATTTGGAACCTATTATATTTTTATCTTTAGGTCTAGGGACAAGCTCGCAAGTATTGTTCTTTTCAATTTGATCAAGATCTTCATTCATTGCTCTAATCCAATCATCATGCTTGTTGGCTTCATCAAAATTTTTAGGTTCATTCATAGATAAAAAAGAAACCTAAGATTGTTCTGAGTCTTTAATCAATTTCCTTCTTGTCTGAACTCCTTTATTTATATCTCCAATTATCTGATTTTCAGGATGATTCTTTCTAATAATTCTGAGAGGTGATTTTGCTTCTTTCTGTTGATTTGTGTCAATCTGAATATTCATATCTTCATCTGATTTAGATTCTTCCTTTTCTGATCCTTGGACCAGTTCATCTTCATCTTCAACTATATCTTTTGTTCTTGGTTCAACACTGCTTACATTTCTGACTGGGATCTCTTCATCAACTTTTATATCTATACAATCAACTAGTTTATGCAGTCTCTTATTGTAACATCTGTACCCTTTAATATTCTTAGCATAACCCAAAAAGATACCTTCATCAGCCTTGTCATCATATTTGCCAATATTTTCATCATTGTTCTTGATATAACATTTACTCCCAAAAAATTTAAAATGCTTGATTGAAGCAGGTCTTCCAAACCATAGTTCATAAGGAGTCTTGTCACTGTGTGGCCTGATATGAGCTTTGTTAAGGATATGAATAGCTATATGAATTGCTTCCACCCAATATGTCTGAGGTATGTTCCTTTCATTCATCATTGACCTTGCCATTTACTGTACTGACCTATTCTTCCTCTCAACAACTCCATTTTGTTGTGGATTCCTTGGAATTGTGTACTCTCTTTTGATCCCATGTTTATCACAGAACTCTTTGAAGTTACCTAAACTAAACTCTCCTCCTCTATCATACCTTACTACCTTTAATATTTTTCCTATTTGATTCTCAGTCAAAGCCTTAAACACTTTGAATTTTTCAAATGCTTCAGATTTTTCTTTCAAAAATGCAACCCAAGTTAGTCTAGAATAGTCATCAATAATCAACATAAAGTAATTTTCTTTT
>ML798204.1:20295-41668 GCA_009831015.1 Picea engelmannii | reverse complement strand
AAGCATTTGAAGGGCAACTTCCCTTGATATTTTCCTGACCCTTTCTTTAACCTTCTCACAAATTTTGCCTCAATATCATCTAATTCTGAATCAGTATTCTTGTCTTCTTTAAAATATGCTTCTCTAGTACTGGATTTATCTTTTAAATTCTCATTTCATATGCAGTTAGAGTTCCTAGAAGTTGATCAATGGACAAATTTTTAAGATCATTTAATTCTTCTATTGCAGAGACTTTTGGATTAAATTTATCAAGCAGAGATCTTATAATATTTTGAACTAAGAGTGAGTCATCAAACTTATCACCAAGACCCTTCATGGCATTTACAAGTTCTTCAACTCTTAAAAAATACTTGTTAATTGTTTCATCTTCATTCATCTTTAGTTGTTCAAATTTCAATATGTATGTTGGAAGTTTGACATCTTTTAATTTCTCATTTCCTTCATAACTTCTAATAAGTTTATCCCACATTGCTTTGGCAGTATCAAGATGCATCAGCTTTACAAACTCAGCTTCAGCAAGTCCATTCAAGATAGAATTCATCCCCTTAGCATTAAAACTAAACTCTAACTTATCATCCTTGGAGGCTATCACAACAGGCTTTGTATATCCAGTCTCTACTACATCCCAAATATCAGCACCCTAGGCCATTAAGTATGTTCTCATTCTAATCTTCCAGAAGGCAAAATTTGTTCCATCAAACAGAGGGGGCTTAGAGGTTGAAGTCCCTTCATGACTTGTCATGTTTAAGCTTACAGATCTACCTTTGAATAAAAGGAACCCACTCTGATACCAATTGTTGAAATTACTAAGACAACTGAGAGGGGAGGTGAATCAGTTGTAATTGAGCTTAAACAATTTAAGTCTATTAAAACAATATTAATCTTTCTTCAAGTGATCATCAATAATATACAGCATATGGATAGTAAAAGTAAATAGCATCAGTCACACATAAGGTATACACAGAGACATATTTTCATGAGGAAACCCATAAAGGGAGAAAACCTCTTCTTCTTCGAAATGATAGGCAATCTTTTAAGTTCTGTGCATCATCTATAATTGAGCACCAACTCAATGTGAGGCTGCTACCTCTATTTTACAAGCTACAACTTGTTTAAGAGCACCAATTCTTTGGTTTCTCTAGCACCCACTAGAAGGAAGCACCAACTCCCTTAATGTTCCAGCACCAACTGGATGGAAGCACCAACTTCCAGTTACACAGGCTCCAACCTGTATAAAAGAGAACATTTGTTCTCCCTTGCACCACACTACCACCCTGGTTTCTCTAGCTGTAACCAGATGGAAGCTACAACTTCCTGTGTTCAAGTTTTCACTTGAACCTCTGAGGACAACGGTCCTCTCGAGCACCTCCCAACCTCCCTAGAATATGAAAGAATAAATAAACAGTCAACTACACAGATAAATCAGTTCTTACCAATCTTTCTTTGTTCTGTAAATCTGGTCTTCTTCTAACTGTTCTGCAATTCTTCTCTTCCTCTGTCTGTTCAGCAGGTCTGCTCTGCATCAACTTGTTCTATCATTTTGCTCTGCTTCAAGTTTTCTTCATCATCTGTTACTCCTCTCTGAGTTTCATCTCACACTGTGCATATTCTCCATGTCACACTACACATTCTATCATTTTCCTTTTCTTACAGTTTCATTCATTTTTCATACAGAACGACCAACCACACACAGTCTGTCTCATTTTCTTTTATACACACACCCACAGCGGTTCACTTCGCATTTCCTTCAGCAAAAGAGATACAATTGTCCCAGCAACTAAAACACAAACTGATTGGCAATCATGAGTCTATTTCGCTAACAGATTCGTAACTGAGGAGTTAACTGTGAGAGAGAACACTAACCCTCTGATCTTTATTCAAATTCACCTGCAGCGTTGGATTGGCTTCATGAGATCTTGCATTCCTTTCGGCATTTCTGTGGCCAAGCTTAGCACCTCTAGCTTCTACCTCCATATTCCATCGATGTGATCAATGGCTATGACCATGCGCTTATGCATAAAGTGCTTTTGTGATTTCTCATTTCGTGAATTTCAAAACTATGCTCTGTTGACCCAAAGTCAGCGAAATTTTCATCGCTTGCCACATGTCCTATGATTTGATGGTCCAGATCTGATCTTGATTCAACGGCTACGATTGAATCGCGATTTCAAATATCGTGATTTCATCATTCTTGTTGCATTGTTTTCTTTGCCTCTCCATGTCGCGATTCGTGAAACTCCAATATGGAGTTAGATCAACGGTCCAGATCTGATCTTGAATTAACAACTATGATTGAATAATGATTTTGCATATCGTGATTTCAACATTCTTGTTGTTCAGTGTTTTTGTCACTTCGAAGTCCCGATCCACGAAACTCCGCAATGGAGTCGGATCAACGGTCCATATCACATCTTGATCTGACGGCTCAGAATAAATCACGATTTTGCATATTGCAATATCAGGATTCCTATTGTTAATAATCTTTGACATCTCCAACATTCGATCCACAAAACACCGAAATGGACTGGGATCAATGGTCCAGATTCACCCTTGATCTGACGGTTCAGATTAAGTCGTGATTTCGCATATCACGATTTCAGGATTCTTGTGATTGATATTACTTGACATATCCAACTCTAGATCCGCAAAACTATGAAATGGACTGGGATCAATGGTCCAGATTCACCCTTGATCTGAAGGTTCAGATTAAGTCGCGATTTCACATATCGCGATTTCAGGATTCTTGTGATTGATATTACTTGACATCTCCAACTCTTGATCCATGAAACTCTGAAATGGACTGGGATCAACGGTCCAGATCAAACCTTGATCTGACAGCTCAAATTATGTTGTGATTCTGCATATCGTGATTTCGAGATTCTTGTGATTGATATTACTTGACATCTCCAACTCTCGATCCGCGAAACTCCGACATGGACTGGGATCAATGGTCCAGATTCAACCTTGATCTGATGGCTCAGATTAAATCATGATTTCAAGAGGTTAGGGAACCCTGTTCCTTTGACTCTCCAGTCAGCGAAATGGTAATCTATCCCCACGTGTCCTACCCATAAATGGACGGTCCTCCTTCTTTCGGAATTTTGTATGCTCGCTTCTCCTTGTACTATAAAAAGCATGTAGGTTCTCCTTGATCCAACGATGGTCGGGTCCCGCGCTTGGATCTAATTGTCTGAGATCTGTCCTCCTCTTCAGTGCTCTTCTTGTCTACATTTAGATCTAATGGCCCTCGTTCTTTCAGGAATTTTGAATGGGATTCAACAATAAAAAATGTTTCTCAAACTTTACAGGCCTTCGATCATTCGATCAATGTTGCGTTGCCTTCGATCATTCGATCTTCCTGACCTTATCTTTTGTTTTCTTGTCTGTTACAAATTTCCTGTACTCATGCTATCTTCATTGTTGTAATTTCCATCAATGATAAGCATTCATTGTCTGTTAAATATTTTTCATTCATTGTCTGTTAAATATTTGCCAACACTGACATGAAAACATACAAAATAAGCCAGTTGGATTAGGCAGGAGGCCACCCATACCCACTTGGAGGATGTGTGGGGATTCAAACAACCCCACAAGTGTAGAACCCACAATTACAAAGCAGTACAAAAGGACGTGCTAAACAAAAAACGAAAATAAAGAACAATTTGAAATAAATTTATAAATTTGAAATTTTATTTTTTCAATGTATAAACAAAATATAAAAAATGGACATGAGGATTCAGTTGGAATAGGTGGGTGGCCCCCAATGTCCATCTGGATAAATCATCCCCCCTTAGGAAGAAATGGTCTCCATTGCATTCAGTTCCCCCATCAGGTGAGGAAACTTCTAGTGGATTTGGCCCTGGGTTAGCCACTTTCCTTGGTGTAGGAGTTACCTTGCCTTAACAACCTGATAAAGTTGGATCCGTTGTTGGCGAGTGCCCTTGACCTATGTGTCCACTATTTGATTAGTGTATTCTTTTTCCATGTAGTCAAGGTTGAGATCTATTGGTTTCAGTTGTTCTACAATATCGAAGGTGTCCAATAATGGGGAAAAATATGACTGAAAGAGGTCCACATTGAATATTGGATGCAGACCAAGGAAGGGTGGAGTGTTGAGCTCAAAATCATTGCTACCCACAACGTTGGTGATAGTGTAAGGCCCATAATAAAGTGGGTGAAGATTTTGATGGGGCTCGATGAGACGCTCCTTCTGCAAATGTAACCAGACTTTGTCACCAACCTAAAACTGGTCTGGTACCCTGTGTTGATCATGGCGCTTCTTGTACTTAGAATTGGATTTATGAAAAGTCTCTTGAGCCTGTTGGTGGATGTGATGAATCCGCTCAATGAATCTGGTGGCTTTGTCGATTAGAGACTGATCAGGGGAAGAGTTTCTTTGTACGGTGGCAAGAGGAAGTGCAACATAAATGGGTTCCAAAGGTTGGAATCCCAGACCCACCTGAAATGGGCTATGGTCGGTGGAAATTTGGAGAGCCATGTTGTAACTATGTTGGACATATGGGAGACTCTCATCCCATGTACATGGATTCTTAGAATTGTACATGTGCAGGATGTGCACAATCATCCGATTGATAACCTCTATTTGGCCATCGGTTTGGGGGTGGAAAGAAATGGATTTTGTGAGCTTGGTGTCCAATAGGGACCAAAGACTCGACCAAAAGGTGTTGAGGAACTTATTTTCTTAGTAAGAGATGATGGTCTATGTTATCCCAAAGTGGACCCACACTCATTCGAAGAATATCTTAGCAGTATCTACCACTGTGACATTCTTCTTACAGGCTATGAGGATGGCCATCTTTGAAAACTGATCAATGACCACAAACATGCAGTCATTTCCTTGCTTTGTGGATGACAAGCCAGACATGTAATCCATTGAGATAAGCCTTCTCGGGAATAGGAAGAGGGGTGTATAATCCTTGCTTCTTGATGGATGGTTTGGAAATGGCACAGGGAGTGCAAGATTTGATATACTTGTTGACGTCCTGCCAAAGTTTTGGCCAATAAAAATGTTTCTGAAGAACAACCACAGTTTTCTCTACGCCAAAATGGCATGCCACATAACTGTAGTGGGAGTCCCAAATTAGCTTTGCACACTCGCTTGTAAGAACACAGAGATGGCCTGGGTGGCATAAGAGTCTATCCTAGATGTGAAAAGCAGTGACAGTTTCACCAGTACCCAAGATCTGATATGCGGTGGCGAAGTTCGAATCTTGTTGATAAAGTTGGGGCCACTCAAATGCTTCATGTCCACAGGAATGGAGCACAGTGGTGAGTGAAGCCACAGGAGGTTGACTGAGGCAGTCCGTGACACGATTAGATATACCTATCTTATACTTGATGTTGATATGGAACTATTGCAGGTAGGTGAACCACTTATGATGGCGATCGTTCTGCAATTTCCCCTGTGTCTGTATGAACTTCAGAGGCTTGTGATCAATGTGTATGATCATCTCTGTCCCTGGAATGTAATGTTTCCATTGATGATAGGCTTGTACAATGGAATAAATTTCATTTTCATAAGTGGGGTATTTCGGGATAGTATCAGAGAGTGTCTCACTATGGTATGCCACTGGATTCTCTTGCTGAGTGAGAACTGCGCCAACAACATAGTCAAATGCATCAATCTCAATCTCGAATGGTTGCTGCAGATTAGGCAAGGAGAGTACTAAAGTTAAGAAAAAATGATGCTTTAGATCATCGAATGATCGTTGCTTCTCCTTCCCCCACCCAAAATTGTCCCTACCACATCCCTTGGTCACCTGGTTAAGGGCCCATGCAATATGGGAGAATCCCAACACGGACCGTCTGTAGAAGTTGGCTAGTCCCAAAAATATTCGAAGCTCGGTCAGTGTGGTTCAGGCTGGCCAGTCATGGATGAATTAGATATTAGTTGGATCAACATGTACCCCGTGGTCATAAAAATCCTGTACCCCAAGTATTGGACCATGTTCATGCCAAAAGAGAATTTTTCCAAGTTGGCATAGAGCTTGTGCTGCCACAAACTACCCAAAACCTGTTGAATATGTTGCATGTGCTCCTCCCACATTCTGCAGAATATGAGGATGTCATCTAAATATACTACCACAAATGAATTCGTTAAGGGTCTCAATACATCATCCATCAACCTCATGAAAGTGGTTGGTTCATTTGTTAAGCCAAAGGGCATGACTAGTCATTCGTAGAGACCTTCTTTAGACTTGAAGGTTGTTTTCCATACATTAGTTGGTTCGATGGGAACCTAGTGGTAGGCAGACTTTAGGTCAATCTTGCTGAAGAAATTTCCCCCCTTGAGTTGGTCAAGAAGGTTATTAATCTTGGGAATAGGGTAGCGATTCCTTACTGTGATTTTGTTTAAGGCTCTGTAATAAATGCAGAGTCGCCAAGTCACGTCCTTCTTCTGCACCAATACAACAGGGATTCTGCAAGGGGAGGAGTTGGGCCTGATGTGCCCCTTTTGAAGAAGCTCTTGGATCTAACACCTAATTTCGTCATTCTCCATCAAAAAATGTTGATATACTGTTCCATTAGGTAGAAGCACCCTGGGGTTCAGATCAATTGGATACTTGACTTGGTAGTGTGTCGGTACCCCTGTAGGTGAGGCGAAGATGGCTCTGTATTCTTTAATGATCCCATCTGCTTACTTCTTCTACAAAGAGAGGTGTTGTGTAGAGGCCATGGATGTGGTGATGACCTTCTGATTACTGTGAGCATAGATCACAAAGAAGACAAACTTCTCGATCTGTGAAATAACCTTACTGCATTGCTTAGCAGAGATTAAAGAAATAACAATAGGAGGTGCTACCTTTGTGATCCTGTACAATTCTCTACCCAAAGTAATAATAACACTGCGGGGTATAGACTCATACACAACATGGCGCTTCTATAAATATGGTTGTCCTAAAAAAACATCACAAACTTCAAGGGGAGAAATATCACACAATATCTCATCTTTGAAAGGCTTGATGTTGTAGGGCAAACAACACTGTTGGCTGACACGAAGATCTCTTCCTTGGCGAAGCCAACCGATAGTGTAGGGTTGCAGGTGTGGTGTCATTGGTAGGTCCAAACGCTTGACGAACTTTGCTGAAATCAGGTTCTTATGAATACCATTGTCGATAATGAAATGAATCAAAGCCCCATTGACCCACATCTGTCAGTAAAAGAGGCATTCCCCTTCCTCTAGTTCTTCTGGTTCGCTTGGCCAAAATTTGGTGGTAGTGATAGTGGCACTGGGTTTAGCATCGATAATCTTCTTCCCTCCTTCAGGATTTGACTTAGAATCAGAATCGACCTTTGACCACGAGGGACTTCTTGGAATGACATTCGTCAGTGTTGTGCCAAGGAATTTTATGGTACTCACACCATTTTCCCATGTCCTTCTTCATATTCTCATTGTCCTTCTTGTGTTGTGGCTTGGACTGGTTGTCCTGAGGGATACCATATCAACTTGGTCCCTTGTTGTGTGGGTTGGGGCTTCCCTTTCCCTGCTTCTGATGTGAGGGGTTTGCATATCCAAACTCTCATCATTTCTTCTTAAATTTATGCTCGATCTTGACATCGTATCTATAAGCCATGCCTAATGAGGCGCTGTCCAAGAACTCCATTTTTGTTTGAATGTATCTATGCAAATTGTCATGGTATTTGAGAACCATATTATACTCATATTATTTGATACCCAATTTGGTGTGTAGGGTATCGAAAATATTGGTGAAATTTGGTACTATCTAGTCCCTTTTGTTGACGAAGGGTGGTCCATCTGGTGTACTGGTCCTCGTAGCTTCCAACAAGGTAGTATTGTTCTTTAATGGAATCCCGAAAGGAATCCCATGTAGGGGCCACCACCAACATTTTATATTCCTCCACAACCTTTCTCTCAAAGTAAGTATCCCACAAGTCTTAAACATGGGAAACAACCTTGAGGAGTGAAAAAGTGATATTTTCCCTATCGGAAAAATTGTGGATTGAAAAATATCCTTCGAGTAGATCCAACCATTTATCTACATCATATGCATCTATCAGTCCTTAAAATAATGAAATATAAAAATTTACTTGTATGTTGAAGGGGGTTGCATGGCCTCTTGATGAAGATGCTTCTCCTGTGGGAAACCGTCAAAGGATCTACACGAAGTTGTCCATCATTTCATTGCTTTGTCGGGCTAGGACTTCCTCGAGAAACATTTTAATAGGATCTCTTAATCCATCATATTTATTTTCATCCCCCATGGTTTTTTTTCGGGCTCGATGCAGATGATATTGTAATGGCTCAATTGGTCTAGTCCCAAATTCTTGTACCAAGATCTTGTTGAGGACATGCATGAAGAAAAATAAATGAATAGTGAACCGCTCTGATATCACTGATCTGGATTTAGGATCAGAATGATCTGATTAAAAAAATGAATACAATAAACACAAAGATATGAAGAATAGCACAAATATCTAGTGAACAATATCTTCTATTAAATAATGAAATAGGATGAAATTGTAAAGTTGCAGAACTTAAACACTTGCTCGAATGGTGGTAGCTATCTTTGAGAAGATATGTGGTTGCTACATGCATCTGTCTGAGCAGAATGGATTACAATGAGGATCCAGAGGCCTTTTTGATATTACTCATGAATTCCAAAACTATAGACATCCAAAAACCTAACCCTAGAAGGTGAAATGTCAAAATTCATGTGGTCCCTATGGATACGTTGGTGTAATTTGGTACCTCAACTCCCAAGGGTCATAAATTTTGCATACAACCTTCGTTTTAGGCGCGTGATAGCTCGTTGGAAAGGTCTTTTAGATAAATACACATTCCATTGTCAAAATATGACTTCAACTATAGTTTCACTATGGCAAGCCAAAATGGCCCTGGAAGTACAAGAAGATGTGTTGACATGAAAACATACAAAATAAGGTAGTTGGATTAGGCATGAGGCCACCTGTATCCACCTAGAGGATGTATGGGGCTTCAGAAAGCCCCATAAGTGTAGAACCCACAATTACAAATAAATATAGAAGGATGTGTTGAACAAAAAATGGACATGAGGAGCTAGTTGGAATAGGTGGGGGTGGCCACCAATATCCACCTAGATCACTTGGAGATCAAACCCACCAAGATGATAAAGGGACAAGTACCGGCCAATATCATGGATGAATCAAATTTTGAATCCCCTTATATCAAATTTATAACAACAAACATGATGGGAACAAAACAAATAGGAGATGAAACACAAGAACCATCTTCTAGGATAAATCCTAAGTTTGTTGAATCTGGTATAAACAGGTTATTTTCTACCTTCATAAATTTAAGTTTCTCATCAGCATGGAACAAAGCTAAGGCCGGGTCTATCAAGATCAAGGATATGAAGTATTGCATTTTGGGAGAAAAGTTATCTCAAAAAGACCCAAGAGGGATATTGTTGAATTTCCTTACTAAAGAAGAAACTAAGGGTATTATTCATGATTTTCATCAAGGGATATGTGGAGGTTACCATGCATGGATATCCACTGCATATAAAATCCTTAGAGTTTTCTATTATTGTCCCTCATTGTTTTCTGATGTGAACCGCCTGGCTAGAGCCTGTGTAGAATGCCAAATGTTTGCAAGAAAGAAAAAAATGTAGCCTCTCCCACTTAGGCCTGTCAAAGAAGAAACACCCTTCCAATAGTGGGGATTAGATTTCATTGGATAAATAAACCAAAATTAAAGTGGTAAACACAAATGGATCAAGACAACCAAAGACTAATTCAACAAATGGGTAGAGGATATTCCCACTAGGGAAGCAAATGATACTTTCATTATCAAGTTCCTTGAAGAGACCATTTTGGCAAGGTTTTGATGTCCTAGAAATATCATAACTGATAATGCCTAAACCTTCAATTTATACAAGTTTATGAAATTATGTCACGACTACAATATAGAGATTTGGAATTCCACTATTTATTATCCATAAGGGAACAATCTGCTTGAGTTATCAAACAAGAACCTCATCAAGATCATAAAAAAGATGATGTCCCAAAAGAAGAAAGCTTGGGATTCACACTTAAAATATGCAATTTGGGCAAGCATAGTAAGCATCAAGAGGTCCATTGGTACTTCTTTGTTTCAGTTGGTATATGGGTTAGAAGCTATTTTTCCCATCCAACTCAACCTTCTTGTGATGAAGTTTCTACAAAATTAAGAGGCAGAGTCAGATGATATGCAAAGAAGAACAAGACAACTAATTGAAGTACGGTAAGTAAGAGATCAGGTGAAACTGAATTTCCAATATCAAAAACAAAGAATGAAAGAAATATTTGATACAAGAACAAATGAAATAATTTTTTTGGCAGGAGACCTAGTCCCAAAGTGAGACTTCATAAGGGAAGCAAAGGGAAAACATGGAAAAATAGATAGCATATGGCTTGGACCTTTCCATATCGTTTCAATACAAGACAACAACACGTATGAAATGGCTTGGGTGGATGGTGAGATTTTTGGGGCCTCTATAAAGGGGAAGTTCCTAAAACATTTTTTTCAATACTAAATTTTGCAAATATTTTTTACCTTGTACATAAATAAATCTTTTACCATTCCTGTTGTTTATTTTTAATTTTACTTCATTCACAATATATTGTGCAATAAAGCATTTAGGGATTTATCTTTAAGTTGTTGAGCTTTTTTGTTTCACCCATCAAATCATTTTTCGAGGTGGAAAGGGGACCTTTTGTTTTAACATAGACTCCATAACCCAACAGAAGAAGGCACTTGGTCTAAATTTCTCAACAGACCGCAGGGGTATGCTATTTTTGTTGGAGCTGATGTTAGTACTGGATTTAATCCAGTCATTAGTGTGCATATGGTTCAAATCCATGAGGATGATTTTGAGGATTTAAAAGTTAAAGAAGTGATTTCAAATTGCATGGACCAAAAGAGAATGGCGTAAGACCAAGAGCTCCAAAAGTATTACCAGCAAAAATTAGTCCCAAAGTTCCCAAGGCCAAAATTTATAGGATCCTGGGTGCTTATTGTGACCAAAAAGAGAATTATCATGCTTTGAATAGGTTTAAGCCCTGCTTCACATGATTTCTAGCATGATACCAAGGCTTAAAGTTTGATCACTGGGGAAGATGAGGGATCTATCATCTCATGGTTACAAGCGAGCCTCATCTACGATGGAGGATGCATGTCGCATGGGAAAGATACACAAGAGATAACACATAATTGAGGTGTGACAATGGTTTTGGGAGGCATGTGTCGAAGAATGGATGGTGTTTCATGGTAGCGATATGAAAAAAAAAACACTCCCTAGGGTCATGACAGTGGTATTCCAGTTCCACCAGGTTACATGATCCCCCACCTCAACATATTTACACCGACTCACTCAGTTCCACCTGGGCCCAACACAACAGCTCACCTGAACACTAAGGAAGATTAAGGTAGTTAAACATGTCAATAATGAAAAAATTTGAGCTCGTTGAAGGCCACCACCTATACAAGGAATCTCCCATTGAGACTCTAGCTTCAATAACCAATGTAGCTACACACAAGTCGAGTCCCAAAGGACACTTCAGTTCTAACAAGGACCAATATAAAGTTTCCATGTGTCCACAAATCCAGAGTGATGTCATCATGACATCATCCAATTTCATGCGTTTTCCTTAGTTTTCAAAACAACGTCAAAACATTGGTAAAAGGATGCATGTTTCGAATAGGGGCACTGGGGAGAATGTCTCGGGAGAGTGGATGATTCACTGGAAATCTTTCAAATCAGTTGGAAAGGATGTGACACATAACAAGATGGCTAGCCTCACGTTCATAGTATTTTAGTCATCATCATTCCATCTACCTACATCTAACAAAGGACAATAATAATCACCTCGACATGTGTAGTCACGTGATCGAGGGATCTTCATAGATCATACCAAGTGTGGAAAATCATTACCTCTTTTCCATTTTCTGGGTAAATATGTGTCAATCTCTTATAAGGCAAAACCGTGGAGATCATGAGCCATCAATTTGTGAGTAATATGATATCTAAAGGTGGGTTACTCAGATTCCAAGTGTTTATGATGACCCACCTGCACAACCCTCTGCTCAAGAGTGGACTATGAACTATCTTTGTCGTAGATGTTGTGAGAGTGTATTCTACACTTCGCTAAGAGAATAAGTTCCTTCTATGGTATCATTATATTTATTTGAAGATCAAAAGGGCATTCAATAATTTAACCTAATATGTAGTTGTATCAATAGACCAACCTAGCTCAACAACTCGAGGAAGGACATTCGAAGAGTTGGTCAATGATGCTCTACATGGATTATTGGTGGGGAGTGAAGTGAAAATGTTGGACATTCTTCTAGCCAGTAATAGACCTAAATCATTCCATGGATGAGAAAATTTGGAAGTGCATACACAAATCCAATTGAGTCATCCAGATAGATTAACTAAAATCCCAATTGGACAAGAAGAGCACATTCCCAGTAGCATCATCAACACATCAATTTTGGGCGTAAAAGTCTATTTTTACTCCGCAAAATCCATGAAAATAAGTTAGAAAGATGGATTTAGTTAGAATACCACAGATAGTATCAAGATTATGACAAAAATAAACCATTTTCAAGAAGCAGTATTGGTTCAACTAAACATTTTTCCTAAAAAACTAAACAAATATAAATCATCATAAGGATCTCATTTTTAGGGTCGACACTTTGGGGAATTTAAGATTTTCTTATAACCATAGTGTTAGCACTGAGAGTCACACATATATTATTGTAAGTGCAAGCCCAATACCCATCATAATATAAATGGATTAAATGGTTTGAGTAGGTGTATCAACAACACTAGGACTAAAATGGAGAGGGCAACAAAATGTCTACAGAGGCATTCCAATGAGCATGGAGTCATAACATCCTACAGATCGAAGGCAATCAAAATGTATATTAGACAAAGAGATATATAATGATGAGTAGAAGCATGGTGAATATAAAAAAAAGGAATAACATACATTATACAGAGATCTTTTCTGCAATAGATAAAGGTTTTCTTAAACAATGAACAATGATTTAATGGGAAAGTTACAATAGATCCTCTGTTGTTCATGAATCCATCAATCAATGGCAGTTATGATCCTCAAAACCTAAAATATGTTCAATCAAGAAGATAACAAAGAAGTGGGAAAACAAAAAAGACAATATGATAACATCTCTCATGAATCTTTAATGGCATAAAATGTCATTACAAACAGGCCCTCCGGCCTACAAATGAACAACTAAAACTGCTCCTCTAACTCTCTCCTCTGTTGGCTCATGAATTCAACCCCTCTCCAAGAGATCTCTCCTCTCTTAAATAGAAAATAACATCCAAATTTCTTTATTAGGCCAAATCCCATCTCCTCCATTGGATTCTAATCCTTGGATATAGGTATCAACAATCAAAGAGACAAAAATCCAACAAACTGCTAAGTTTCAGGAAATTGTTGGAAATCATTAATAAATTGTTACCACCTCACTGCATGAGGTATTTAATGGAGATAAAACTTAAGTGCAGGTGTCCCTTGACATATAAATGATCCTTGAGAATCCATTTGAACCCTCATTGATAGGTGGCAACCTCCCAACAAGGTGAATATCCAATCATCTATGCAAAACAGAGAATGGCAGCACATTCCAAAGTGCACTGGTGTTTTAATGTTATTCTCAATTTACAAACTAGGTCAGGATGAAATTTGGTCAGAAAGTCAAAAGGGATATCATCTTCCTCCAAAAAAAAATTCATAGAAACCCACTTAGTAATGTTGGTTTTATGATCAAATTTGTAACAGTAACCATTACAGGAAATTTTGTAGCGCCACTGTAAAACAGTTTTGCATAATCTGTAGTGCCCTTTGTGTGTCTAGCTAGGTGATTCTATAGTTCCTTTTATGTGTCTAATATCTCTCTAAACATAACATGTTTTTCAAAATTGAGAGACCATTTTGTTATTTGGTATGTGATGAACAAAAACCTCCTCTAGTTTTCAAAAATACCTTCTCATTTGTTCATAATCCAAGTTTTAAGTTAGTCACTCAAGAATTGTAGAAGCACAGTGTGCTCTTAGCAGAAACATAGTGTGGTATTTGAGAGGGTGTTTGGAGGCCTTCCCATAGGATTTTTGAGCTACAATATACATGTTTGGAAATATTATGATGTCTACTACACAATGGAATCATCAAGTATTGCAAAATCCTTCTCAAAAACCCTGAAAAACTGCCTTGAAGTCAAGTTGTCCAAAAGTATAGGAACCCTCCTGTAGCAATTGTATTTTGGGAAATTATCTCAAATTATAAAAAAATATTATGTGTTAACATCTGGATCCATAGGGGATGACATGCTCCCTATGAGTTTCCAAGAACATGCAATTCCAATTGCCTTATCCATTTTATCTTTGCAAACCGTGTTCTTGAAAACATCTCTCCCACTTATTGAAAAATAAAAACATTGTCATAAGCTACAAATTGAACTCACACTATAGACAAATTCAAACTAAAAATAACATTCTCATGGATTGATCTTATTTATTTATATCAACCTACACTAATCTATCTAGCTGAGCTTCTTTGCTTAATTGAAGTCATACTTCCAATGCAGCCATGTGAGTATCGAACTGATGAAAATAACTTCTTCCATGCAATTGTTTGAAATATTTTTCAAGTGATATGAAGCTTGAAAAAAGAGGTGAGTAAGCAATGGATACTTACAACTATCATCTTAAATCATACCAACAACTGGATCATTAGAAACCTTTGAAAACTATAAGTCTATGTAAAAATCCACAGGATCATGAAACTTATGAAAATACATTTCTAGTTGGTTATGAAAACCATCTTGCTCCTCTGTGAAGGCTGATTCATCAATAAAATTATGGTCCTCATATACTTTACAACTACTCATATGTTGTTTTATTTTTGTTGCAAGTGCGGTTATAGAAATGATAGACATTTCCTCGTTGATCTGTGGAGTTTTTTGCTCATCAATAGGTGATAAAGAGAATTCCAACTGTTGTTGCAATTCTTCCATATGTTCTTCATTATCATATAATGGTTGGATGATAATAATCTCTATATGTGATTTAGTAAAGATCTTCTCTTTATCATTTGAATACTTAAAGGAAACAATTTGATTTTCATGACAACTTAAAACAATAGATATATTTGATACTATGTCAAAAGTATCTACATCCTGGCTATCACTTTGAAGATCATCAACCTCTTGATCATAATGAAAAGTGTCTTGTACTGTAGCATACTCTTTAATATTGTTTGATCATTTACTCAAAAAATCAAATTCATAACAACATTCTTGATAAAGGAAACCGGATGCAAATTTCTCTTTGCAAAACAAACGAAATGCAACATGAAAATGTCTTAGTGAAGTAATACAAGCAACTGGGAGTGATCTACACCAATCACGATCTACTCCATCTAAAGATTATGTAAACAATTTGATGAGTACATCTTTATGTATAATTTTTAGCTTAAGAATGCACTCATGAAAGTCTAATAAAAACTAAACTGGTACTTACCAATCCTCTCCTCTAAACCTAGGAAGGAAACCTTCCCATTCATCTCTACTAGGCATTGGATTTGGAAAACCGACTATCTTTGAAAAATCACAGAAAGCATACCTCTGAGCTAGGATCTTGTCCATTTCAAAAAAATGGAGTCTCCAATATATATATGAATAGTGGAGTCTCCATGGTGAAAGGTAAGGAGTCTAAAAGTGTCTAGCTTCAGTTCACCATCCAAAGCTAGATCTAATCATCATAGTTCACCCAGGGAAGGTGTATTCATTGTTGTCCCCAGCAACGGTGCCAAAATGTTAGCACTGAGAGTCACACTTAAACTGTTGTAAGTGCAATCCCAATACCCATTAGAATATAAATGGATTAAATGGTTTGAGTAGGTGGATCAACAAGACTAGAAAAGAAATGGAGAGGGCAACAAAATGTCTGCAGAGGCATTCCATTGGGCATGGAGTCATAACATTATACAAATCAAAGGAAATCAAACTGTATATAAGACAAAGAGATATATAATGATGATTATAAGCATGGTGAATATGAAAAAAGAAAGAACATGCACTATACAGAGATCCTTTATGCAATAGATAAAGTTTTGCTTAAACAATGAATAATGATTTAATGGGCAATCTACAACAAATCCTCTGTTGTTCATGAATCCATCAATCAATGGCAGCTATGATCCTCAAAACCTGCAATATGTTCAAGCAAGAATATAAAAAATAAGAGGGAAAAAAAAGAATATAATATGATAACGTCTCTCGTGAATATTTAATGGCAGAAAATGTCATTACAAACAGGCCCTCAAGCTTACAAATGAGCAACTAAAACTGCTCCTCCAACTCTTTCCTCTCTTGGCTCATGAATCTAACCCCTCTCTAAGAGATCTCTCCTCTCCTAAATATAAAATAACATCCAAATATCCTTATGAGGTCGAATCCCATCTCCTCCTTTGGATTCTAAGCCTTGGAGATAGGTGGCAACAGTCAAAGAGACAAAAATCCAACAAACTGTTAATTTTTAGGAAATTGTTGGAAATCATCAATAAATTGTTTCCACCTCACTACATGAGGTATTTAATGGAGCTAAAACTTAGGTGTGAATAAATTGAACATAAGAATATTAGGACAAGAAGATTGGCGGAAAAGGCCTCAATCCATAATTCTCAACATTGTATTCATCTTAATGATACAAATATATAATACAATAATGAAACCACCTCAATTGTTCTCACATCGGCACCTAATCAGGAGATAACGTAGGAGGAGACAATATAGGAATCTAGAAACATACTTAGGATAACAACTATATCCTAGTATGTAAAATATACAAAGGTGGTATATTAAGACTTAATAATTGTATATGAGAAAGAGGATAGCATTCCCCCCCTCAATCATAAGTCCAAACAACAATACCAACAAAGCAGGTGAATAAGTTGGTATATCTCCATGTATTCATGTTGAAACTCCTGAGCTGAGCCACAATGAAGAACTGCCTGAAAAACCACCAATTTGGATATATGGAAGTGAACAACTGCAATATCTGAACATTCTTTGATTGCTTGACAATTCAATCATTTTGCCAATTATTTTAGCTAGAAGAATTTGATGTTTTCTGCTAATTGGTGAACATGTAGTATCACCACTCAACTATCAGTGTATCACTGAAAGTGCTCTCTAAATCTGTGGTTTGGGATGACCACTAACCAATTTCTACCATGTATTGGATGGTTTTTGGATAACCACTAAGAAATATTGACACTTTTAGGTGTCCAACAACATCCCAATGTATGATTCAATATTGAACCATCATTCTACCAAATTTTGTCATCTACAGACCGCAGTTGCCCATTTGGAAAATTTCAAACCCATCTGGCATACTTGATGTTTGTTGTTGTCGAAACTTTCTGTCTGACAACCATCTTCAATTCTATCATCAATTCCCCCTTTGTCAGTTTAAAGGAGAGACCACAAGTGGTTTCATGAACCATCGTCACTGGAATTTTGAAATCCCCCCCTTAAGGTGCATGAGAGTTTCATCGTTGTACTCCCTCCTTCTATGCTCAAGATAGTACCATACTTGTTCCATTTGAGTACAACACAAAGTGGGCATGTGGAAAAAAAAACATGTTATCTCATTCTGTGAGGGCCATGATCGAAAGCTACACCATAAGGGGACCACTTATGTGAGGTACAAAAATGTTATGTCATACAAGATTGATCTTTACACAAGATTGAATTCTTTGGTAAGACTTATATAGTTTCTTGGTTGTTGATGACCATTACCAAGGATTAATCCACTCATAGTGAATCTTCAATCTTGTAGGTTTCTTCAGTGTTGAACATATGTCTGAAGAATGGTTTTGCTTGCCACAATGTTGGCAAGGATGGAGATAAAAACACTTATTCTCCATGTGGCCAACTTTATTACAATGTTTGCACTTATCATTATGATGTTGAACTTGAACAGGTGAAAGTGAATCTTCTTGAATGAATCCAGCACTCACAAACAAAATTGGTTTGGAGTAATTTGGAATATGAAAATTGTTTTGATTTTCATATCCTAAGCCATGTCGATTCCTATTGAATTGTAATTCTTCCCAAGGTTTGATGATCCTCTTGGAAAGATCATTTTGTACTTGATGATGTGCTTCACATTTACTTTCACTTATACTTGTTATATCACTGTATGCTTTGGAATCTTCTTCTTGCGATTCATTCTCATTGGAATTTGCTTTTGAAGGTGGCTTGTTTATTTGTTCCTTCATCGATTGTTGATCATCATTATCATCATTATAGAGAGGGTTGTTCTGAACAAAAACTAGTTCAGAAAACTTCACTAGCTTTTGACTTTTGAGTTCTATCAACTCATCATTCAATAGATGGGATTTTTCTTGAGGAAGTCTAACTTTAGCTTGCGTCACTTGAAAACAAGTTAGTACTAATTGAAGAGTTTCTTTGTTCAATATTACTATGTTGTCTTTAGTAGTGTTTATTAGAGTATTCAGAAACTCTAATAATTCATGACTTCGCTCCATTTGAACATGCTCGCTTGAACCTCTCATTCACTTTCTCTTCTGGCTCGCTTGTACTTGCTCACTTGAACTTTTCTTGCTTTCTTCCAAGAAGTTGAGAATGTTGGTTACCACTGAAAATACATCCAAACTTGTGATGTTTACAATGATTTGATTTAAGCTACTCAACCTTGTCAAATTCGACTCAAAATTACAATGAATATTAGGTGCCGAGATCGACCTAGAATACACCCAATTACAAAGAAATTCAACTTGACTTGATTGGACACTTACAAAATAATTATAGTTGATCTTAATTAGTTACAAAAAATATTATTTGCAAGTTTACAATAAATGTCGATTTCAAAGTTGAGTTGATATTCAAAATTGATGATGCTTTAAGTCCTTGATTATGAGCTTGTTGTGTCCAATGTTGATGTGATTGCCAATTTGATATCTTCGTTGCTTCTTAATTAATATCTTTGATTGTGCTTGAATGTATGTGCTTCACTGGCATTAATTGTGTACTTATCTTGTTGTGGATTCCATGTGTGTATAGTTGTAGAGTAAATCATAAGCGTAGTGTCAAAAATCAACACAAAACACCATGAAAACACTGAAAGAATCATTCACCATCGCACACAATACAAGGTGTAACTAAGATCCCCTTATTCAATTTCGGGTGGATCTTGGACACAGAGAAAAATACTTCAATTTTATTATGAGTATCACTCTTACAATAATCGTGATCTCCATGCTTGCCATAATATTTCTCTTTTCTTGTATTAACTACTTGTTCCCCTCAAAGTAAATGTTACTTTGATTTTATAAAATGTCCAGTTTACAACATAGTTCACAAATACCCATCCTTAAAATATTATACCATATACTTTAATATTCCCCCCTTAAGTAAAGACCTCAAAGACATTTACAAAAGTAACCTCTCCCCTTCAAACTACAAAAATAAACTTATTTCTCCTTTACAAATGTCATACAAAAAACACAAAAATTGTCTCCTTATGGCTCCCAATGAAACTATTACAATGTTTTATAATTTAAAGACCCATATCATTAAAAGAGGATTCTTTAAATGTGTGCATAGACTTGTCTTTATGCATGCAACTTTTTAAAAATAAATGAGAGTCTTTCAATATTCACTCACGTCTAACATAAGAGTTACTTTATAGCATAGCGAAGAAGATGTCAATGTTTGCGCCATTCTTGAATTGATGGGTGCACAAATCTCTCAATCGAGATTTTAATAGAGCTGCTTCCCGCTCGGAGATGAATGCCATTAAATATGAAGACATAGACCCTTTGGAAAAACTATAGAGAATTCTTGGGTGCTTTGTATAGGTAAGAAATTTGGCTTCTAGATCTAAATGAGGTGCCCTTTTAGATCTAAATGGATTTCCTACAAGTTGACCTTCTTGGAAATCTTTGTTCAGATCTCTTATCATGAGCTGGGTGTATTCACTAAGTCTTCCATGCTTACGCTATGAGCAATTTCATTCCAGATTCAATTCAATGCCAAATAATTTTTTATCTCTGATAGATAATTATTTCTCCAGATATGCTTCCATTCCATCTTTGACCACATCGTTGTAGCTTTGTTTTTATGCATGCAACAATCTCCACAAGATCTTGTTCAAAATTTACCGTTGATGCAAACAAAGAAGCTCTCCTCCACAACAAAAACAAGACATACAACAATATGGCGTGCCTAAAACCTTGAGATCTCCAGTTATTAAGAAGGTCAATGAGGAAACCTCCAATAAACTCATGGGCTAACAAAACAAGCCACCCTAGCTACAACCCTTTGGAAAGAGTGATATTCACATTCACTTTTCAACTAGGGCTATAGGTATATCTCTATCGGCTGAGTGTAAACAAAATAGGCCCTTGGCTTTCTTTGCAAACTCAATTAGAAATATCCATGTATAATGACTTTTTATTTTTATTTTTATTGGGATATGCAAAGTCAAACTTAAAAAAATAAAAACAACCCAGATTCAATTTGCAACAGTTGCCAGAGTGTTATCGTTGTCTTGATAAGCACAAACTACAAATTCTTGTCATTGATTTGATACCTAACAGATTGCTTGAGGTTGATCTTGATGGTGGTGGCAGATTCGATTGAACATAGATATTCATTCTATTGGTGTTGGCAACTGAATCTAGACAGCGTGGCGTCCCTCTCAATCTACAATTCACACTTTATGGCTAGCCTTCACCATCAATCAATATCATGTTTTTGAATCCCTCATGGAACACTACCATGGAGTGCAAGACTACCAGGCCCTTAAGAACATAGGAGCTCTGATACCAATTGAAGAAATTGAACATAAGAATATCAGGAAAAGAAGATTGGCAGAAAAGGCCTCAAGCCATAATTCTTAACATTCTATTCATCTTAATGATACAAATATATATGTTAAGAACCAAATATCAATATAGCATAGAAAATCCTCAGAAAAAGTACTCAATGCCTTGAAAAAGAGATAATTTCAGATAATAAGCCTCTTCGAGGGGGCAACCTCCTTTTACCCCACTTAAATGTTCAAGTACAAGACGATTCAAAATGAAAATGTCTCCTTGGTATATATAGGAGGCTAGGAGGTATAATTACAACTAATGGCCTAAAGCCGACATAAATAAAATAACATTACTAGTATAATATGCCCCAATTAAGGGGTAATGAGCCAATATTAGGGCTTAACATGCCCCTCCCCTTGAGACAAGTGTTGTCCGCAATGCTTGAGTAACTCTGGATGCTTCTGTATAAAAGACTCATCTTCCCAAGTGAAATCTTCAG
>ML798204.1:0-16717 GCA_009831015.1 Picea engelmannii | reverse complement strand
TGAATGTTATCCTTTAAAGTTCCTATGAATACATCAATCAAGTGCTCATATGGAATATCGGTTACATTTATATTCAATCTTTGGAAGTTCTCAATGTGCTCGGTAACTGAACCCTTTTGCTTGAGATTTATCAATTGGCTAAATAAGGTATTGCTCTGTGTATCCTCATAGTGTGTTATCATTTCTTCCGTGAAAATTGTCCAAGTGACGAGTGATTTGTGAGAACAAAGCCATCGATACCATACAAATTGGTTAGGTTCTAAATATAAAGAAGCAATTCGTACATTTTGTGTATGTGGCACATTATGGACATCAAAGAATTGCTCCATCTGAAGTATCCATGTGATTGGGTCCTTGCCATCAAACTTCCTCATATCAATCTTAGGAGCGTGGTTGGTCTTCAAACCAAAGTTGGAGTTTCTCCATTCTTGATTCACCTTCCTTGTATCCTCATCATGAATTTCATGGGATGCATTTTCACTTTCAGGTGTCTTCTTTGTTACGAAATTTTTCAATACTTCCATGATCTCCCATTTTAAACCCTCCATCATCTCTTGTAGTTCATCTTTTTTTACTATCTTCTTTTGTAAATCATTTATGTCCCTACGCATTTCTTCACCTTCATTAAGAGTCAAAGTAGGATTTTATGGAGGCTTATTTGGTGTAGAAGTTCCCTTTTTTGGTGGCATGTTGGACAAGTATCACTTTTGAACCTTGATTTTGAGGTGGTTTTGCTAGACAATATTTCTTCTAATGTATCTCCCAAGTTTCGGCCATTCTAGGTATGAAACTTTATTTTATGTAGTTCTCTGATGTTTCTTATCTGCAATGCCATAGGTCTGATCAAAATTGGATGTGCCAAGTGGAAATTATGGTAACTTCCCCACAACTTGCCAATTTTTGTCCTTTTCAGGAGATCTCACTTGTAAAGCGTGCCTTGCACAAAATAATTGATATAAAATTATGAAACTTGCACCGGAAATACTACAGACTTTCCACAATCCAATGAAACTAGTCCCACTCAATTTGGATACTCTAGGAAGAAGTTATGATTGTTTTACCTGGAACATCTTCTTGAGACTAGTCAATAGGACTAGTTAGATACCCTATCTTACACAGGGTGTATCTACAAATTTAAGATGACCCAGAAGCTGAAAATTTTACCACAGATACCTCACTAATTTCTGTAAATATCCTATGGATTTTAGGGTTTGAAACATTACAAAAAAAAAATTATAGAAAAAATTCCGCAATGACTCAGTTCAGGATGATTCCAGAACCTTATCTTGTATAGGATGTATCTCCGAAATTATAAGGCCCCGAGAGATGAATTTTTAACCTAACGTACCTTGATCCATATACTAAATATCATCCAAGCCGTTCCTTCTAAAACATTGTAGAAAAAAAGTTATAGCGAAAATTTCAAGGTGTCTCAGATGTAGCAACGAAACCCCAAGACCTTGAGCTCTAATACCATATGTTAAGAACCAAATATCAATATAGCATAGAAAATCCTCAGAAAAAGTACTCAAGGCCTTGAAAAAGAGATCATTTCAGATAATAAGCCTCTTCGAGGGGGCAACCTCCTTTTACCCCACTTAAATGTTCAAGTACAAGATGATTCAAAATGAAAATATCTCGGTATATATCAGAGACTAGGAGGTATAATTACAACCAATGGCCTAAATCCGACATAAATAAAATAACATTACTAATATAATATGCCCCAATTAAGGGGTAATGAGCCAATATTAGGGATTAACAATATAATACAATAATGAAACCATCTCAATTTTTCTCACATCGAAACCTCATCAAGAGATAAGGTAGGAGGAGACAATATAGGAATCTAGAAACATACTTAGGATAACAACTATATACTAGTATGTAAAATATACAAAGGTGGTATATTAAGACTTAATGATTGTATATGAGAAAGAGGCTAACAAGGTGCAGGTGTCCCTTGACATCTAATTGATCATTGAGAATCCATTCTAACCATCCTTGACAAGTGGAAACCTTCCAACAAGGCGAATATCCAATCAACTATGCAAAACAAAGAATGACAACATATTCCATAGCGCATTGGTGTTTTAATTGTTTCTCTCAATTTACAAACTGGGTCAGGCTTAAATTTGGTCAGCAAGTCAACAGGGATATCATCTTACTCCACAAAAAAAATCATAGAAACCCACTTCGTATGTTTTCTTTTATGATCAAATTTGTAACAATAATCATTACGGGGAATTCTGTAGCACCACTGTAAAATAGTTCTACACATTCTGTAGCGCCCTTTGTGTGTCTAGGTAGGTAATTTTGTAGCACCTTTTTGTGTCTAATATCTCTCTAACCATAACATGTTTTGAAAAACTAAGAGAGGTTTTTTATATTTGGTATGCGATGAACAAAAACCTCCTCTAGTTTTCAAAAATACCTTCTCATTTCTTCATAATCCAAGTTTTAAGTTAGTCACTCAAAAATTGCAGAAGCACGACGTGCTCTCAGTGGAAACATAGTGTGGTCTTTGAGAGGGTGTTTGGAGGACTTACTAGAGGATTTTTGGGATGAAATAGATATGGTTTGAAATATTATGATGTATTATACATAATGGAATCATCAAGTACTTCAAATGCCTTCTCAAAACCCCTAAAAAACTAGCTTGAAGTCAAGTTGTCCAAAGTACAGGAACCCTCCTATAGCAATTGTGTTTTGGGAAATTATCTCAAATTATAATACAATATTATGTGTTAACACATATATTTTTTGCCAAGGCCCCCTTAGAGACAAAAATATTTTAAGGCTGCAGACTTTAAGATATTCATCCCCTACGTTATGCTTCAGTCTGTCCTTATTTTTGTGCATGTGTTCCTATAAATCCACCATCCCATTTCTTTGGATTATTGTATTTGATATTCATTAATAAAATCTTGGGAAACAAGTTTTATGACATGAACATTGTAACTCTGTGTTGTATAGCCTATGATCCTAATGTGATTTCCTTTGAATCTATGACCACTTCTTGTCATTTTTTCATGTTTTTAAAGATACATAGAGGGAACTTCCATGGATTTAAATGTATGCAAATTTCTACTATTTGATGCATGATTTAATGATATAATACAATTGTTAGAAGAATTGAATTCTTAATTCCTCAACATGTTGTTGTTTTCATAAACCGTGAGATTCACCTTAAATCCTCCTCCCATGTTTATCATGTATTTCTTCTAAATCCATCACTCAACACTCTTAAAACCTAATTGTCTAAAGCACTCATGGAAAAATGCATCTTCAGGCTGAATGTTTTGATATTTGGTCTGAGACTATTTGAGGGCCGAGAGTTCTATAAGAGAGTGAGAAAAACTTACCCCATTTTTTTGCACAATTTTTGTTGCTATAAGCATGGCTTTAAGGCTCGTTCTGGGTATTATATTCTCGGATGCCTCGACATCATTCCACTCATATACTAAAACATCTCGAGGGACCACAAGTTATCATCACATTCCATTTAGGTTCCACAAATGTCATGAACATGGGAACCTCTTCTGAGATGTCCCACTTAATACACCACCAAAATGTGAAGAAACGATTACAAAAAAGAGCAAGGATGGATTTACCCAATTACCATGGAAAAGATGACAAAGCCCCAAGAAACCTATTAACACCCCAGCTAAGGTGACACCTGTACTTCCTTTGAAATATTGAATCAATCCATGGATTCCCAAGAGGAGGAAGAACTGGTCAAGATCCCCCCAGAAGGTAGGATAAAGAACCAATATAGACAGTGTTCGAGCAAATCCACCTAGTAAAGGAGTCCAACACTGAAATAGATGAGCAAGGGACTAAATATGGAGGAGAAATAGACATATATATAGATGAGAAAAACCTGTTAGACACCGAATTTGTAATCCTATAAGAGACATATCATAAAAAATAAAAAAAAACTACTCTCTCTGCCTCCAGAACAACTTCATAAGGTTCACATGGTATATATGAATTCAACAGTAGGTGTGACATCAAGTTTAGGAATGGGATTGGGAATCCAAAAATATATGCCTAAAGATATGAGTAAGTGGTCCATAGAGGAGAAAAGTCATAGTAGGAAATCTACCCAACAATTGATCAAGGATGTGGGAAGCTACATGCTCAACTCAGGTCAGATCCAATTGATCATTGAGAACTTCCATCCCATTTCTTCTCAACCTTCCCCATGAATCTCATCTCCTAGAATATTAGGTGTTTAAATGGGAGGAGAAAACAAAGAATCCTCCATAATCGTATTATGGAAGAAAATACGATTGTTTTTTTGTACAAGAGACCAAATGCGTTAGTTATGAAGTTGAGTCTATCTTGGAGAAATGTTGGTGACATGGTCAATTCATAAGCATTGATGCTAGGGGAGCCTCGGGAGGTCTGGCGATATTCTAGAACCTAGGTACAGTCATTTTAGAAAACTTTTTCACCACAAAATGGACTATTTTTTCTCGTTATCTAATAATTGGCTCAGATAATGAGGGAATCCTCATGAATGTTATGGACCCTAATCATCTATATACACAATGCAATTCTTGGACAATATGGAAGGTTTAAGCATGCTCATCCGAGAGTGACACTATATCCTAAGAGGATATTTCAACATAATCCTACCTCTCGATGAAAAGTGTGATGGTATTCGATGAATGGAAGGGAGTTACAGTGAGGGATAAAAAAACCCAATTACCAATCTCTGACTAGTAGATCTGGAAAATGTCAATGGGGACTTTACTTGAATGAATATACATTCAAGAAATCATCATATTACATGTCGATTAGACCATTTCCTTATTTCAAAGTAGTTGATTATAGAGGGCCTATTTATGGAATCCAACATTCTTCTAGTAGTCGGCTTGGATGACTAGACTATCCATTAATTGATGGAAATTGTGCACTCCCCTAGGTGTAGACCTTTTCAGTTTGAAAATTTCTAGTTAGATCACCCAAACTTCTAGGAGAATTTTCAACGTTAGTGGGAAGAAGTTGTCATCTTGGATGGCACTATGTTGTATCTCTTCAAACAAAACCTTAAAAATTTCAAGAATCATTTGAGGGAATGGAATAAAAATATCTTTGGAAATATATTCCAAGCATAAAAGGACTTGGAACAGAGGATGAAGGAGATACAAGAAGACATTATAGTGTAGGAAAACTCACCCAAACTAAAAGAAGAGGAGGAACACATTAGAATTCAGCTGGAAGAAAGATATGTCGAGGAAGAAACCCTTTGGAGACAAAAATCGAGGATGTAATGGATCAAAGAAGAGGAGAAATATAAAAAGTTTTTCCATCGTACCATGATATACCAAAGGCACATCAATCATATCACCTATATTGAGGATGCCCAGGGTCAGCAGATTAAAGACCATCCAAGGATTGAAAGGGAGCTAGTCAACTATTATTAAGACCTTTTGATGGAGCCCTACCCAAACAAAGTAGAGGCCATTTCTAAAATCACCCAACACATCCCCACTCTCATATATGATGAGCATAACTAAGCCCTACTTAGTCCTATAACATTGGAAGAAGTGTATCAATCCATGAAGGAAATTCCAATTGGTAAAACCTCGGGGCTAGATGGTTTTACCTCACATTTCTTTCATCACTATTGGCACCTGGTTAGAGAAGGCGTGTGGAATGTCATTGAGGACTCACCGGAATCTCAAAGCATCCTCTTGACACTCTATGCAACCTTCCTTACTCTCATTCCCAAGGAGGAGTGAGTTATCAACCCCAAGCAGTTTCGCTTGATCGCACTCTACAATGTCATCTACAAGATTCTAACCAAGGTAATATCTCTTTGACTTAAACCCTTTCTTCATTTTATCATTTCTCAGGAGCAATGAGGTTATGTAGAGGGGCATAAAATAATGATAGTGTGGTCCTAGTTCATGAAGTCATTCATTCCTTGAGATCCTTGGGAACTTCTGGCATGTTCATCAAGATAAACTTTTCAAAATCCTTTGACAAGCTAAGCTAGCAATACATGATGGAGCTCCTTGTAGACTTTGTCTTTAATGAGATATGGATCAATTGGGTAATGGCCCTCACTTCCTCTACCTTCTTAGCCATCATGTTCCATGGAGTCCCCTCTAGAACCTTTTCTCCTTTAAGAGGCATACGAAAAGGTGGCTCTCTCTCCCCCTTCCTCTTTATCATAATGGTAGAAGGGCTAAGTTGATATATTCAATAAACTATCAATGATTTCTCACTTCACGCTCTTCCCTGTCATGGCTTGCTCCCTCCCATTTCTCATAGTCAATTTGCGGATGAAAAAATGATGATGGGATCCCCCACAGTCATAGAATCCCATCGCATCTGTACCATTTTAAATGACTCTAGTGAAGCCTCGAGAACCTCTATAAACTCTAAAAAATCCCATATTTTCTTCTTCAATACTCCAAGGGTGCTCGAAAACTTCATCGCCCACATTCTAAGTTTCGACCGAAGCACCCTTCCATCCAAATATCTAGGAATTCCCCTTATAGATAACACCCTCCATAACAACTTTTGGGAGGGTCTGATCTTGGTAATCAATAAGCATCTCAACTCATGGACCTTACACTCTCTTAATCTGACGAGTCGTCTGGTGCTTCTCAAATCCATCCTGCAAGCCATCCTTATTTACATCTCCTCATCCCTGGTGGCCCCTAAGTCCATTCTTAACACCATTAAAAGTGTTCAAATATATTTGCAAGCTCAAGCAAGTGGGAGGGCTAGGTCTAAGAGACCCTCATATTCTCAATCAAGTCATGGTGGCCGAGATTTGGTGGAAATGGCTCAAGCAGCCAGGAGACTTTTAGGTTTGTGGCACTGCAAATACGTGCCCCATGTGGATGAGGCACATCTAATACGTTGGAATGATCAATGCAGTGGATCCTCAATTTGGGATGTCGCTTTGCAGAATCGGCCTTTAGTCCAGGAGCATTCCTTTTCAGAAATTCAGGATGGGTGTAATGCTCTCTTTTGGCATGACTCATGGCAACAAATGCCTCCTTTACAAAATTTGAACTCACTGCAAGATTTAAAGAAAAATATGCTTTAGACTAATCCACATGTGTAGCATATTCTTGGATAGATTCACCCGAGACACGAAATGGAGAGAATGGAAGATCACCCATGCAACTCTTCAGGTCAATGAAGGTATCAACTTGAATCCTTGGTTGTAGGAAGCAATGATGCGTAGAATTCAAATTAAACATGGCTCGAATATTCTTCAGTGGGGGCATTCTTCCAAAGGTGTTTTCACTATCAAAGAAGCTTACAAGTTGAAAGCTCAATTTCACCTTATGGTCAAGGAAAGCATTTGGATTCTCAAACTATGGCCCAAAGTGAGCACCTTTCTTTGGTTGGTGAGCAGATTCTCACAAGGGATAATCTCCAAAACAAGGGTTTCATTGGTCCTTATGTTTGTCTTCTCTACCTTCAACATGAAGAATCCATGGAACATTTTCTTAATCAATGTAACTACAGTTCCACTCTTTGGGATCAGATATTCCAAATGATGCACAAATCAGACCGAAAGAGAGACAATAGACTTTTGGTGCCAACTTTCCTTCAAAAACCTAGTTCTAAATCATATATGGCATCTCTTTCCTAGATTCCTACTCCGGGAAACCTGGAAATAAAAGAGAAAAATGAATTTTCGTCATGTTCAATGCCGCTGACAAGAAGTTTGGTCTAAAATATGTAGTGACGTCAAAGAAATCATCCATCTAAAAAATTGGACAGTCGAAGACCTGCAATGTAATCAAGAGAAGCGACCTATATGGTCCATGTGGAACATCAGCCTCACCCCTGTGACTTTCTCTACACAGTTGTAGTTGGTACAAAGGAGTAGCCGAGAGAAATGGTCTCTTAGGCCCCTTGGTTTTATCAAATTAAACTTTGATGGTGCGTCAAAGGTGTTGACTAGGGTCAGTTGTGACACATTCGCAGGGAAATTGGGTTTCAACACAAACGACCCAGCAGATCTATGGGATCTCATTCGGGGATTCCAAACCATAGTTAATATAGGTTCTCATCAACTGATTGTTGAAGGAGATTCCCAAATCATTATAGCTCTATTCTCCAAAATTCTTAATGGCTTTCACCCTGCCAAGATCTCTCCTAGTTGGAGACTATTGAGTAATTTTGACCTTAGGAAGTCTCTCGTGCTTCCTAATCAAGTTTTAATCCCATTTCAAGTTCGTTGTGGAACCAACAAGATTACAGAAAAACTTGCAGACATAGGATTTAATAGCAGGAGGAGGACCTGGAGTGTGGGCCTACTGTAAACCCAGAACAACCCACATTTCAGGAATACATGCCCTAGGTCTCCTGGGAAGAGGCTTCCCTGGATGGGGTGTCAATGGGATCTCCAACACGCATCGAGCTGGGTGTGCCGCTTGGTCGCCTCCTTTTCTAGGAAAGCGCACTTCAGAGCTCCGTATATTCCACCTCCGTGGTTAATGGTGCACAAGGGCAGGATGTGGAATGTTTGGGTGCAGAGTATAGATGTCAATATGGGTTGTTATGGGTTAAGCGAACTAGGGAGCAATCTTTCCTTTTTATAGTAAAAAAAAAAATGGACCTGAATCCTGTCAGATTTTCAAAGGTAGTCGGAGTTTCAAATGAATCAAAATTTCATACATTTCAGAACATTATCGCAAAGGTTTTGCCCTATTTTAAACTAATTTAAATACTTAGAAAATCGATCAAACTTTTGAATTGATCGAAAATTTAAAACCACAACTGAAAAACTGCCCCAAAAAAAAAAAAATCAAGAGAAAAAATGGCTCCCGAGTTAACCCACTCCTGGGTTGTTATTATTCAGGCTATGGGGAGGTTATTACACCAGTACCATCCTGGCAGTTTGACGGCTCGAGGTGGATGTTGCAATTATTTGAAGGGTTTACTTGTTGTACCAATGGGCCTTCATCGAGTGTCTGGTATTGCTTTTCTTATTCCATTTTCTTTGCAATGCCTCAGACTCGTGAATGTGGACATTCTCGCAGAGGCCAGGGCTCACACTGGCGCAAGGTTCACTAACTTGACGGTTCAACTCCTTCTGCATCTCAGGATGTCATCATCATGGAGAACCAAAAGTCTCCCCTTCGACGGGACAAGAGATCCCAAATGAAAAAATCTCTTCGGGATGCTGGATAGAGTGGGAAAAGGAAGATTGTGTCCCAGAAATAGAGAACCAGTCGCAGTGTTTCCTAAGCAACCACTTGCTTACAACATCTCTCCAAACAAACCGAATGGCGCATGCACTAGCTAGTTCGAGCAGGACTCATAACTCTCCTCTGCCGGATTCCCATTCTAATGCGGCCAAGGAACAACTCAAGGTTCAGACGGAAATAATATTCGAATTGTGAAGTGAAATGGCAGACCTCAAGTTTCACCAGGAAAAGATGAACAGAACGTTCATCTTCTGTTGGATCTCCATTGTCAGCATGACCTTCCTCGGTTCAACGAGGAAATGTAAGTTCGGGTTTTTGTGTATCTCGATTGGCCAATCCCCTTCCCGTCTGGTGAAATGGACAGCCGCTATGGCGATAGGGATGCACAAGCAAGTCGATAATTTTCTTGGGGTTGCATGGATATTTTTTCTCTACTTCTAGTCCGTTGGGTCAAGGGTTTTGGTTTCATGTGGAAGTTCTGTTTTGGTTTTCTCTCTGGTTATAGCTATGTTGTCTCCACAAAACATTTTTACTACTATTGGCTCTTGTGAAGTATATATATGTCTCTAAAAGCTCTTTACTATTATAGGCTCTTGTGACGTATACATATGTCTCTAAAGGCTCTGGTTTTCATTTTTTTTGGCAGTCTAAGACTGAGCATACTGTGACTGTACACGTTATGATTTTGAGAAAGTAATACAATATATAATTATTTTTTGGCATTCTACGATTGAGCATAATGTGACTCAAGTACTGAGCATAGCGTGACTGTACATGTTGTGACCAAGCATAGTGTGACTGTACATGTTGTGATTTTAAAAAGGTAATAAAATTTTCTAACTTAAAAAAAATGAAATATATAGTATTTTTTTGCAATCTAGGACTGAGCATACAGTTACTCAAGTACTGAGCATACTGTGACTGTACATGTGATTTCTTGTGATTTTGAGAAAGTAATACAATTTTTTAACTTACACCAAAAATATAAAATATATATATAGTAAATAAAAAAATAAAAAGGTATCAAAAATATTTATAATAATTATATAATTAAAAACAATGATAAAGAGATCAAAATACAGAAATCAATTAAAATTAAAATGGTGTAGAAAGAAATAAAATAAGAAAATAAGCCTTAAAGCTCAATATTATTTGATCTTTTATAATATTTTTTTTTTTTAATTTCATTTTCATATTTTTATTTTTCCATCCTTATCTCTACTTAGACTTAATTATTATAAAAAAAATTCTAAAAATAATTATTATAAATTCTTCTTCCTCTCCCTTACTTTGCTATTTATTGTGTTTCTCGAGCCAACTTTTTATTATTTTAATTAATTTTTGATAATATTATTACTTTTATATTATATTAATTTGATTTATTTAACATTCATCACTTTTTAATTTTTATTTAGTTAATCTATTTTAATTGTTTTTATTTTCTTCTATTTTTTTTTCAATGATTAATTTTTTATTTCACACATATATAATCCTAAATAATAATATTTTATTTTTCATACAATTCTTTCAAAATTGTTTTTATATTGATGATGTGTGAAATGTGCTCTCCAAAGTACTAATTCAAATATTTCAAAATTGTTTTTAAATTGATGATGTGTGAAATGTGCCCTCCAAATATTAGGTACTAATTCAAATATTTGACATAGTTTATTCTCAAAACCTTAAATTATTTTATTCTATATTTTGTTAGTTATTATGATAATGATTTATTAAATAAAATTAAAATAACATATTATTTTAAATTTGTGAAACAATAGATTATAAATTATTTAATTTGGTTTTAGAATTTCATTTTATTTTAATGATCTTGATTTTATGAGAAAAACGAAATGAATACATTATTAAAAGATTCTTAACACAAAATAATAGAGATACAATAAAACTGATTTTCTATTCAATAAGGAAATTGGATGAAATTGTAAAATGTAGTGGAAAACAAGCTTGTTGGAATGGTGGCGACTTATCTTTGAGAAGAGATGTGACGGCCACACTCATTCGCAAGAAGATGGTTCCAATGAGGCTCTGAAGGCCTTTTACAATAAAAAAAAATGTCAAAAACCCTAGACATCTAAAAACCTAACCCTAGGAGATGAAGCACCAAAAGTCATGTGGGCCCCATTTGGGTAAGTTAGTACATCAACTTCCTGGGGTCATAACTTTTGCGTACAATCTCCGTTTTAGGCGCATGATAGCCCGTTGGAAAGGTCTAATCGAGAAGAACATTTTTGACTGGCTTAAGGTAGTGGCTTAAGAAATCTACTCAACCCCAAATCCCCAAAAAACGTCGTTTAGGGCCTCAAAATGACCCTGGAAGTTTGGAACCCCAAAAACTGTCGAAAAACTTCCAAGGTGGACAACTATTTTTCGAGCCAGTGGAATAGGTGGGTGGCCACCGATATCCACATGGATCAATCCTCCCTCCTTAGGAATAAATGGTATCCATTGCATTGATTTCCCCCATCAGATGAAGAATTTTTTGTTGAATTTGGCCCCGGGTGAGCCACTTGCCTTGGTGTAGGAGTTGCCCTTCTTTGACGAATCGATAAAGTTGGATCCGTTGTTATTGAGTGTCCTTGATCTCTGTGTCCACAATCTGATTACTGAATGCATGTTGCATGCAGTTAGGGTTGAGCTCTGTTGGTGTCAACTGCTCTGCTATCTCTGAAGTGTGCAATAATGGTGGGAAATATGGTCGAAGGAGAGCCATGTTGGAGACTGGATGCAGACCAAGGAAGGGGGGAATGTTGAGCTCAAAATCATTATCACCCACAGCCTTGGTGATGGTGTACAACCCATAACGGAGTGGGCGAAGCTTTCGATGGGACCCTGTAAGGTGTTCTTTCTGCAAATGAAACCAAACTTTGTTGTCCACCTGAAACTTATGTGGCACTTGATGTTGATCATGGCGTTGCTTGTACTTGGCATTAGACTTCTGTAGAATATCCTGAACCTGTTAGCGGATGTGCTAGATCTGCTCAATGAACTGGGTGGCTTTGTCATCTTCTGGTGGAGTAGGGGAAGAGTCGGTCGAGGTGGTCACTAGGGGTAGTGCAACATCCATGGGAGCCAATGGTTGGAATCCCAACCCCACCTGAAAGGGGTTGTGGCTAGTTGGGTTATGCAAGGCTTAGTGGTAGCTATGTTGGACATAGGGAGGACTCTCGTCCCATGTGCGGGGGTGTTTTGAATTGTACATGAGTAGGATATGTACGACCATCCAATTGATGACCTCAGTTTGGCCATTTGTCTGGGGGTGAAAGGTAGTGGATTTGGTGAGCTTGGTATCCAATAGTGACCAGAGGCTCGACCAAAATGAGCTGAGGAACTGACTGTCAGGGTCTGAGATAATGGTCTGTGGGATCCCAAAATGTACCCATACTCATTCAAAGAAGAGCTTGGCAGTGGCTTCTGCTGTGATGTTCTTCTTGCAGGAGGCTAGAATCACCATCTTGGAAAAGCAATCAACAACCAAAAAAACATAGTCATTTCCCCTCTTGGTGGATGGGAGGCATGACATGTAGTCCATTGAGATGAATTCCCACAACATGTTAGGAGGAGGCAGACGGGTGTACAAGCCTTGCTTCTTAGTTTTTAGTTTGGCAATAGCGCAGGCAGTGCAGGACCTAATATACTTGTTGACATCCTGTCAAAGTTTCAACTAGTAGAAATGTTTATGGAGCACTGCCACTGTCTTTCTGATGCTAAAGTGTCCTGCCACTCGACTGTAGTGAGTTTCCCAAATCAAATTCACACGCTCACTTGATGGAACACAGAGATGGCCTAGATGACACAACAATCCATCCTAAAGATGGATATTAGTGACCACTAAGTTATCACCCAACATTTGGTAGGTGGTGGAGAAGTCAGGGTCTATCTCGTAGAGGTGGGGCCATCCAGAGGTCTCGTGGTCACAAGATTCTAGCACCGTGGTGAGTGGCGCGACTGGAAGTCAGCTGAGGCAGTCAACAACTCAGTTGGTACTTCCTATTTTATACTTGATGTTGAGGTGGAACTAATTTAAGTATGTTGACCACTTCTGATGGTAGTCATTCTATAATTTTCCTTGGGTCTGCATGAACTATAGTGGCTTGTGATCAGTGTGGATGACTGTCTCCTTCCCAAGAATGTAATGTCTCCACTGACAACATGCTTGCACAATGGAGTACATTTATTTTTTGTAAGTAGGGTACTTACGGAAAACATATGATAGTGTATCACTATGATATGCCATGGGATGGTTGTGTTGAGTGAGAATGGCACCCACAACATAGTCTAAAGAATTTGTCTCGATCTCGAAGGGATGTTGCAGGTCCGGTAATGAAAGTGTCGGGGATGAGCACAAACGCTTCTTCAAGTCATCGAAGGTTTGTTGTTGAGACAAACCCCACACAATTTTTTCCTTACCGCCACCCATCATTACTTGGCTAAGGGCCCATGCGATATGAGAGAATCCCAGCACGAACCTGCAATAGAAATTGGTGAGGCCCAAGAAGCTCTGAAGTTCAGTGAGTGTGGTTGGGGTTGGGGAGCCATGAATCACCTGGATCTTGGCTAGATCCAGATGCACACCATGTTGATCAATGATGTAGCCTAAGTAATGGGCCTTGTCCATGCCGAAGGAGCATTTTTCCAAGTTTGCATATAGTTTGTGCTGCCGCATGGTGTGCATAACCTGTTGAATATGCTACAAGTGTTCCACCCAAGTCTTGTTGTAGATGAGGATGTAATCCAAATACACCACTACAAAAGTATTGGTGAAATTTTATAGGATATCGTCCATCATCTTCATAAAATTTGTTGGAGCATTTGTCAAACCAAAGGGCATGACCAACCATTCAAAAATACCTTCTTCTGACTTGAAGGAAGTCTTCCATACATCTGTATGTTCTATTGGGACTTGGTGGTAGCCAAACTTTAGATCAATCTTACTGAAGTATTTTTCCCCCATGAGTTGATCAAGGAGGTCGTCGATTCCAGGAATCATGTATCGGTTTTAGACTGTGATTTTATTTAGGGCCCGATAATCAATGCAGAGTCGCCAGGTCCCGTCTTTTTTCTGCACCAAAACGATTGGGCTCCCACAAGGAAATGAGTTGGGATGGATGTGCCCCTTGTGGAGCAGTTCTTGGATCTGCCTCTTGATCTCCTCATTTTCTAACTAAGAGTAGTGGTAGACTGGCCCATTGGGTAGCGGCGCGCCTAGGGTCAGATCGATGGGATTCTTGACCTGGCAGTGCAGAGGTACCCTGGTAGGAGAGGAGAAGATATCTGAGTATTCTTACATGACCTTATCCACTTTCTTCTATTGTGTAGAGAGATCAATTGTGGAGGCCCTGGATGTGGCTACAATCTTTCGCTCACTCTGAGAGAGAATCACGAAGAAGTAAAATTTCTCGGTCTGAGAGATGACCTTCCTACATTGCTTGGCAGAGATCAAGGAAATAGTACTAGGAGGGACTGCCTCATGTATCCTGTACAATTTCTTTTTCAAAGTAATAATAACACTACGAGGCCTAGACTCATATATAACATGACATTTCCATAAATAAGGTTGGCCCAAAAGAACATTACAAAATTCGAGAGGAGCAACATCACACAATACCTCGTCTTTGAAGGGCTTCAAGTCATACGATAGTCGACACCGTTGGCTGACGCGGAGATCACTTCCTTTGTGAAGCCATCCAATGGTGTAGGGTTGTGAGTGCGGCGTTTTCGATAGAGCCAGCTTCTTGATGACCTCTGTTGAGATGAAGTTATTCTATCTACTACTATTAACGATGAAGTGCAACGAGGTGCCTTTTACCCACATCTGTGAATGGAAGAGGCACTCTCCTTCTTCTAGCTCGTCTGGTTCACCAGGTTGGATCTTGGTGGTAGCAACAATGGCCTTGGGTTCTGCTTCAATGATTTGTCTTCCCCTTTCTAGTTCTGACTCAGAGTCAGAACCCACATCTGATTCAAAGGATTTCACTTTAGCAACCAGCGATTTCTTTGAGTGGTAGTCAACAGTGTTATGACAAGGGTACTTATGGAAGTCGCGCCACTTCCCTATATCTTTCTTTGTCTTTCCGGTGTCCTTCTTTTCTTGTGGCTTGGACTGGTTGTCCTAATACTGTCAATATTTTCTCTATTCTTTGTTCTATGGGTTGGGGCCACCCTTCCCTGGATTTTACTGTGAGGGGTTCCTAGGCCCAAATTGCCATGTCTTTTGTTTGAGCCTATGCTCGATTTTGACGGCATATCGATAGGCCTCGACCAAGGATGAGATGCCCATAAATTCCATTTCAATCTGGATGTATCTATGTAGAGCATCGCGATACTTGAGCACCAAATGTCACTCTGAATATTTGATACCCAGCTTGGTACGCAAGGTATGGAAAATATTTGTGAACTATGGAATTGCTTGGTCTCTTTCTTGGTGCAGTGTGGTCCATTTGGTATACAAGTCGTCATAACTTCCGACAGGGTAGTATTATATCTTAATAGCATCCCTAAAGGATTTTCAGGTGATTGTGATTGTAAATAATGAGGGTTCCTCTATTTCCTTTTTCTCACAGAAAGTTTCCCACCAATCTTTGACATGGAAAATGAGTTTGAGGAGCACAAAAGTAATATTTTCTCTATTCAAAAAGTTATGGATAGAAAAATACCCTTCTAGTAGATTCAACCACTTGACTACAACATCTGCATCTATTTGACCTTCAAATATAGGAATATCAAAGTTGATTTGTACCTTGAAGGGGGCGGTGCCTCCGGTTGAGGAAGATGTGATGTCTGTTAGTAGTTGCCAAAGGATTCGTTTGAAACTATCCATCATCTTGTGTGAGGGATTCCTCAATAAACATTTTGAAAGGATATCATATCCCATAATCTTTCTTTTCTCCTGTCATGAGAGGTCTCTTGGGCATGCGAGAGATTTTTTCCTCAAGAGAAACAAGCTTGAGACCTAATTCTTTGTACCTTGACCTTGTTGGGGACATCCATTAAGATGACAAGGAGCAGACCACTCTAATACCACTAATCTAGATTTTATGAGAAAAACGAAATGAATACAGATTATTAAAAGATTCTTAACACAAAATAACAGAGATATAGTAAAACTGGTTTTCTATTCAATAAGGAAATAAGATAAAACTGTAAAATGTAACAAAAAACAAGCTTGCTGGAATGGTGGTGGCTTATCTATGAGAAGAGATGTGATGGTTGTGCTCATTCGCAAGAAGATCGTTCCAATGAGGCTCTGAAGGCCTTTTACAATAAACAGGAATTTCAAAAACCCTAAACATCCAAAAACCTAACCCTAGGAGATCAAGCGCCAAAAGTCATGTGTTAAGGTCCTAACCCACACATAGGTAGATAAATGTATTCAGATGTAATAAAGGTCAATATTAATAAGGCCTTTCAATAAAATAGAATAAGGTGGATGTAAGAAGACCTAATAGAAGCTTCCACTTCTAGAAGGATCTTCCTCTAGATGTTTCTCTTAATAGACATATTTAGTA
>ML798203.1:85702-127907 GCA_009831015.1 Picea engelmannii | reverse complement strand
CCGACGAACTTAGGATAAATGGTATTTGTGGGTTTTTAGCCCCTTTTTCTTGCATTTTGTCACCTAGAGCCCAAAACCAAGGAAAACATCCCCCCTACAAGGATATGTGCTAAAATCAAGCTCCATGGGGGATAGAGTCCTTCCTGTGAGGCTCTAAGATCTCTTTTGCAGTTCCAGTCACCTTATTCATTGGGCTATGGAGTCAAGATCATAGCACCCTACTGAGGGAATAAATGTCGATAAATAAAAATGAGAAACAAACACACAGGGGATCCAACAGGGGATTATTTGTGTACAGTCCTAAACTAATTGATTTTTACATGGTGTTAGGTGAAAGAAAATTTCCACCATAGCCATTCATGTAAATTCTTGACTGGAAGCTCTTTTACTCTATTAGTGATGAGTAACAGATGGTGCAATCGTTCCAGCAGAATGATTACATCCTTCATATTTCCTCCATAAGGCAACGGTGGGATCAGATCAGGAGGCTTCAAAACATGAAGGAAATACAATTCCAGGTATTCCTCCATAGGCTCATAGGACAAGAGGAAAAATCCAGAAAACTTATAATAGGCATACCTCTTGGCTACATAACTTCTTACACAAGGCTGAGTATCTATGGTAAGCATAGGTGGATGAGAAGCTAATGTAGGTTGACTGATCCTAGGTGATGGTTACTCATTGATAGGCTCTAGACAAGAGATAAACTGCCCCTTCTACTGCTCCTTTTCTTCTCCATGGATCTCCCAAGGGCCAGAGTCATAATCATCATAAACAAGACCCATGGGAATGTTCTACTCTTCATCGTCTTCGTTGGGATATTCATCAAAGATGGGATGCTCTTGGTCAGTATCTGCAATAACTTCTTCCTCGCAAGCAGGTATGCTCAAAAAATCTGATCCAGGGATAGAGATATCCTCCACATTTTCCTCATAAAAAAAACAAACAACATCTGCCTCAGTCCCATATCCAGGAGAAATATCTACTGCAAAAAAGATTTTCTCATAAACATCAAAATTTTCAAAAGAGACATGTTGGTCTTCATGAACATCTAAAAGAACAAATACATCTGAAATTATGCTAGATGTTTCTGTGCTACAACCATAATAATGAATATCATCCAACACCTCTAGAACTTCATAGCAAATGATTTCCTCCACAGTAAAAAATTCATCACAAATATGGTTTTAATGGCTAGCAGAATCTTCATGAAACAAGGAAAACTCATCACAATAGTTTTCATAAAGGCACTCAGCTGGAAAATACTATTTACAAAACAAATTGAAAGCTGCATGAAAACTGTGCAAAGAGTCAATGCTTGCAATGGGAAGAGATTAACACCAATGAAGAGCATCTCCTTTCAATGAATATCTAAAAAGATTGATCTAAACATCTTCATGCACAATATGAAGTTAATGAATAAAATCGTGAAAAGGGAGCAAGTGTTCAGCTGGTACCTCCCCCTCCTTTCCTTGAAACTTGGGAATGTTTCATTCCCATTCCTCTCTATTAGGTAGTGGGTTAGGGGAACCAACCATATTTGAAAAATCATAGAAAGAAAACCTCTAAGCCAAAATTTTGTCCATTTTGAACCAATGGAGTTTCCAATCGATCCTTCAACCATGGAGTCGCCAGGTGAATGATGTGCAGAGTGAGTGTGTCTGGTATTTGTTCACCATAGAATACCATATCTGATCATTGTGTTCTCCCGAGAGCTACCAGGTGTAGCTAGAAGCAGCCACACTGAAACAGTGGAGTTGAGATAGTGGATTCGCCAAGTGCATAGTTGCAATCTTTAATGCATTGAGTTTTGATGCACCTTTAGAATCAGTAAGATTTTTCATTCTACCTAGGCAAAATATTCAATTCTTCCCCAACAACGGTGCCAGAAATGTTAGCACCGGAAGTCACCCCTGGATTGCGGCAAAGGTAATCTTGATACCCATCAGTATTTTATGTCACAGGTTGGTTACAAAGGGTCAAATGGGTGCAATCTCAAGCAAATATCATCTTAAATCAGAAAACTGGACTGATATGCATAAGAAGGTGAGGTCTTGGTTTAAATTCAGTCAAAAGGTTGTAGTATAGTGAGTAGGAGGGAGACTTTGGTGAGGAAAAGTAGAGTTCTTCCACAGGCATTAGGTCTTTAGGCAGCCCAGGAGGAAAAACTTAGACACAAAATCTTCTTGAATCTAAGTTTTGAATGAACTGAAAGGAATTATAACAACACTACAATCTAACTTTCATTATAGCACTGCCATAATAATTCAAGTGAATCAGTCAACCATGAACTCTTTTATTATCAGAGGAAAACAAGAGGGAAAAAGAAATTTGACTTTCATTAAACTAGAAATCTCAGATTACCAAGCATAACTAGAGAAATAGAGTGTTCATTAAAACTTTACAAATCGAGAGCCTCGCTCTACCATCGACCATTAAAAAATCACAGAACCCTATCTATATACTCAAAAATTTCTCCATCCTTAGGAGAGGCATGCTTGAGCTTCCATGGCACTGCGTCTTCTCAGTCAGACTGCACCTGCAGTTTCTTCTGCGCACGCCTTCCTCTGTCAGAAGCAATCTAAGATCTGTCAATACCTTTGAGCTATTCTTTTTCAGACTGTGCATACAGTCTCTTCATGCATGCGATCTTAGACTACCAGTTGGCAATCTGCCTCCACAGTCAAACCATTTTGACCTTCATTCATGGGGGGAAGCGATGCTCCAACCACCTTCCCTTCTTCATAACTGCTTCATCAGGATCAGGATGACCCAAGTCAAAATTGGCACTTGGGAGATGTGGCGGCCTCTCCCTAGTCATTGGTTGCTTTGTGGGACCTTTGCAGAGGGACCTGGCTGGTGGATGTGGATGGAGTTGACAAGGATGAGGCAATGGGTGCAACCGTCAGGCTAATGGGTGTACGAGGGCTAGGTGGAGGAGACACGGAGGTTGGGAGAAAGTTGTGGGGGAGACGCGACGCAGGGAGAAGATGTGGAGGCAACAGAGAGGTCGTGGTGGTACGTGATTGGTCAAGGGGGAAACGACGTTATGATGGGGGTGACATGGAGGAGGAGGAACATATGTCAAAAGATAAGAGGGGAAAGAAGTGAAAAATATATGACACGGGGGTGAGTGGAGGATATATGTGTGGTAGTGGAAGGTGGGAGGCGAGTGGGAGATGTGATCGATGCAGGAGAGAGGCGGAGTGGAAGATAGATTTGAACGAGAGCGATGGAGGTAAGAAAGGGTGGTAAGTGGTCTAATCAGAGGGGGGGTAGCGGTAAGAGGGAAAGGTCAGGGGAGGGGGGGTCTGATTTCATGAGGGGGTTCTATGTTAGTGGGGGGCCCACGTAGGGAAACCGCTTACTCAGACCCCCCCCCTTGTTAAAGGAAGAATGATCGGGGGGGTCCGACTTGGGCTGAGGACCGTAGATCTGACCACACCCAGATCGATTGCTCAGATCTTTGTGCCCCATAACACATCGTGCCAAACCATCACATCGTCCCTTGCAGACTTTGGATAAACGTTATTTGTGGGTTTTTAGCCCCTTTTTTCTTGCATTTTGTCACCTAGAGCCCAAAACCAAGAAAAACATCCCCCCTACAAGGATATGTGCTAACAACTGTGGTGGGACCAGAAAATGTTGTTTAGGGCCTCAAAATCAGGGATAATTTTAGGGGCTAAATTTCTCTCTTAGGCTAATTTTCCATGGTTTTTCCAAAAAAAAGATTCATTATTCTAAGAATGATTCGCCCAATTCTACAAGATAAAATTATTTTAACTTAAAAATCGCCAAAATTTTATACAAACTATATAAAATCCTTATAAATTTGAATGTTTTTACAAAAATATTGCCAAACATTTATCGTTGGAATTTGAAGGATTAGTAAAATTCGCCAAGGTTTCTATGTTTTAAAATAAATTTCCATCCTTAAAATCATCCCTGCTCAAAATGGCCCTGAAAAGAAAGAAAAAAATTGCCAAGATGAAAAATGAAACTACCAAGATGACATATGTATGTGAGCCAGTTTAAATAGGCAGGTGTCCATTGATATCCACCTATATCACCCAATCTATAATTTCACCAATGAATACATGGACCAAATCAGCTACCAAGTATGAGACATCGTAGAGGAAGTCATTGAGGAAGCGATGAGGAAACAAGCAAAGCAACACCAAAAGGTGCAGGTTTAGTTGGTGACACTACAACAGCTCTTGGAAGTAGAAAAAATAACATCAAAGCATAAAGAGGATGGACAATTGAGCACAAGTATGGGATAGGAAGCACATATTGTTCATCCAGTCTTGACTGAGCTAGCAGAGGGGCGCAGGACATCACAAATGGGGACAGACGCAATTGAGTTACCAACGCCTAAAATACCTGAACATATGAAGAAAGTGAGCCAGTTGAACATATTGGAATCACATATTACCATACACATGTGAAAAATATTGAAAATAGGCATTTTGCATGAGATTAGGCTACGAGGAGATGAAGCACACCAGGAACTGACCAAAGTAATGGATGAAAGGGATTATTTGCAACAACAATATGACATTGCACTCCATCAAAAGAGAGAAGTTGAAGGGAGAGTGGAAGAAGCAATGAAATACAAGAATGAGGTCGAGGAAAGGGTAAGGAAATATCTAAAGGAAAAGGATGAAGTCAAGATTATGGTGCATAAGACACAAGACACCATCTAGAATTTGTACAAAGAAATGCCAGAAGTCCCAATAGTAGTAGAGAATACTATGGAAGAGAAGGTATTGAATATTGGAAAAGTCATCAAAGGCTTCCAATCAAATATTGAGGACCTACAGTTGCGAAGTATGTCGAGAACACCACCAGAGGAAAGAGAAGGAAGAGAAATAATGGTGATGACAATCATAGCCAATGTTGGAGCCTCCCTTGTTTTTCACCTTGCGCAATTTTAAATTTTTGATACTTGAGATCTAAAGTTGTTTTTCTTTTCCTTCCGAAATCTTAAAACTCTGAAATCTTGTCGCCTAGATAGCAATGCTTTTTCACTTTCAAAAAAGATCCATTTTTCGCAAGTATGTTTGCTCTTTTGTTTTATTTCGGGATATCGCAAGCCGGATACTTCAATCTTTGAATTCATAAGTCCCGAGACGCGAAACTGCGAATTCGTTTTTGTTTTTTCACGCAAAACATTAACTAGGGTAAAACTTTTAACTCATGAGTATGCATTTTCAGGAATTCACGCCTTGGCATTCGTCGAACCTAAATTTTTGTTTTTACATCCCCGAGAGCCGAGAACGCGATAATTTTTTTGATAACCTTGGTCAAGGACTAAAGGTAAAAAACTAACCATGGTTAAATTTGGTTCTCGGCACATCGCCACTCTGCAATTTCTTTCATAAAGTTAAGGTGTCCAAAACCCTGATTCACGAAGTTGCGACATGATTATAGCGAGATTAATTAGTCGCCTAATCTAAGATTTCCTTCTCATAATTTGAGCCTTAATTATCACCACATCGCGATATCGCGACTCTGCATATCATTCTCCCAAAAGTCTATTCTCGAATTCCCGAGTCGCGATATGGAGAGTAAATTAATTATATAATTAAGGATGCACCAAATCACGGTTACTGTTAATTAAGGTAAAATTGACACTCGCAGTCTCGCGAGTTGAAGAGTCAAAATGTGAAAAGGAAATTCACGATGCAACGAAAAGCGAGAAAATTCTTTAAGTTGTTAAGATTTGAAATTTTAAATTAAACGAGATACGTCCTGCACACCGAGGTTGGCACACTTCACGAGGTAGCTACTTGCTCTCCATAACCCGACTGCCTGTCAAGCCGCCGAGCATTGATGACATTAATGAAGAATTAGAGTAAATCCATGAATGAATAAGATCAGATTTATGCAATAAATTTGTTTCTATTTGCGATTTGACAGACTTGTTTCAAATAGTACAGGGCTTTCAAATATATACGAGAGTTTCATTCTATTTTTGAACATTTCTCATAACCGCACAGAGCTCACCTTTCTCCGAGTGAACTAATCTCTGCATGTATACACAGGTTTATCACAGAAGAGAGAAAACACAAGTTTCAGACATGGCTCCAAGGAGAGCAGCGAAAGTGAATGTCGAGGTTGTGGTGCAGGGTTCAGACAACGTCTCAGATACTTCACCTCGGACTGGCAGCTCAGTACCCAGCTGGTCGTTTGTTTCAGATATTTTGCAATCTGAATTGGTGAGCTATTCAGACTCCGATGACAATGATAATGTAAAGGATGACCTGAACACTAAATACAAGACAGTTGTTCAGTCGATAATGCACCTGGTTGCAACCAGACCACGGTTTCTCCCATACTATGACATGATCCGATGGGCATTGGAGCACATAGACCTACCCACCAGGACTATCATAAGCAACCAACGGACCACGGTCGGAACTTTCAGACCAGACCATATCCAAACCATGTACAAGCTCCCAACAACTGTTGAATACACGTATAATACTGAATTCCTGGAGGAATTCAAAAAGGAGTGCGAACAATATGACAAAACCATGCCTGGTTTGATAAAAGATTAGGTTTCGTGCCCCGCGACATTCAGAGCGAATGACAAGGGCGTGTATTCAATTGCTTCACTGGAGCCACATTATATGTATGTGGCAATGATGACATGCCARCTTTTCGRAAGAGAGGATACAWCACATTTCTACATTGCATGGGTACCTCTCATCTTTCGGGTAGCGGAAGATTACTCATTTAATTGGGCAAAGATACTCTCGGATAGTTTTTTCAACAGGGTCACAGAGTATCGGGAGCAAAAGGCAGTTGGGTGACCATCCGCATTCTTCATGTCTACGTATATCATGGATGCAATATGCTCCATGACACCTTTCCCTTTGATGAATTGGGCTTGGAGTCCAACCCAAGAAAAAATTGTGCATGAATATCACGACAAATTGTGGGAAAATAAAGCAAATGAATTTATTTATGAGATTTTCAACTGGGTGATGGTGTCCCTGCACATCGCCATTTTTGGTCATTCGCCACCTCGCATCTCGAATAGCATTGCTGCAAATCTGAAGGGTATCGCGGACTGGTACGTAGAAGTAGAGTTTTCCTATTTCAGAGTGTTCGGAGCTACTGTTCCCCCGTTTCCGCTACCACTATTTATTCCCGACAAGCTGGCCTGTCGCGAGATAGCCCGACAAACAGTGATTGGCGGAGTGAGTAAAGAGCTCAAAGCATCATCAAAGAAGGTATGGTCGTTTTTCCCCGTTCGGATAAATTCTTATTCTTTATTGGATTTTGGACATGCTAAGGCTGAGGCTGCAACTTTAGAAGACTTGAGTTTGGTCTCTATTGAGTATAAAAAGCATGATCCTCAGAAAATTGTAAGCACCCATCTGTCAAACTGTGGGTTGAAGAATTTTGAACACGAGTGTTCACCCTCGGATGATATTTTTCGAGGGGCGAGGTCCTATGGGGAAGTGCTAGTTCGAAACAGATCTTTATCACGCAAAGACATGGCCTCTGTTTTAAAGTTTCAGGAGCATAGAAAAATATGTCTTCCCACTGAGCTAGGAGGTTTGGGTCTTTCCAAGGATAAAAAGAAGGAAGCTGAAAGTTCTGAGGGCCAAAATTCTAACCCCGAAAAACGTTAGGAAGGGGAGCAAGAGAAGAATCCCGAGTAGGAGAAGAATCCCGAGCAGGAGAAGAATCCCGAAACAGAAAAAGAAACTACTGACCCACCCAAGGAACATAGTCCAGAGGTGGAAGTAAGAAACACAGACCTACCAGAAACTCAGAATCCAGAGACTGAGACGAAGACCTCTGATCCTCCGAAGGAACAGGACTCACTCGGCACACCAGGAAAGGCGGTGAAGAAAATCGGGGAACCCATCACTTCTGTTACCCCTTTGCAGTCAACACAAGGAAATATAGGAGAAGGATGGATTTTCAATGAAGAACTAAGGCCCATCGGAGCAGAAGAACTTCCTCCCAATGAGTTCTTCTTCGACAAAAAGAGAAAAGAAGTTGTGAAAAGGGAGTTCAACCAGGAGGAAGGATCAACTGCTAAAAAATTCAAAGTGATGATAGATGGAAAAAACAAAAGGAGTGATGAATTTCCCAAAGAGATAGCAGGAACGCTAGGAGCGTATGCATCGGCGAATCAATTCTTGGTCGCGATGTTGAAAAATCAGCTCAAAAGAAAGAATCGCTTGATCAATACTCTCGAAGCCCGAGTAGCTTCGGCTGCAGAAAACGCTAAGAGTCAGGTGAGTGGAGAAATAGAACTGGCCCGATTGGCCAATAAAAAGGAAATAGAAGTCTTAAAAACCAAGTTGGAACAAGGGAATTCAGTCATCCGAGATGGTCGGATACAGTCGGGTCAGCAAAGGGGTATGATCATAAGGCTACACGCTCAGTTAGAGATCGCCGAGAGCAAGGTGATCGACATCGAGGGGTTTAAATCTCATGCTATCGATATTCGGAGCAGGATCTCTTCTGCACAACAGAGTCTGCTAGACAAAGTGGGAGCGATTCGAGAAGATTTCCTGTTAATGCATCAGATTTCTGAGAATCTGATTGTCAAAGAAAGAAACGCAGAGGCTTCTCGGGTCGCTTTTCAAGAGGCAGTGATAGCTACTAACAATAGATTTTCAGCAGGTTCTCCCGGACTCACCATTGCTAAACAAACTCGGGGTAATATTTTGTTAAAGGATTGGGAACATAATATTACCTTAAGCAAGGAACAGGCCCAAAAAGTAACCAATTCATTAGAAGAATCCTTCAATGCTATAGATGGCAAGTTGTTAGGAATGGAGAGTGGAGGTGACTCAGAGACGTTGAGGCAAATGAATGTAGATCATATTTCCCTCAACATGAAGGAGAAGAATGAGAGAGATTCGGCGGAAATCTCTAAGATGGACAGGGTAGATATGGCTCGAATTGACGAACATTTGATTCAACCTAGCACACAACTCAGTGCCCTTGACATCATTGATGCACAAATGGGTAATAAACTTCCACAGTTAGCCCGAGAGTGCTATTTTGTCGAGGCCAACTGTCAAGAGGAACCTTCGCAGATTTTATCCCAGTTTGTGGACAAATGTATCATGTGCACCGAATCCATGCGAAGACAACCACCTGGCACTTTTTGAAAATAGAGTAGGAGAGGTGGAATGAATTTGCTCCTCCTAGCTGTCAAGCAGAGCCTTCACAACTTGTATCTCAGTTTGTGAACAAATGTATCATATGCATCGAATCACGCAAAGACAAGCACCTGGCACTTTTTGAAAACAGAGTAGGAGAGGTGGAGTGATTTCGCTCCTCTCGTTTGTAACAGCATTTATGAAACCATTGATGTTTCTAAAAGGGAGAAAAAATTGTATAAATAGATCACCAAAAGAAGAACAAAAGGCTGGACCTTTTGGTAGGGATTGTAATAGAGTTTTTGCATTCGAGAGGTTAATACAAGCAAATTTGAAGATTCCCGATTCCGTCACGACTGTGTTACAAGTTTGTTTTGTTATGTTTCTTGTTTCATTTCATTTCACTCTTCATAATTGATGTGTATCACTATAATTTAGTACGACCACTACTATAGTGAAAGGACTTCATTTTTCTGTAATTGTTTCTTGTCTTTCCTCTACACCAGCTATTAGCGGGTGTAAGACCAATTTGCATTTACAGAATTTCATATTTATTTACACTATGTCAATTATTTCTATGTCGATTTCTTCTTCTGTGTATGTGTGAGTTTTCTATTGACAGTAACCTTATGTTATCTACAGCTAAACGTTTTTCTCTCACCCCACATCTTTTTACTAAAAATAATACAGTTACGGGAAAAGGCCTTCAATTTGCATTCTTATTTTCTTCTTCATGCAAAAGTTTCTCTTTATTTTGACCAAATTGAAACAGCATTGAAATCTTCTGTTTAAATCATTTCCATATTGGTACTGTTCCTCAATGACTATCCCTACAACAACTCAACCTAATAGTCAACCCGGACTATCCAATCAAATACATATCGCTCTAAATATTTTTGACACAATCCTTAAAACTGTGAACACCCAAGAGGAATTGGAACGTTCATGGGCAGCCATTGAACAAGATATTACTACCCAGGAACAGTTGGAAGCTAGACAACGAGAACGTAGAAATCCTCATTAGTTTCCCATACCGAAGGTTAGTGTAATCCTTTATCGACCTTTATCATACTTTCGGATGCCTTGACACTGTACTTTAAGCCTTAAGTACAGACTCAGGAACAACATCTTTTTTTCGCCGTTGCCGAGAATCGAAGTTACGAAATCTTTTCCCTGGGAAAACGACAAACTATTTCGTTGATAGTGTTACTCTTTGATAGTGAACATAGAGTGCACACAGTTTTAAGGATTTTTAAATCTTTCACTTAGCGACTCCACTGAAACACAAACTGGCGTCTGGTAGAAAGCATACCAGACAGAACCCGGGTGGTAAGCTGATTACGCCTATTAATAATCCTGAAAAAAATTTAAGAGCGAGAGGCTCGTTTGAGGCAACCGCTTCAGTTAATAAACCCAAAAACCCACTTTTAAAGACTAAATGCCCTTCAGAACCTCCTACTTCTTGTAGCCCTCTGTCTGATGCCAAAGATCCGGAAACAAACTACTCGAAATTTAGGACTAAGCCACATCAGACTTTCTCATCTATAAACAAGGGAAAAGGTCCTTTAGAAAGATCGTTATCGTTTGACATACCACCCTTTCTTCAGTAGAACTTCCCAGTTTCGCCTGATTCAAAAGAGTGTGTTACCCCCTCATTTCTTACTCTCAAGATGATGGCAGGCATCGGAGGAGGAGGTGGAGGACAACCGAATGTCCCTCCTCCCAGAGTATTTGCAAAAGTAGCAGTGAGATACGCTCCCCTGGTTTTACCCATTCCCCTCCATGATTTACCTGACAACTACATCAAAAATCTTCCTAAGTTCACTGGGGAGGGAGATCTAACTGCAGCCGAGCATATAAACTTCTTTGACCAGTTCAAAGACATCTGTGGTATTGAGCACGAGGATGTCTATTTGAGACTACTTGTCCAGACCTTCAAAGGACAGGTCCGAACTTGGTTTTGAAGTCTTCCTGCAGCTTTTATTCGGACATATGACGCCTTGGAATATTCTTTCCTCAGACAATGGGGAGAGCGAAAGGATCACTTATATTACCTTACCGAGTTTGGGTCCCTAAATAAAAAGAACTCAGAAACCGTTATGGAATTTATTCTGAGATTTAACAAACTTTATAATAAAATTCCAGCCATTGTTAAACCTTCCGAACCCTCAGCCAAAGTAACTTTTGCGGGAGCTTTCGAACCTGATTTTGCATTACTTTTGTGAGAAAGAAGAGGAGCCACCCTGAATAGAATGCAAGACGATGTTGTCGAAATAGAATCTAATATGATGGCTTCAGGTAAGTTAAAGGCTAAAGTAGAAACAATCAACTATGAAAATAGACGCTATAGAGAACCAGCGGGTCCTTCCGGGTCAAATAGATACACTGATGACAGAGTAGATGATATGGCCCGAGTAATTAAAGAACTGTCTAACAAAATATCTAGGATGGAGTTGGATCAGGCTAAAGTTGATTCTTCTAACAAAAAGGACATCAGGAGAAACCCAAATCCTCAAAATCAACAGAGGCAAATAAAAAATGAAGATCAAAAAATACAAGCTCCACTAAAAAAAGAAAATTTTATAGGAGCAAATGACCTCCAAGATTTCGGAGATTCGGAAGATGAAGTCGCATGTTTCGGTGATGAATGTTCGCAATTATTTTTGACCAGGGAAGACTGTGAGAAGTCTTCAAATACCCCTCAAGCATCTAATGAAGAGGAAGAAGATGATCATACTGACCTCCACGTATCTCAACCAGAAACAGAAATGATAGTGGCTGATTTTCAACCCAAATACAATATGAGATCTAAAAATAGGCCTACCTCAACTGACCAACTTAAGAGAATCCTGCAAAGGGGTCAACCTCATGAACCTCCTTTGGAAGAGACATTATTACCCAGCAATAAAGTCAAGATAGCAAAGACTCAAGAGTCTGAGGTGAAAAAAGTTGAAACCCAAACAAGGGAAACAGGACCGATAGATAAAGTTACATCTTCGACTAAGATCACGAGTGATAAAGCAATCCATACAAACAAGTCGGAAAGAAAAATCCTAGAAGCCTTAACCAAAGAAGTGGACAAGGTAAATGCATCTTTCAATTTTGAAAATGAATTAAATAAAATTAAGATACCGATTCCTTTGGTAGAATTAGCAAAAAACCCCACTTATCGAAAACAAATTGACAAAGTGATGGGTGTTTATGAGCCAGAAAGTCACTCTGATGTTATCAACCTAGAAGATGATAGACCTAACAGCACCTTCGGTCCTCATTTTGAGGGATCCAAGGAAAACATTGCTCCCTTCTATATCACCCTGAATATGCATGATCAATTACTGCATAACTGCATGTTAGACTACGGGGCTTCACATAATGTTATGCCCAAAGTTATAATGGAGAGGTTGGGGCTCCAGATCACTAGACCATATGGAAACCTATACTTGTTTGATTCGAGAAAGGTTAAATGTATGGGAATGATAAAATATCTAGTAGTTACCCTGGCTCAGTCTCCAGTCAAGAGTATCCTGATGGATGTGGTTATCGCAGATATTCCCCCCAAATATGGTATGTTGTTATCCAGATCATGGGGAGCCAAGTTGGGGGGTTCTCTACAATTGGACATTTCATATGCCACAACCCCAATTTTTGGTGGTCAGTTTACCCATTTGTACCGAGAAACAAGATTAGCGTATACTGTCAGCGATCCTCAGAACCCAAATAACTTTCCCATTTACGTTGCAGACCAAGATCTAGGAAATTGAATATTGTCATTTGATGATGGTTTAGATGGGTGTCCAGAAGAGCTTGATATGAAGCAGGAATATCTCAGCCCCTTGACAGAAGAGCTGTGCAAAAATGGTATCTGGAAGATGTACTTCGATGGAGCTTCATCTTCTGAAGGGGCTGGTGCTGGCATACTTTTGGTAGCACCTGAAGGTAAGTTTATTGTTCCTTTCTCATATTGTTTGCAGTGGGAAATAGATTACACCAATAACGTATGTGAGTATGAAGCCTTAATCTTAGGTTTAGAGGTTGCAAAGAAGTTAAACATAAAAAACTTGAAGGTTTACGGTGACGCTGAATTGATAGTAAGACAAGTAAACCGACAATACCTAGCCAAACATCCCAGACTAAGAACATACATAAATTGTGCTTGGGATTTGATGGAGAATTTTTTCTCATCTATAAAAGTCCATTTTATTCCTCGCACATAGAATCTACATGCTGATGCATTGGCTAAGGCAGCCTCAACCTTTTCTCCTCCCATGAATATTAAACTGAAATATCATATTGAAATCAGATATAAATCCTCTATACCAGACAATGTCCGACACTGGAAGGTCTTTGAAGATGACGAACAAATTCAGAAATTTCTTATGGCAATAGGTGAGTTCTCTGAAACCCATCCAGACCAAGAAAACCAAAACGACCCGATGTGGATTATGCAAGAAGATGAAGATCCTGAAACCTTCCGAGAAAAAACAGTGGATCATCGCATGTTGGTCCTTAAAAATAACCAAATCCCGAAAGGCTTAATTCCTTTGGAAAGACTCTTCGATCAGAACGACATACCTGTGAAATCCACTTTGCAGCCCCAACCAGAAGAAGTGGAGGACTGCGACATAGGAACTGAAAAAGATTCTAGGATAGTAAAGATATCTAAATTCCTCCCTCCTAAGGTAAAAGACCAGTACAGAGACCTACTCAATCAGTATAAATATGTTTTCACCTGGTCCTATGAGGATCTTCGAACATATGATACTTCTATAATTGAGCACAAGATACCTTTGAAGCCCAGAGTCAAGCCTTTTAGGAAAAAGCTCAGGCAATTTAACCCCATTTTGTTGCCCGTTATTGAAAAGGAAGTTAAGAAGCTCTTAGATGCGAAAATAATTGTACCTCTAAGGTACTCAGATTGGGTGGCAAATTTGGTCCCTGTCAGAAAAAAGAACGGAGAAATCAGACTGTGTGTGGATTTCCGGAACTTGAACATGTCCTCTCTTAAGGATAATTATCCACTTCCTAAAATGGACCACGTCCTAGAAAGGGTAGTTGGAGCAAACCGAATGTCTATGATAGATGGGTTTTCTGGGTACAACCAAATCACCATGAACGAGCAAGACAGAGAAAAAACCGCTTTCACCACACCATGGGGTACATTCATGTATGATAAAATGCCTTTTGGTTTGACGAATGCAGGGGCTACCTTCCAGCACGCTATGGACATCACTTTTGTCAGAGAAAGAGACAAGTTCATAGTAATCTACCTTGACGATTTGACGGTTTTCTCTAAAACCGATGAAGAACATTTGATCCATTTAAAACAGACCTTCAAAAAATGCCGCAGGTATGGCCTATCTTTGAACCCAAAGAAATCACATTTCGCTATGCAGGAAGGTAAGCTTCTGGGGCATATCGTATTTAAATATGGGATCAGAATCGATCCTAAGAGGATTGAAGAAATACAAACTATCAGTATCCCTAGAAACGTTAAAGAAATTCAATCTTTCTTAGGTACAATAAATTTTTTACGAAGGTTTATACCAAATTTTGCTGAGATTGTCAAATTGATCACAGGAATGTTGAAGAAAGATAGCAGAGTAAATTGGTCGACCGAGGCTAAAGCGTCGTTCGAGCATATTAAAAAAGTTATCAGCGAGGCGCCTGTGTTAACAAGCCCAGATTACTTGAAAGATTTCCTCATCTTCTCATTCGCTTCTGAACATACTATCGCCGCGGTGTTACTGCAAAAATATGATGAAGGCTTTGAACGCCCTATCGCGTTTTTTAGAAAGAGCCTTAGAGACGTTGAACTAAAATATGATATAATAGAAAAACAGGTGTACGCAATGGTAAAAGCGCTAAAATCATTCAGAACTTACGTTCTGCATTCAAAAATTATCGCGTACGTGCCAACCAGTGATGTGAAGGATATATTGGTATAGCCGGATAGTGATGGAAAACAAGGGCGCTGGCTCGCTAAAATACAAGAATTTGATCTGGAAATCAAGCCTACTAAATTGATAAAGGGAAAGGGTTTGTCCAAACTCTTGGCTAAGTCAAACCTTAGAGCTCTTGACATCAATTGCTTACAAGGGGAAGACGGAGACACACGTTTGCAAGAGTCGGATGACCAGACATATCCAAGCAAGGTTGAAGAAAAATTCATGTCATCAGGCTGGTATAAAGACATAGTTTTCTATTTGTTAAACCTGAAATGTCCAGATGAACTAACACTAGCCAAATAAAGAACTTTAAAACTTCATGCTGTAAAATATTGCATCTCCGAAAATCAACTATACTGGAAGGATCCACTCAGGTTCTTACTGGTCTGTCTGGTTGAGTTGGAAACTCCATGGGTTATAGAAGAATTTCATGAAGGAATCTGTGGAGGACACCATGCATGGAGATCCACAGCTTACAAGATCCTGAGGGCCGGATACTATTGGCCGAAACTATTTTCGGACGTTAATACCAAAGTAAGTGCCTATTACTCGTGTCAAATATTCATTGGTAAGAAACAACTCCCTGCACTACCACTCGTTCCAGTCAAAACTGAAGCCCCATTTCAACAATGGGGATTAGACTTCATAGGGGAAATTAATCCCCATTCCAGTGCTCAGCATAAGTGGATCTTAACAGCCACATATTATTTTACAAAGTGGGTGGAAGCAATTCCAACCAAAAGGGAAACAAACTCGGTGGTGATCGACTTCTTGGAAGATAACATCTTGTCAAGATTCGGGTGTCCCCGAAAGATTGTTATCGACAATGCCCAGGCCTTCAAGTCCATGGCTATGATCGACTTCTGCCAGAAGTACAGTATCGTTCTCGGCCTTTCCACTGCTTATTACCCTCAGGGAAATGGGTTGGCCATATCATCTAACAAGAGCCTGGTAAATATAATAAAAAAAGATACTGGATGAAAACAAGAGGTCCTGGCATGTACATTTGAAGTACGCGTTGTGGGAAAACTGCATCAGCACTAAAAGGTCTATCGGCATTTCCCCGTTTCAGATGGTCTATGGGATCGAGGCGGTTCTGCCTATAAATTTAGCATTGCCAGTGATGAAATTATGGCAGGATCAGAACAAAGAACCCAATCATGTAACCAGGAGAATTAACCAGCTAATTGAGGTTCAACAGCTCAGAGTGGAGGTTGATGAGAAAATGCAGAAATACCAGGACGATATGAAAGCATTGTTCGATCTCAAGGCAAAGGACAGAGAGTTCCTCCTAGGTGACTTGGTGTTAAGATGGGATATGAGAAGAGAAGAAGCCGCTAAGCATGGAAAATTTTACCACCTTTGGTATGGACCATTTAGGGTCTCGACTCCAGAAGGAAAAAATTCCTTTCTTCTGGAAAATATTGATGGAGAAGTTTTCAGTGCCCCTGTCAATGGGCGGTACTTAAATCTCTACATGACGTGACAGTCGTCGGATAAAAAAGAAATACAATGAAATAGAAAATTATATGTATATATTTGTAAATAAATAAATTTTATTATGAGTTTTTGTACATATTTATGTTTTCGTTCAAACATTTACTTTTAATTTTTGGTTTTCGTTCCTATACTCTCAACACATTTTCAACAAAATTTGTATTGGTTATTGCAGGATTCCAGTTGCAGACGAAACTAGCTGAAAAAATAATATGCAGGTCGGTGTTGGGAATAGAACGACATAAAACAGGTGATACATAAGAAAATTCATAGTCCACAAAGAAATTGAAAAGAAAAGACAGAGGTGAGTTTTCTCAATATACAGTTCATGAAAGGTTGTTTAAGCAAACTAAGGTAACATTTTTCAAATTTGCAATACAAAAGGTTAGATAACAGGAATATTTTTGGTTTCATAATCTTCAAATAAAATAATTTGAATGAAGACATTAAACCTAAAAAAAGTCAGTCATAATTTTTGTTCCTAAATATATTCGAAAACCAGTCCCGAACTATTGTGACCTTTTGTATATCAACCCATTGAATTGTTGCCTTGTTTTCTGTCTATATTTGGGCCTAACTTTTAGCTAGTCACTATCTTCCCGAGTCTTTGTGAAGGGGTAAAGTTTTTTCATTTTAAACCTCAGGGGTTCCGAATCAGATCCTAATAAGAAAGCCGATCTTCACAACTACTTGATCTTCTGCTAAGCTAAGGAACGTTTATAGCGATCCTAACTTTCCTAGGTTTTTCAACAGCGTCTGAAGAATCAAAGATTGCTTGAACAAGACGTTCCTTAAAATTTTATTATTCTCCCCTTTTCCCTAAGAAATAAAGGTCTTGTGAGGGTCAAAGAAAGGTTGATACCGAGTAATCAAAATAAGTTGATAGACCTATGATAAAAAATATTACACAGATCTCAACCCTGATATAAACTGATTGCTCCCATCTTTGTGTTTTAAAAGTAAATACTAAGACAGGTGGTGAAAGGAAATTCAGAAATGATTTCCCCCACCTAGTCCATTAAGACGATGAAATGAAATTCATAAATGATTGCCCTCATCTTAGCGTTTAAACGCATAAATATTTTCCAAAGTGGTGAAAAGAAATTCAGTTGAAAAGGGGTCAGACAACTTCACCGGGGTACTGAACAGGCTCGCTGGAAGTGAAGCAATGTCTGAGAGATATGTAAGGCTGTTACACATAAATATCAATCTACTCTGGTAACCAACACTTTCTGAAAGCCTGATCATTTCCCCAAATTCCGATGGGACTTCCCAATTTAAAATTGTATAATAGCATTATTTTAATGCAAGCTGAGAATCGTAAGATCTGTTGAATATCCTAGGGTCGTTTTGATTGTCTTAAAGCGTCTCCTAAGTTAGTAGTGAGAAAGGGAAAGTCGTGGAAGTGACTTCAGTTGTGTTTGGAAAGAGTATCTGGGTTCGAAAAAATTTATGGGGTACCAAGCGAAGATTTCCTCCCCCTTTCTATCTTTTTCCTTGAATTTTTCTGTTGATTTTAGCTTATGACTCCAATTACCCAATATTGGCACCTGGTCTACTGTTCTTCCCGCCTCACAGGGAAGCGGGATCCCTAGTTGGAGCCTATGTTGGAGCCGCCCTTGTTTTTCACCTCGTGCAATTTTCAATTTTTGATACTTGAGATCTAAAGTTGTTTTTCTTTTCCTTCCGAAATCTTAAAAATCTGAAATCTTGTCGCCTGGATAGCAATGCTTTTTCACTTTCAAAAAAGATCCATTTTTCACAAGTATGTTTTCTCTTTTGTTTTATTTTAGGATATCGCAAGCCGGATACTTCAATCTTTGAATTCATAAGTCTCGAGATGCGAAACTGCGAATTCGTTTTTGTTTTTTCGCGCAAAACATTAACTAGCGTAAAAATTTTAACTCATGAGTATGAATTTTTGGAAATTCGTGCCTCAGCATTCGTCAAACCTAAGTTTTTGTTTTTACAGCCCCGAGAGCTGAGAACGCGATAACTTTTGTGATAACCTTGGTCAAGGACTAAAGGTAAAAAACTAGCCATGGTTAAATTTGGTTCTCGGCACATCGCCACTCGGAAATTTCTTTCATAAAGTTAAGGTGTCCAAAACCCCGATTCATGAAGTTGTGACATGATTATAGCGAGATTAATTAGTCGCCTAATCTAAGATTTCCTTCTCATAATTAGAGCCTTAATTATCACCACATCGCGATATCACGACTCTGCATATCCTTCTCCCAAAAGTCTGTCCTCGAATTCCCGATTCGCGATATGGCAAGTAAATTAATTATATAATTAAGGATGCGCCAAATCACGGTTACTGTTAATTAAGGTAAAATTGGCATTCGCAGTCTCGCGAGTTGAAGAGTCAAAATGTGAAAAGGAAATTCACGATGCAGCGAAAATCGAGAAAATTATTTAAGTCGTTAAGATTTGAAATTTTAAATTAAACGAGATACGTCCCGCACACCGAGGTTGGCACACTTCATGAGGTAGCTACTTGCTCTCCATAACTCGACTGCCTGTCAATCCGCCGAGCATTGATGACATTAATGAAGAATTAGGGTAAATCCACGAATGAATAAGATCAGATTTATGCAATAAATTTGTTTCTATTTGCGATTTGACAGACTTGTTTCAAATAGTATAGGGCTTTCAAATATATACGAGAGTTTCATTCTATTTTTGAACATTTCTCATAACTGCACAGAGCTCACCTTTCTCTGAGTGAACTAATCTCTGCATGTATACACAGGTCTATCGAAGAAGAGCGAAAACACAAGTTTCAGACATGGCTCCAAGGAGAGCAGTGAAAGCGAATGTCGAGGTTGCGGCGCAGGGTTCAGACAACGTCTCAGATACTTCACCTCGGACTGGTGGCTCAGTACCCAGCTGGTCGTTTGTTTCATATATTCTGCAATCTGAATTGGTGAGCTATTCAGACTCTGATGACAATGATAATGTAAAGGACAACCTGAACACTAAATACAAGACAGTTGTTCAGTCGGGAATGCACCTGGTTGCAACTAGACCACGATTGCTCCCATACTATGACATGATCCGATGGGCATTGGATCACATAGACCTACCCACCAGGACTATCATAAGCGACCAACGGACCACGGTCGGAACTTTCAGACCAGACCATATCCAAACCATGTACAAGCTCCCAGCAACTGCTGAATACACGTATAATACTGAATTCCTGGAGGAATTCAAAAAGAAGGAGTGCGAACAATATGACAAAACCATGCCTGGTTTGATAAAAGATTAGGTTTCATGCCCCGCGACATTCAAAGTGAATGACAAGGGCGTGTATTCAATTCCTTCACTGGAGCCACATTATATGTATGTGGCAATGATGACATGCCGACTTTTCGGAAGAGAGGATACAGCACATTTCTACATTGCGTGGGTACCTCTCATCTTTCGGGTAGCGGAAGGTTTCTCATTTAATTGGGCAAAGATACTCTTGGATAGTTTGTTCAACAGGGTCACAGAGTATCGGGAGAAAAAGGTAGCTCGGGGACCATCCGCATTCTTCATGTCTGCGTATATCACGAACGCGATATGCTCCATGACACCTTTCCCTTTGATGAATTTGGCTTGGAGTCCAACCCAAGAAAAAACTGTGCATGAATATCACGACAAACTGTGGGAAAATAAAGCAAATGAATTTATTTATGAGATTTTCAACTGGGTGATGGTGCCCCTGCACATCGCCATTTTTGGTCGTTCGCCACCTTGCATCTCGGATAGCATTGCTGCAAATCTGAAGGGTATCGTGGACTGGTACGTAGAAGCGGAGTTTTCCTATTTCAGAGTGTTCGGAGCTACTGTTCCCCTGTTTGCGCTACCACTATTTATTCCCGACAAGCTGGCCTGTCGCGAGATTTCCCGACAAATAGTGATTGGCGGAGTGAGTAAAGAGCTCAAAGAATCATCAAAGAAGGTATGGCGATTTTTCCCCGTTCGGCTAAATTCTTATTCTTTATTGGATTTCAGACATGCTAAGGCTGAGGCTGCAACTTTAGAAGACTTGAGTTTGGTATCTATTGAGTATAAAAAGCATGATCCTCAGAAAATTGTAAGTGCCCATCTGTCAAATTGTGGGTTGAATAAGTTTGAACACAAGTGTTCACCCTAGGATGATATTTTCCGAGGGGCAAGGTCCTATGGGGAAGTGCTAGTTCGAATCATATCTTTAGCACCCGAAGACATGGCCTCTGTTTTAAAGTTTCAGTAGCATAGAAAAAGATGTCTTCCCGCTGTGCTAGGAGGTTTGGGTCTTTCCAAGGATAAAGAGAAGGAAGATAAAAGTTCTGAGGGCCAAACTTCTAACCCCAAAAAATGTCAGGAAGGGTTGCAAGAGAAGAATCCCGAGTAGGAGAAGAATCTCGAGCAGGAGAAGAATCCCGAAACAAAAAAAGAAACTACTGACCCACCCAAGGAACATAGTCCAGAGGTGGAAGTAAGAAACACAGACCCGCCAGAAACTCAGAATCCAGAGACTGAGACGAAGACCTCTGATCCTCTGAAGGAACAGGACTCACTCGGCACACTAGGAAAGGCGGCGAAGCAAATCGGGGAACCCATCACTTCTGTCACCCCTTTGCAGTCAACACAAGGAAATATAGGAGAAGGATGGATTTTCGGTGAAGAAATAAGGCCTATCAGAGTAGAAGAACTTCCTCCCAATGAGTTCTTCTTTGAAAAAAAGAGAAAAGCAGTTGTGAAAAGGGAGTTCAACCAGGAGGAAGGATCAACTGCTAAAAAATTCAAAGTGATGACAAATGGAAAAAACAAAAGGAGTGATGAATTCGCCACAGAGATAGTAGGAACGCTAGGAGCGTATGCATCGGCGAATCAATTCTCGATCGTGATGTTGAATAATCATCTCAAAACAAAGAATCGCCTGATCAAGACTCTCGAAGCCCGAGTAGCTTTGGCTACAGAAAACGCTAAGAGTCAGGCAAGTGGAGAAATAGAACTGGCCCGATTGGCCGATAAAAAGGAAATAGAAGTCTTAAAAACCAAGTTGGAACAAGCGAATTCAGTGATCCGAGATGGTCAGATACAGTCGGGTCAGCAAAGGGGTATGATCACAGAGCTACAGGCTCAGTTAGAGATCGCCGAGAGCAGGGTGATCGACATCGAGGGGTTTAAATCTCGCGCTATCGATATTCGGAGCAGGATCTCTTTTGCACAACAGAGTCTGCTAGACAAAGTGGGAGCGATTCGAGAAGATTGCCTGTTAATGCATCGGATTTCTGAGAATCTGATTGTCAAAGAAAGAAATGCAGAGGCTTCTTGGGTCGCTTTTCAAGAGGCAGTGATAGCTACTAACAACAAATTTTCAGCAGGTTCTCCCGGACTCATCATTGCTGAACAAACTAGGGGTAATATTTTGTTAAAGGATTGGGAACATAATATTACTTTAAGCAAGGAACAGGCCCAAAAAGTAACCAATTCATTAGAAGAATCCTTCAATGCTATATATGGTGAGCTGTTAGGAATGGAGAGTGGAGGTGACTCAGAGACGTTGAGGCAAATGAATGTAGATCATATTTCCCTCGACATGAAGGAGAAGAATGAGAGAGATTCGGCGGAAATATCTAAGATGGAAAGGGTAGATATGGCTCGAATTGATGAACATTTGATTCAACCTAACACACAACTCAGTGCCCTTGACATCATTGATGCACAAATGGGTAATAAACTTCCACAGTTAGCCCGAGAGTGCTATTTTGTCGAGGCCAGCTGTCAAGCAGAACCTTCGCAGCTTGTATCCCAGTTTGTGGACAAATGTATCATGTACACCGAATCCATGCGAAGACAAGCACCTGGCACTTTTTGAAAATATAGTAGGAGAGGTGGAATGACTTCGCTCCTCCTAGCTGTCAAGCAGAGCCTTCACAGCTTGTATCTTAGTTTGTGAACAAATGTATCATATGCACCGAATCACGCAAAGACAAGCACCTGACACTTTTTGAAAATAGAGTAGGAGAGGTGGAGTGATTTATCTCCTCAAGTTTGTAAGAGAATTTATGAAACCATTGATGTTTCTAAAAGGGAGAAAAATTTGTATAAATAGATCACCAAAAGAAGAACAAAAGGCTGGACCTTTTGGTAGGGATTGTAATAGATTTTTTGCATTCGAGAGGTTAATACAAGCAAATTTGAAGATTCTCGATTCCGTCACGACTGTGTTACAAGTTTGTTTTGTTATGTTTCTTGTTTCATTTCATTTCACTCTTCATAATTGATGTGTATCACTATAATTTAGTACAACCACTACTATAGTGAAAGGACTTCATTTTTCTGTAATTGTTTCTTGTCTTTCCTCTACACCAGCTATTAGTGAGTGTAAGACCAATTTGCATTTACAGAATTTCATATTTATTTACACTATGTCAATTATTTCTATGTCGATTTCTTCGTCTGTGTATGTGTGAGTTTTCTATTGACGGTAACCTTATGTTATCTACAGCTAAACGTTTTTCTCTCACCCCACATCTTTTTACTAAAAATAATACACCTACGGGAAAAGGCCTTCAATTTGCATTCTTATTTTCTTCTTCATGCAAAAGTTTCTCTTTATTTTGACCAAATTGAAACAGCATTGAAATCTTTTGTTTAAATCATTTCCATATTGGTATTGTTCCTCAATGACTGTCCCTGCAGCAACTCAACCTAATATTCAACCCGGACTATCCAATCAAATACATATCACTCTAAATCTTTTTGACACAATCCTTAAAACTGTGAACACCCGGGAGGAATTGGAACGTTCATGGGCAGCCATTGAACAAGATATTACTACCCAGGAATAGTTGGAAGCTAGACAACAAGAACGTAGAAATCCTCATTAGTTTCCCATACCGAAGGTTAGTGTAATCCTTTATCGACCTTTATCATACTTTCGGATGCCTTGACACTGTACTTTAAGCCTTAAGTACAGACTCAGGAACAATAGCCAACATTAAGAAAGTGGAAGAAGAATGCAAGAAACTTTGCAAGGAAAGCGTAAAAATATGGACAGACCTGGTAGAATATCCAGAGATGAAGGTCGTGGAGGCCAAATTAAGGGAAACATACGAAAAGGCCCAGAAAGTGTTAGAGAGTATAAAAATCCTTCCACCAGTAGAAAAAATGATGGTCATTTTGGAATAGAGACAATCATACATGGAAGTTGAAAATTTAAAGGATCGACAGAATATCCTTTAGCAGCGCTTAGAACCACTTCAAGAAGAAACATTGAAGGTGATAGGAGAACTAGCAACTATTTAGGGAAAGGTGAAACAAGTAGCACATGAAACAAAGTACAATATTACTTCCATGACTACACAAGGTGTAGTAGTGATCCAGGCATAAATCAATGGCCACCCACCTATTCCACTAGCTCAAAACATGGGTTTCCACCTTGGCAGTTTTTCTACAGTTTTTCAAGATGAACTTTTGGCACTGTTTTGAGGCCCTAAATGACATTTTTAGCCACGCAAACACTCAGACAATAGCCAAGTGAATTTTCTGGGATGAACATAATATATACTCCTCGGATATACCTTTTTGACAAGGTATAGAACACCCAAAACAGAGATCATATGAAAAATTTACGCCCTTGGGAAATTGACATTCCAACTACCCCCATCGGGGCCCACAAACCTTTTGGAGTTTCATCTTCTGGTTAGGGTTTTGGATTTTCTTTATCATAAAAATCCCTCTAGAGCCTCATTGAAAACATCATCATATTATTGTGAATAAGCATAGCCATCACATATTTTCTCATATATAAGTTGCAACCATTCTAGCGAGTTATTCACTCTGTAATTTTATAGTTTTTGTACACCATCTCATTAATAAAAATTGTGCATTAGTGTATATCTGTGTTTATTTCAATATCTTTGTGTATCTAGAAATATCTCTGTATAGTTCAATTTTGTATCTCCACATTCATTTCGTTCTCAAAATAAATATGGATCAATGGTATCAGAGCAGGTTGCTCATTGTCGTTTCTTAGTGCATGTCCTCGACGTGGTCAAGGTACAAAAAGTTCGGTCTGGAGCTAGTTTCCCTTGAGGAAAACCTCTCTCATCATCCCAAGCGTCCTTGCAAGGCAGAATAAAATAAATACATGGGAGAAGAATATCCCATCAAGTTGTCGCTCGTTGAATCCCTCATGCAACACATGAACGCGATGTTGGAGATTTTTTCCCAAATCCTTCAATGATTACCGACAATAATATGCTCATATCCTTCAAGCAGTGTCTTTGGAGATGCTACTCCATTCAAGGTACAATTTAATTTTTCTATTGTCATATTTGAAGGTCATATCAATGCGGATGCTTTAGAAAAATGGTTAAATTAGCTAGAAGGTTATTTCTCTGTTAACAATTTTTTCGACAGAGAAAAGATCACCTTTGCACTCTTCAAGGATCTCCCCCGTGTCAAACATTGGTGGTAAAATTACTAGGAGAAACATGTCATAGAGGAGTGTGGAATATTTAGGGCCAAGCCCACTTGGGATTTGTTTATGAATGTGGTCAAGTAGAAATATTACCCTATGGGAAACTATGATGACCAGTACAAGAGATGGACCACACTACATCGAAAGCAGGACCAAAAAGTGTCGGAGTTCAAAAATACCTTTTGTTAGCACTAAGATTCACACTTAGACTATTTTAAGTGTAAGCCTAGTACCCATAAGAATTTTTAGAGTTGGATGGGTGATTATATTAAAAAATGGATCAAACTAATAAGGTTCAAAGCCTGATCTAATGAACGAAATTCCAAATACTATATTCCAACAAAGAGGGCTATCATAATCTCCAACCAACACATATTTGAAAGATAATAGAAGAAAATGCAGAAAAACATCAAGATGAACAGTCAATTTTACATCAGTCTTGATTGACACATTCATATGGCTGAAATTTCATTAATTAGGATCCTTCTAATCAAGAAATAAATATTTTATCCAAGAAGAGATGCTTCACAAAATACACAGTAAATCATCCCTTGCATAACTATGCTAACAAAGACGTTGATAAATCCTTTATCAATAAATATTCCATTAGAGAAATAAGACAAAGAGAATGTACAAGGAGAGGAGCACAAGATGATATTTGACTACACAAGAATCCTCCACCCAGATATACAGAGTCTGAGAATTTACGAAATAGTAACAGTCTTTTTCCTATCACTCCAACCATTTCCTTCTAAAAATCCACTTCCATATATAGTAAATGATCTCTCTATACCCTAAGGATATCGAAACCAAGGAGCTACATAGGATCCTCCTCCATTTAGGAGTCTTGTTACAAAATATTCCAACAAAAACTTAACAAATTCCTATTTTTGGGGATCTTGCCTATTGTTCTAAATGCCTATTGAAACAGATCATGTTGTTTCATCTAGAGATGGAACATATGTCCCTCATGTCTGACTAAATCCTAGGAGACCATTCGACCCTTCTCCGAAATCTAGAAGCCTTCCCATAGCTCGAATATATCAAACTATTAGAGTTCATAGCACATGTCACAGCATGCGCTGCGAACCTTCATGTAGGTGATGTTTTTAGCTTTTCTCCAAAAATAAAAACTGGGTTAGGATTATTGTTTGTTATCAAGTTAAAAACATTATTTTCTTCCTCCACAAAAAATTTCAGAGGAACCCATATTGGAATTCAAAATTTATGATCAAAAAACGCCTTTGTTGTGTGCTAATTCGTGCAAAAGGTCATAAATTACCAATTCTTTCCTTTAGCAACCTGTTTCAATTTACCAAAGTTTCTAACATATCAAAACTTATATCAAGTATCCAGAAGTGTTATAATCCTTATGATGATAATAATGTGATTAAAAGACAAAACCAAAATGATAATCATGGCTGGAAAAACATGGTAATCACCCAAAAATGTGTCAAAGGTATAAAACATGAACTTGAAAAAAATTAGTGTAGGACCTTGAAAATTGAACATCTTTATTTCTTGATTCTAGATCTCCTCCTTATTATAAGCCTTGGCCAACATGTGTAATCATTTTTTGGTTGTTTTATGTCATTTTTTATGACAATTTGTGAGTGAAAACATAGTACACACAAAATTAATGGTTTAGATGACATAACTGCTTTCAAAAGTTGACCTTGTATAGAGATTTATGCACCTATTTTATGAACATGAATTATAATAGAAGACACTCTTTCAATCAGGAACAGTAAGGAATATCAGCTGAGAATTATAATGAAGGGGAGGTGAAAGTGAACTCTCTATAAAAACATGGTTTTTATCAATGCAAATATCATAAATGAGTGAAGCAGGTAAAATATGAACTGTGGGAAAGATGGTTGAAGTCTAGAGGTGATTTGTTTTAATGAGCAAGTTTCAGATCATATTGGAAATGAATTTGAAATATTTCATCAAATGAATGGGACAGTTCACAATGCCAAGAGGAAATCCAACCAAAACCCCTTTCTCGACCCTCACACAGGATGAAAAATATCATGGAGCACCCGATGAACCTGGGCTTAATGCTAATGTCTTTGAATTTTCACAAGGGTGTTTTCAGGTTGTCCAACCTCCAACTCTCTTATTCATCCAGTCCACAACACCAATTCGCAGTTCCTCTTTCAAACAAAAATTGCATACTTCGAGGAGACCGTGAGGAAATCTGATGACATGATCCCTAAATGTTGGTTAAAAATAAGCTTTGAAAACTATAAAATCCTTTTGACACGTTGCATAAATGTAATGATGATAAATGAATGCATTGGAGTCCTTTGAGTACACTGCGAACTCTCCTAGTGAGTTGGCATCACATAGATCAAATTTGATTTAACAACTAAATCGATAGAAGGTGACAAGGAGAATCAATTCTATGTGTTAACACCTTCCATACCTTGCGCACCAAGATGAGTATCAAAGAATCTGATCGACATCTAGTTCAAAAATACCGCGAGGCTCTACACAGGTACATCCAAACTGAAATTTAGTTTTTGGACATCTCATCACTGGGAGTTGCTTAAAGATATGTTGTCGAAATCGAGAAAAAATTTAAGCAGTAGAACAAGCGAGAATTTGCATTTGCAAATCCACAAGAACCAAAGTATGGTAAATGAATCCCTAACTCATATAATAGAAAACCTCAAGACAACCAATCCAAGCCATAGGAAATAAGGTAAATGGGAATACGAAGGACACTTGGAAGTGATACTTCCACAAAATCCCTTGGCATAACACCGATGAATGCCGCTCAAAACAGTCATTGGTAGTTGAGCTCAAAGAAACAGAGCTAAGCCCCAACTCGGCCTCCGATTTAGAAAATAATAAAAGGAGACAGATAATTGATGTAGATCCCACCTCTATCGTCATGACTGCAACAATACAAATAGAAGAACCTGAGGATCTTGAGAAGGGGGGTCTCTTTTCCATTCACATATGTGGGTGATGGGGACACTGTTGCATTTTATTGTTGATAGAGGAAGACAAAAGAACCTCATCTCAGTAGAGGTCATCAAGCAATTGGATTTTCCAACAACACCAAACCCACAGCCATACAATGTCAAATGGCTCCACCAGGGACAAGATCTTCATCTCAGCCAACAGTGTCTCCTATCATACGGCATTAAGCCCTTCAAGGATGAGGTACTGTGTGATGTTTACCCACTAGAATTTTATGATGTTCTATTAAGACATCCATATATGTGGAGGTGTCATTTTTTTTATGAGTCTTGACCCTGTAGCGTCATTGTTACTCTGGGGGGTCATCCCTAGAAGATACCAGAGGTAGTTCTGACTATTGTACCGACAAAACAATGTCGCAAAATAATATCTCATACCGCAAAGTTTAGCCTCTTCAAAACCTAGTCAGAAGAGAATGACATTTCAACCACTACATCCTTGGCCCAAGAGTCGCCAAGACCCTTCTATCCATCAAAATAAAATTAACAATATTTTAGAAGAGCACCAAGACATTCCTACTACACCTACGAGGGTGCCTCCACATTACCCAGTCAAACCAAGTTATCATAATTCCCTTCATGTTATTCATGATGCATATTCACCAACAAATTCATCCCACACTCAGGAATATCATACAACCATATTGGTTAAACATATCCAACCCCTCCAACAACAGGTTCATAAAAGCCTTCGACAAGCTAAGCAAGGTAACTTTTTTCATCAAGGCAAGCAGCTCACCAAGGTTCAAATTCAGAAAAAGCTTTCTCGGAGACTTGACACAAAGGATACCATTTCTTCCTAAGGGGGGAGAATTGATCCAGGAGGAAATTGGTGGTCACCCACCTATTCCACTGGCTCAAAACATGGGTTTCCACCTTGGCAGTTTTTCTACAGTTTTTTCGGGTCATGAACTTGTGGGGTCGTTTTGACGCCCTAAACGATGTTTTTTAGGCACGATAGTGCCCAAATGATCTATAAAGGCATGGTCTGGTATGAATGTAATATGTAATCCTTAGATAGACCTTTCCTACGAGGTATATAACACACCAAACGGATATTGTATGAAAAACTTACGCCTTTGGGAAGTTGGCATACCAACTACCCCCATCGGACCCTGCAAACCTTTTGATGTTTCATCTTCCAGGGTTAGGGTTTTTTATTTTATTTATGTTAAAAAGGCCTCTAGAGCCTCATTAAAAAAATCATCATCTTCTTACAAATGAGCATAGCCATCACATCTCTTCTTAGAGATAAGCTGCCACAATTCTAGTAAGTCATTCACTCGACAATTTTATAGTTTATGTACATTCTCTCATTAATAAAATTTGTGCATTACTGTATCTCTATGTTTATTGAAATATTTCTTTATATCTTGCAATATCTTTGTATATTGCATTGTCGTATCTCTACCTTCATTTTGTTCTCAAAATAAATCTAGATCAATGATATTGGAGCAGGTTGTTCATTGTCGTTTCTTAGTGAATGTCCCAAACGCAATTAGGGTACATAGATTTGGGTCTCAAGCTAGTTTCCCTTGAGGAAAAACGCTCTTGTTAGCCCAAGAAGCCTCATGTTAGAACTAAGTAAATTTCCTAGGATGAGGGGACAAATTACAAAGGTAACCACAAAACTACTTCAGAACTAAAAACTAGCCCTTTCAGTTCAAAGAGGGATCTTCCTTGTCACTTGGTCTCTTGGAAAATGGATCTTCTCTAAAGGTTTAATGGCTAGGTTTTGATTTGATGAAATATTTATGGGGTTTGCTGGAAAGAAGGAAAGTAACTTTTTGGGCAATGGAATCAACTCTGAAAACAATTGAAACAATGTTTGGTAGGTAGAGTTCTCAAGGAATCAAAGGCAAGGTAGGTGATGAAATTTCAATTTTTTAATTTGTTGTGATAATATGGAAGAAAGAAGAAAAATATAACATCAACCAGAGCACCAAAGAGATGAATTTTGATGAGTTAAGAAAGAAAAATAGAGTTTAAAATTGCTTGAATCTAAAGCACCRTCTAGATGAATTTCAAACCCTTTAACGTCCAATTTTAAACATATGAAAGGTTGTAGATGAAGGGAAAGCAAACTAGAAAAACATACATGAAAGGAAACACATACTTCAGGTCATCACCACATGAATCTTTGGTATGAAAAAACTCTGGACATCTCCACTTGTATTCTTTCAGATTCAGAAATTGTTACAATGATCAGTAAAATTTGTCCTTTGTGCTTCTGCCAACTCGCCCCCCTTTTCTACATTGAGAATAATCTCTTATATATATAAAATGTCTTACTAAACATTTACAACACATCGACACAAATAGAAATAAAATCCAAAATATTTGGGATCATCTCTTCAAATGATGCTTGTCTGCACCTCACAGGATATTATTTCCATGCAATCTTATTTGAGATTTTTAATCTCCATATCAAGCTAGATAGGTTGATCTTCCTCGATGCCTTTGATTGATTCACTTTTAGCCACCTCTTTTGTTTGTTTGGTTCTTTTACTTCTACTAGCTTATGTGTAGTCTTCATCCTCGGATTTATCTATATTAATGATCAAATCTTTTAGAACAGGGTTCAACTTGATCTTTGTGCTTAACCTCAGTTTATTAGTAGATTTTGTATGAGGTTTTCTCGTTATGACTTGTGTAGCATGCCTTTCTCCCTCTTTATCTAGAACTGTTGGAAATGATTTTGTCATATTCTTCGAACCTTTTGATTTGTTGAAAACAATCGAGTCTTTCTCTTTCAATAAAATTTGTCCTTTAGCATCCTCTAGTTCGTTAGGAAACATGGGCTTGTTTTCCCCCATAACTGCACACGAACTAAATAAAAATAAGCAGGATGAATTGGATGGGGGATTTAATTTGCAGATATTTGTCTTTGAAATAAATCGTTAACTTCTCTTTATGATATCTCCCAAAATGGAATGATACTACATGTCTTTGAGAAAAATATGCAATCAATCATAATCATTGGCTACTAGAGAATGATCCTATGGGAATAATGACCTCCATGATGTCATGTTATCCATGATTTTCAGCTGTAAATATTGAATGACGGTCATTTGATTTTGACATTTTCAAATCATTAAGATTTATTTGGCGGTGCTTATGTTTGTATTTGGCATTATGTGGATGAATGGTGTGCAAGCATGGTCCTCGTGACTTTCTCCTTTGATGACTTAGCTTGATGTAAATATTTGTTGTCACACATATCTCTCAGAGTGGACCCTTGACGTGATATTAACACGTGATTTTGGAATTTGTCGATGGTTTTTTTGATCCACACAGCTTTAACTTTCATAATCAATCACAAATTTCCATGTACCCCACAATATATACCATGGTTTAAATTACAGATATCGCTTTACACATTAAACTTCGATCATTTTATAACTCTGTAATAGACCGGATCCCTCAATATCTTCGGTGATATACGGTCTATATGACCTCACTGAAATATGCATTAACCTGCTATTTTAGTGCCCGCACTAAAGTTTCGTCGGTCTATCAAATTAATTTTCTTCTTAGCACACTTAGAAATGGTGTTATTGTTTCCTATTTTTTGAAAGAAGATCGACAAACAATACTTACATAGGATCCTACTGGGGATGGAGTCCTCCCTGTGAGGCTCCAAAGAACTCACTAACCAGGTGCTTGATTCATTAATCTGACCCCAATCCTAAAACCTGCAACTTGTAATTTATCCTGCAATAGACTAACTCTACAACTGAAAAAACAATTTGCAATCCAAACTACTGCAAACTGATATATGAAGCTGAAAAGAATCAATATTGTAATCAAATTGTAACTGATGTTGACACACTTCTAAAAATCATAATCAAAAACTATTAAAACATGCTCATAGTGTTGAGCTTATTCAGGCACACACCTACCTACCCTAAGCTACTCTGTGAGCTTCTAGATTAGGTAAAATTAAAAATCCAGTGCATCCATATAAGAACGTTTTCAACTATTTGGCCTTCTTGCTTACACTCCTTTAGAGGAAAAATAAGAATCCTACTTAGCAACCAGTCCAATAAAAACTTGAAAATAGATTCAATTTTGACAAATTTCAAAATCTTAGGGTCACTTGATGACTCTAAGAAAATTGCAAAAGGATCCTCAAATGAATACAGAAAATAATCATATTGTATTAACCCTTAAACTGCATATTTTCTTTCATGAAAATCCAATTGTTGACTGTCATCAAAGCACTGAAAATATGCATTAGATTGTTGTAATAAAATATATTTTAGGAACAAAGATATATCTGATTTTGACACTAACCCATGATCACTTTTACTTTCATACTTACAACTTATTATAGACTGCAACATGTGACCATTAAAACCTTGCATATAATCCTCTAATGGGTCATGAAAAATAATAATATATTGTTGTTGATTTATAATTTCCAAATCTTGATTCATATGAATTTGTTCCAACTTAAATTTTTCTTCCTCGTAAATGATTTTAAAACTTTTCTTCAAAAGATTAAATAAATAAAAACATAATGACATAGAGTTGTCTTGAGTTGATTCACAATGCTTTTTATGTCCAATAGCATTAGTATGAGATTGTTGACTTGTAACATTTTGCAAATTCTCCTTTAGTAATTGGAATGAGGAAAAACACAAGGGTAAAGTCCCTTCACCTGATTTAATACTTTCCTCATGTTCTCCATTGTTGTCACAATTAAAGTCTGTAGGCTGATTGTTTTCCTTGGATTTCTAAAAACAATCATTTTATAATGGACGAAATGTAGTTTCTTGTTCTGAATAGGTAAGCTCAAAATCAACAATATAATCATCATCATATTCATCATACTTAGGAAAGTCCACTACATCTTCAATGTCATCAATCATGAAAACTAGACCATTAACTTGCTCTTTAACAAATTGATTTGTACTTTTACCTTCAGGACATTCCTTACTTAAAATTTTGAAAGAATCCATGGCCAAATCGTTTTGCTGCTCATGATGACATAAACCTAAATTCAAATGAGCATCAAAACCATTTGGGCCAACAATCTCTTCTTGAAAAGGTGAAATACATTTATGAGAGAACACATTAGCATTTAAAACTTCAAGAGCATGCACAATATTGTCACCCTTTGGTTCACATTTCAGATTAGTTGTTTGTTGTTTAGGATCACTATCATATTCTTTAACATCCAACTTTTTGTCCTTAACCTGATCTAGAAACTTTCCACAAGCTGACAAATTTTCTTCAACCTTTTGGGCATCAGTGAACATTTGTTGCAAGGTGAAAGACTTCCTTTCCAAAAGAAGCAGAGACAGGTTTGGAGAGAGAGTTGTTGCATAGTGGAGCATGGCAGCAACTTCAGTGGGTTGAATTTCCTTGGGAAAGTTGTAATAAATATTGGAAAAGCTCCTACTGAACATAGAAATAGTTTCACTGCTCTGCCTTTTCATGGAATAAAACTCTGCAAGATGTAAGATCCAAATATTTCCTCTTTCCCCAAAATTTCAAAAATACATTCTTCAATTCCTCCCATGAGCTAATTGTCTTTGACTGCAAGTGTTTAAACCAGTACTTGGTATCCCCTTTCAAGGATGGAGAGAAGGCCCGCATACAAACATCGTCATGATCAATCTCAAACAAATCTATAAAATGTTCAAAATCTTGGATGTTCTTTTGAGAACAAAGGTTATTGGGTTCTCCACCAAAGTTAGGCAGGTATTTGTGGTGCTTTGGAGGAAAATCATGAAGAATAGAAGGAAATTTTAAAGGTATGTATCTATCCAAGATCTTAGAGGGCATACGAATAAGTACATGAGATGGTCAATTAGCTTTGGTTTCATGCGGTTCAAAAAACTGAATATGGTCATTATATGATCAGGGAGAAGGATCTTGTTCAGGATCAGTAATGCAAGAAGAAAGTGTGTCTATAGTTTTTAAAGAAGGATATACGAATGTAGATTTATGGTCTTCGTTTAAATGTAGCAAGGAAAGAAATATTCTTTTGAAAAACTCAGGGAAGGACAAAAAGATATTAATGAAACAGGAAACTACTTTTCTAGAGAAAAATCAATCTTATGTACTTGGTATTTCCACTATTTCCTTTCATATCTCTAACAACAGGTCTTGTTCTCCAGTGGAGTCTATGAATATTCTTTGAAGCTCGATTGGATTCGTTGGGTGAATGATAGAGCCTTCATGTGTTTGGCTTATGTTCACCATCAGAATTCAAATCTGAAATTTGTTGTTTATCCCAAGGAAGATTTCACCTTCACTCCCCGGCAACGACACCAAAATGTTAGCAGTAAGTAAATTTCCTAGGCTAAGCGGAAAACTTACATAGGTAACCACAAAACCACTTCAGAACTGAAAACTATCCCTTTCAGTTCGGAGAGGGATCTCTCTTGTCACTTGGTTTCTTGGAAGATGGATCTTCTCTAAAGGTTTAATGGCTAGGTTTGATTTGATGAAAGATTTATGTTTATATTTTAACCTTGTACAATATTTACTACAAACATATTTTCAGTAAAAGAACATAAGAGATACAATCGAAAATACAAGCATTACACGGAGATTTTCCCCTATAAACCCAAACCGGCAAAACCAACATATTCTATATTCATTCATAGTGATACATTGTTTACAATACAACATACATATAGGAACCAGTGAAATCCAAAACCCTAACCCAATGACCTGGATTAGTCAACAACCCTAATTCCTTAACCAGAAATAGAAAATCATCAGCAAAAAACCATGTGCTGAAAAGCCACCCAAAATGGACACAAAAATCGAGGCAAAATGAAAAACGAGGAAAATGTGACACATTTCCTAAGGAAAAAAAAATATCAGGGGTGTTTCCCCTAAACCCCTACACTCCCAGCATAATGCAGACACTACTACTCATGCAAAGAATTTAACACATACCCAACATTCTCTCGTTTGTTTTTTTCTTTGCATATAGGGGGTTACAAGGTTAAGTAGTCAACAATATAGGGCATCAATGCCCATGGATCCTCTACACCAAGAGGACTTCTTAGTGCTCACATATTTTTTTAATGAATCTGCAACATTCTTCAAAGTGTCCACCTTCATTAGCAATAATTTATTTTCTTCAACCATGTCTCTCACAATGTGATATCGAATATCAATATGCTTTGCCTTTGAATGATAAGTCGGGTTCTTTGCCATAAAAATTTCACTCTAACTATCACAATCTATCCTTACAGCTTGTTGTACCAACACAATACCTAAACACAATATTTGTAACCATATTGCTTCCTTACTTGCATGAGTGGTTGCCATGTATTCATCTTTTGTAGTTGAAAGTGCCACTACATCCTATCTTTTTCTCATCCAACTTATTGCTCCTCCAAATAGGTTAAACACATACCCACTTGTAGATATCCTACGATCCAGATCTCCAGCCTAGTATGAATCTACAAAGCCATGTATATCCAACACTTTGTCCAATCCCGATCTTTCTTGGTAGCACAATCCATACCTAGCAGTGCCACACAAATACTTGAAAACCCTTTTTATTGTTGTCCAATGCTCCTTCCCTGGTTTTGACATATACCTACTCAAAACTCCCACTGCATGTGCAATGTTCGGTCTAGTACATACCATTGCATACATCAAACTTCCAACTGCACTCACATATGGAACATGAGACATGTCCTCCTCTTCTTCATGTGTCTTAGGACACTCATCTGCAAATAATGTTACACCAACAAGAATAGAAACCTTGACCGGTTTACATTCCTGCATATTAAACCTCACCAATATTGTCTCGACATATTTTCTCTGATTTAACCATAGTTTCCTATTTTTCCGATATCTTTTAATTTCCATGCCCAAAATGAAATTTGAAGCACCGAGATCTTTCATCTCAAATTTAGAGGACAACTTATTTTTCACATCCTGGATAATCTCCTTGTTGTTTCTTATTAGCAACATGTCATCCACATCCAAGACCAAATAAATCAAATGATCACCAATTAATTTAAAGTACACACAATGATCTTCTTTTCTTCTTGTGAAGCCAAGTCCCAACATATAAGTATCAAATTTTTGATACCACATCTATTGGGCCCTTCATTTTGAGAAAGAGTTGCGCAAGTTTTGACTAAGCACGAGTTGCGCAAACTCCATCAAAGGTTGGGAGAAAGAGAAACAAAAAGAAGTTGTGGAAGCCAGCGCAACGCCAGCTAAGCAAAAAACGGTTGCAATAGAACAAGAAAGCATGCAAACCGAGAAGAAAGACACAACCCAGCTATATATAGGACCGAACACAATTGTAAAAGGGTTGTTTTTGTTATTTGTTTTGTTTGCCTATTCATTGGTTCATCGCTCTATAATTGGCTCATTAGTTCAGTTAGTCAGCTGAGTCAAGTTGATTCAGGTTGGTTAGAGTCGCCCATATTTTGGGATTAGCTGTTGATAATTGTTGTAGGTTAGGAAAAGATACGTCTGAGTATGTAATGGATTAGAACTATCAACTAGAGGATCTGACAGCTAAAAGATACGTCTTCTCCCTACCCTTCCCTATCTATCTATCTCGGCAGCACTTTGGGTGAGAATTATTCTCTTCGAAGGAGATGAAAATGCCAATGCTCTAGACTACATAGTACCTTTTGTTGGTAACCTGAGAAGGACCCTGGTCTGATCAAATTCGCACCAACAAAATGGTTCCATTTCTAAGACCTATGTAAAAGGGGAACTTGTAGGGAGAATGTTGCCACCAATCCATAGATCTAGCATTGATCAGTGGTGGTAAAGGAGTTGTGATGCCTTCATACGGAAAGAAATGAAACTAAGGAGAAAATCATTGGAAAACACTCGCAAAGCAATCCTTTACTCAAAAAGATCGAGCGACCAGTATGAGATTTTCTAGGTTAAATTCTCGGAAGAATTTTTTCACTGAATAAAGAGGCTCCAAGAAGATCTAGAGTTCTAGCGACAGACCATGAAGATCTGTGTGTGGGATACCGAAAATTTAGCAAAACTCCAGAGGTTGGATTGCCTAGTTACATGAGATGTGGATTTATGGGTTAGTACCACACTAGAGGGATACATAATCGAATTTGCATCTGAGAACCACCAGTATTTTTTGCGGGCAGAGGAAATTTTCAAGAAAGGTGCAAGGGGAAGATTGTTGAGAGAAATCCCCCTGTGGATTAAGGTTTTCTTGATGGAAGAAAGGATGTTGATTATGTCCCCGACTAAGATGGCAGCGTAAACACCCTCATTTGGGGTAGGGCGAGACAGGGTGAGAGTCATGGAATGAGAGAGGGGAAGGGTTCTTTGACAAATGGGGGGGAAACGACAAGAAATGGATTTAAGAGATGAGAGAGCCTTGAAGAGAGCTGCCATAGTTGAGAAGTGGTGGCATGGAAAGATCAAGAAAGACGTAAGATAGTCTGAAAAGTTGAGGAAAGAAGGCGGAGTGGGAGAAGTAGAGGAAAGACAGATGGAAGAACTATAGAGATGAGAAGACAGGAACGACTCGTCAGTCAAATATTAAATGAGGGAGAAGAGAGGAGAGAAAGAAGTACCCAAGAAGTGGGACACGAAGGAGAAAGAACAGAGGAAAGAGAGGAGGAAGTTGGCATGAATCGTGGAGGAGAAAGAGAAGATTCAACCCCGATAACACAAGAGATCGGGAATCCAGCTGAAGAGATCATCCCAGTGGAAGCTAACGAGACCCCCCAGTTCAAAGAAAATTTCCTCGAATCCAGTGGTGCTAGCCCCGAATCACCCATACCCCAAGCGCCTTCTATTCAAGAAGTAAGTTCAATACTACCTTCTCATGCTAATTGTGTTCCAATACAATTAGCTAGTCAGTCACAACTAGGAGTTGCGGGTATAAGGAGGATATTGGGATCTCCCGGTAGATCACAAGTGGGACCGTTAGGGTTCATATTGATATGAACAACAGGAACAGAGATGGCCATCCATGTGGGAGATTCGATTGTCCGATACTCAGAATTTTGGGGTAAGGGAGATGAAGACATTGAACAACACTAGTTCTTGTGCGAAGTGATCTAAAGATCCAGAGGAACCATGGATGTGAATAAGTTGGTCGAGTTCCAGACTACCTTGAGAGTTTGCGCTCTCAAATGGTACATGAAGATCATTGAACCAGGAGTGTCAGGGACACAAGGTCAAGCATTCACACTTGGACAGGTACGGATGATATTTATAGCAGAATTCAAACTACCCCAGTTAGAACAACAATCTCTATCTGCTTTGCATGAGATCCAACAGAGGGAAGGTGAATCAGCCTGGGAGTATAGCTAGAAGTTTAAATATGCCATAGGAAGGTTGGAACATCCAATACATGAAGAACATCAAAGGGAGTGGTACATTCAGGGGATTTTTCCTTTGCTTCAGATTTTTCTAATGCAACAGCGGATAGCCACGTTAACAGACACCTTGGAACAATCGATGAAGATTGAAGCCATGGTGGGATACCCTGGGAGCTTGAGAGTAAATCGACCCCCAGTAGATTCAAATCTGGCGCAACTACAAGGGAAGATATCAACACTGACAGAAAAGATTCAGGAGATGATGATACCCAGACCAGGACAACCACAGGTTTGGTGTACTGGATGTTATACGGAAGTTCATCTAGTGAACGAATGCCCGAGAATGAGGGGACTATGACCTCCTTAGAATATGATGGTAACCCCACCAGGACCCATGAGAGGAGTTGTGCAAGTGTCGACGAATTCATCATTCCATAACCCTACCCCATATCATGCTTTCCTAGGAGGCCAAGCAGCACCAACAACAGAGTATTGTGAAATATTTTGAATCCATGGCCATGGTCCAAGACAGTGCCCCATCATGTAGAAATATTTGACAGTACAAAACACAGTGCACTTTGAGTTCTATGCATACTACCAATCAATGTAGAGCATTGGACACACTTGCATACTGACTAGACTGAACAGCATTTAGGGTGAATGAAAACCTTCAAGGACCAAGAAGAGGTCGAGGAGGTGGATCTTGAGGAGATTTTAGAGGAGGAAGAACCAGGGTACGAGGACCAAGTAGATGTTCTAACTGTGATGAATAAGGTCACTTGTCCAGAGATTGTCCTCATCCAAGGCAGCCATGGTGCTCTCACTATAGAACCAACGGACACACAACTGAAGATTGTCTAGAGTTAATTGCAAAGTGGGAAGACAAAGTACAAAAAAGAGGAACTAACCTTATCAGTTCAGAGATCAAGAGGATTTCTAAGGGACAATTTCCTAGCCTTAATATCGTTACTTGAGGAGGAGAAAAGACAGAAGCTAACACTGATACTCTACCTTAGATCCAAAAATCATCACCTAAGGGAGACAAGAATGACCCCCTAAAGAAAAATTTGTTCTTTAAAGATGCCATAGAAGTATTCCAGAATATTCCTAGTCATGAAATGCAAGAGAACCCCTGCCATCCGATCATTTACCCTAAGATGGCGCAAGTCCCTGCTTCACCCCCTACACCCAGAAACCCTATAGCCATATCAAGGCAGTTGGATCAACCCCAAAATGCAGTTGATCTTTGGTTTCAATTATTCTCTAGCATTCTAGGGAATGACCAACTAACAAAAAATTGCACAATGCAGTGTACCTAGTCTTAGGGAATGAGGAACCCTCAAAAGCAAGGATAAGGGATAATCCTCCTAAGAAGAGTACTCAGAGAGTGAAGCGAAGAAAATTGCAAACCAGAAACGAATTTCGACTGGTAGCCTAGTTGGACGAATTTGAAATTAAGGATGTCATGTTAGACCTAGGGTCAGATGTGAACATTCTACCTAAGAAGACTTCGGAAGCCTTAAGAAAACCGAGACTGACATATTCCCCAATTTAGTTAAGGATGACAATTCAATACTTTATCTTCCCCATAGGAAGACTGTATAACATGGAGATCAATGTAGCAGGAGTAAAAACAATAGCTGACTTTGAAGTCATTGAGATCATGGGAGACAAGGACCCCTACCTTGCACTACTTGGCATTGATTGGGCCTATGAAAATTAGGCAGTAATCGATTTAAAGAAAGACACCATGACTTCTGAAGATGAGGGAATCAAGGTAGTTAAACCTTTGGATCCATATGTAGGACCCAGGTACACAGAACCAACAGACAATAATATGGAGGAAGGAGACCTAGACCAGTTGTACATTGTAATAGCGGAGACAAGAAATGATTACATAAACCCTACTTTTGATGGATCAATAAGCTGGATAAGTATACAGTCAACAGACGAATATTCATAACTGGATTTTGATAGCTGGAAACAAGGCTTGGACGAAATATTATCAAGAAGATGCACAACTGTCAGAATGACCGGATGGGTTGGGACCGAAGTTAGAGAACACCCAGTATACAATGGTACCGTAGATCTAGACAATGTTTTGCAGAATATGGAAGAGAATGTGGGAGAAGATCAAATAATATCGGTACTATATGTAGCCTTTTAGAACACCCCCGCCAGATGGTGGGATACTCAGAAAGATGTACTTGGAACTTGGGATGAAGTGAAGCAAGCTATCAAGTACAGGTTCTGGAATAAGGAGCAGTTGGAATCAGAAATGCAGACGGATATTCAAGTTGCACAACCATTCAATGGAGAATCGAATTCTAGGATACACATCGAACAGTGCACGACACAGTGGCAGGTTGTGGAGATACTCTCTCACTTCTGGGTTCAGGTATTCCCCCACTCTCTAGGCCCAATCCCGAAATATTCGTTCATACATGAGGAAACTAGAAGACAGACGAGCGACTGGCAGACAATGGTAGAGAAATTTTGCAAGGACTTCGCATTCTCAAGTAATTATCTTGGTCTTGAGCTAGCCCTACAAAATATTAAAGAACTTATTTTTACAACCAATAGTAATAGGGGATCAAAATCTGTAGTGCATCCTAAGCATACCCAAGAACTTCAAACTAAAATCCATTTACCCTTGATTGACAAACCCATATAATGCTATCAGATTAGTAAAGATTCAGGAAGCCTAGATGAATTAGAAGAACTGAGAAACCTAGCCATCAAAGAGACAGAGGGGAGCAGAGAAATAGAAAACACCATACCCAGCCAGACCGACAGTTTCTACAACCACCCATTAAAATTGCGCAAACTCAACATAGGGACTGCAAAGAAACCTAAGATAGCTATGGTAGGAGACTACTGGGATGAGCAAACCAGTTAAGAAGTACAAATTTTACTAAGGGAATACGAGGATTTGTTCCCAAAGACTTTTTCAGAATTAAAGGGAATCAAAGGAATCATGGGAGAAATGAAGATTGAGTTAAAACCAGGATGAAATCCTGTCAGACATAGACCATACCATCTTAAACCAAGAGTAAAAGAGAAAGTTAAGAAGGAGATTGATAAGATGTTAGAAGCATATCTCATTTTTTCGGTCGAAGAAGCAAAGTGGGTCAGCCCGATAGTCATTCAAAGCAAGAAAGACACTAAGGATATTAGAGTCTATGTAGAATACAAAAGCCTCAACTTTGCTTGTGTACGCGACCCTTTCCCAACACCCTTTACTAATGAGGTGCTCGAATAGGTTGCGGGGAAGGAAGCATACTCATTTACAGATGGTTTTTCAGGATACCATCAAGTTAGGATTGTTGAAGAAGAAAAAAGAAATACTACTTTCATTACAGAATGGGGATCTTTTGCATACAACATAATTCCATTTGGTTTAAAGAATGCCCCTGTAGTTTTCTCCAGGATTTTGATAGCAGCCTTTAGAGAATTCATTCACAAGTTTATTGAAGTCTATATGGATGATTGGACAATATATAGCTTTCTTAAGGAACATGTAGCACTGCTCGGGCTAATGTTTGACAAATGCAGAGAGTTGCAAATTTCATTAAGTCTCAGAAAGTGTATCTTTTATGTGCCACATGGAAATATGTTGGGCCACATATTCTGTTGAGAAGGAGTATTGGTAGACCCAGCCAAAGTTGTGGTCATTTTCAATATGACACCACCTACGAGTGCTAAACATTTGCGCTCCACACTAGTGTTGATACTGAGAGGGGGGTGAATCAGTATCCAGTACAATTTAAAAACCTTTTTCAACTTATACTTAAACCATTCAATTATATCCAATTAGCAATGAACAATAGTATAAGAGTTACACCAATACACCACAATACACCATGCA
>ML798203.1:57279-84699 GCA_009831015.1 Picea engelmannii | reverse complement strand
TATTTATGTCACTTCCTTTTAACATTAGGTCCGACCTGACACTTTCTTATTTTGTAATTATTTTCTTTAATTATTTTCAGGGCCTACATGTACTTCCTTTTTCAATTCACTTTGTCATCTTCAAAAATTCATTTCTCCTCAACAATGAGGATCCACGTGACATGCCACATACCACCGGAAACAACATGATGCATACTATCCATTCATGGGTGTTGTATATGCATGTGCATTTTCCTTCATGTCCAAATACCTTTATCAATCTTGTGGTCCAAAACCCATGACTAGGGTTGACATCAATGACAACAATCAATCTTCCAACAACTAGGACACACAGGTTATTACCGTAGGTTCATTCAAAGATATGCCAACATTACTGCATGGCTGGAAAACCTTTTGAAAAAGGATGAAACGTTCCAATGGAATCTCCAATGCAATAAATCATTTGAGACACTTAAGGAGAAACTCATTACCACACCAATTCTGATATTCCCAAACTGGGAGAAAGAATTTCACATCCATGTAGATGATTTCAGAATTGTCTTAGGATCCATCCTAATGCAACCTGGAGATGGAGCTATGGATCACCCTATCTATTTTTCGAGTCGAAAAATGTCACAATCATAATGCAACTACACAACAACAGAAAGGGAAGGCTTAGCAATGATTTATGCTTTACAGAAATTTAGACATTATCTGTTAGGATCTCACTTCAAATTCTTCACTAACCATTCCGCTCTGAAATACCTAGTTAATAAACCTATGTTGGAAGGGAGAATTTGTAGATGGTTGTTGTTATTTCAAGAATTTTCTTTTGAAGTCATCATCAAGCCAAGACAATGCAATGTCGGACTTGACCATCTATCCAAGCTATATTCAAGAGAAAGTGGCAGAGTAGTGGATGACTAGCTCCTAGATGAAGAATTGTTCAGGATTGAGGCCATACTGGAATACCTGGAGGAAATAGAAATATTTCTCAATATAGGGGCTTGTCCTGAAACATATTCTGCAACCCAGAAGCGCCATATGGTCATCAGAGCAGCAAAGTACCAGCTGATCGTCGGAAAATTGTATAAACTGGGACTAGACAGCATTCTCAAACAATGCGTCCTGGATCATGAAAGGAAGTATATACTCTAGGAATTCCATAGTGGAATAGTAGGAGGCCACGTAAGAGGAACGACCACGGCACAAAAATTTCTACAGGCAGGACTTTGGTGGGACACACTATTCAAGGATGCAAAAGTATACGCCATATCATGTGATGTTTGTCAATGGGTGGGAAAGTCGTCCCACTGAGATGAACTACCACTGCAACCACTTAGAGCTCTACAGGAATTTGAGAAATGGGCAGTTGACTTCATTGGACCAATCAACCCCACAACCAAAAATTCAAAGGATAGGTACACTATTACCGTGACTAACTACCTTACCCGTTGGGAAGAAGTAGCAACGATACAGGATTGTTCAACAAACACTGCTGCCAAGTTCATTTTTGAGAATATCATTACCCAGTTCGGATGTCCCAGGAACCTAACCAGCAATCAGGGAGCTCATTTCATTAGCATCAATAGAAACACTTACAACAAAATTTATGATCCAACATCACAAGAGCAGTCCATACCACCCATAGGCCAACGGAATAGTCGAAGCCTTCAACAAAATCCTGGAAAGAAGAATAACAAAGGTTTGTTGCGCAAACTGAGAGGAATGGGATGATAGAGTTCCAGTTGTCCTCTGGGCCTACAGGACAACTACAAAGAAACTCCACAGATATACACAATTTCAATTAGTCTATGGGAGGGAGGCAGTCATGCCTACCGATTTCATCACTCCAAGCCTATATATTTCACAAGTCACATGTATGACAGAAGGGGAATCAGTAGCGCTGAGACTTGCAGAGCTACAAGAACTCGAGGAAACCAGATTTATAGCATATTTCCATCATTTCGTGGAAAAGGCAAGACAAAAATCTTGGCATGACCCACACATTAAGACCAAGGTATTTACACAAGGGGACAAAGTGTTACTCTATGACAGTCGATACTAGAAGCATCCTGGAAAGTTGTGTATGCATTGGTTGGGACCCTTCATAGTTGCGGAGATCCGACCCTCGGGAACAATCCAAATCATGCAATTGGATAGTGTGTTATAACCGAGTTGGGTGAATAGTGCTCACCTAAAGCCATACATGTCTCAAACCTAAGAGAGAAGGACAGTCGCTCCAATTCAAAGGAGCTTGTACAATAGATAGATTTGAGCTTTGTTTTCTTTCTAAAATTTTGTAATTTCGGTTAATAAAGTCCATATGCATAGTATTGCGCCATAAAACATAGTTAATTTTTTTTTTCCAAGTGTTAGTTGATACAAAACTGACAACCCAACAGTACAAGACTTGACGCATAAGAGACTCCATTAATGGCAGTCATTAAATACGACGAGGACAACCTTTGTAGTTGGAGGGGCCATGAATCCAAATCCAATCTGAGTCATAGGCCACGCAAACCCAATCAAGTTACAACCTTTATTTCCATTCTAGTACCCTGTCTGATGTCAGTTAAGCCATAAAGTTGCATCATGCCAAGATGCCATCAAATTTCATGTCAGGACTCCCACCCATCAAACATAAAGGTCTCAAATTGGCCACATCCCTATTTCACTAAAATAAGTAAATACCAAGATCGCCAATAGGATTTACCTTGATTAAAATCATCCCGTCAGACAACTCACACCTGTATTACATCTATACGGTCATGATGAGCAACAGTTACTGCTAAAACTTACCCATTAAGCCCAATATAACACCCTCAGAACTTAGCCGAGAATGTACTATTTATAAAAAGATCATAGCCATTCCCAAACTCAGCAGTGTGAACCTGTTAGGACCATTATAAAAGTTTCATACATAACCCTAGTTCTTATCTACCACAGAAGTGAGAATGCCGAGAGACACAACAAGTCGAAGCACCATGACTAAAGAAGCAGTACTAGATGATCCCACCAACCCCCGGGTTGAGATTGTGGGCAATCTCAAAAGGAAGGTAGAGCAAGTTAAGCTCCTCGACCTTGACCTCATGGATTCAGCCTTCTTCCCACAGATGCACACAGACATCTTTTGGGATATAGTCCCATATGGAGTCAGAGGAATGCAAGTAGTATCAAAAGAATACCTCATCAACTTATTTAAATCGACCATCATGAACCTGAGAGACTTACCAGTCTTTGGTACCACAGGCGAGATCGTGCGTTGCACAAAATTTCTGATAAGAAGGGTGCATGAAAGAAGTCTATGGTTGGATAAGTGATATCCAATCCATGCTGATGACATCCAGCAGCTTACTGGATTATCCTCCCAAGGATAGGATGTGCCAAATGGATTCCAGAGTCCTGGTAAGCATGGGAAAAATAAAAGCGAGCTCAGCCTATATGAGAAATTTAACACAAAGAGAGGAGGATGCATAGTAGTAATTGAACCAATATTGCCTGAGACAGACTGGAATGGCTGCTACATCATATCCAACAATATTATCAGGTCTTACTATAAGGGAGAATGCACTTTATATGCGTTATCAATTGTTGACTTCTGTGCAAATGGAGCAGTGTTCAACTGGTGTAGTTTCCTATTGGAGGAACTACTAACAGCTTGTGAGGAAGCACAAGAGAAGGGAGGAACCTTCACCTATGGATACCTACTTGTGGCATTTGCAATGATCAAATGGAAGCCACCTATGGGAAGACCACCGACAATACCAGATAAGGGGTGCATGGCGAATATGTTTGAGCCATGGCAGTCCAAACAAGACTCGGAGAACACATAACTCAACAATGCAGCATTTTCCAAATGGTATAATGGTATGATAGACACAACACAGTGACTGCGCATATTGTAGGATATCCTCAAGTCTAACACGAGGAATATCACCTTCAACATGAACCGACACAACACATTCGTCTGGCCGAGACATGTCAGCAAGGAACATTTCCACACACGGATGCTTCCATTCTATTTGGATGAATAGGCCTTCGATAATGAAGTCATGTCATGGCTAGGAGTCAAACGTGGCTAGCGTAAATCAGGAATGCATTACATTTTTCCTTTGGAGATGCTAAATAAGAAATAAAATGAACCAGGAGAAGGACCAAGTTCAAGCCCCAAGCAAAAGAAGCTAGACGCTCTGGAACAAACAAACTTTGAGGGGGAAGGAGAGATACAGCAGCTAGAGCAGAGAAAAATGTTGGCATGTCGATAGCTACCAGACGATGTTGTGTTGTCAGGTACACAGGTTAACCATATCTTGGGTGTTGTGCTTGGTACCAAACCATTGGTGAAGAGGCCCAAAACTGGGGTCTCATTGAACAAACCCATGAACCCATATCCCCTTGCATCTGTTGCTCCCCAAACCTGTGCCACCACTATCATTGATATTCAGGATGACCCGGAGCTAGAAACATTTCCATCCATAGTCATCACTAAGCAACACCCACCACTCCAACTACCAAACCTCATCACTGCTAGTCCACATCAGACCACGACCTCATAACCGATTCAACTCGACCCACTAGAGATAGTGGAGTGATGATCCCCACTAATAAGTAGATATTTACCCAAACCAAGATCAGAAATTTTTGGTCTCGACACCAAAGCCTCCGAGCCAAGCATGACACTAGATGATCTGAATCCAGACACCCAGGAATAGTAGCTTGAATCTTCAGAGCAAGAAGAAGATGCCCGAGCTAGAGATAAGTAGGAACCCGAGTGCAACTAGAAAACCACCTCACCGGACAAGGGTGAGGGTGCCCAAGAAATCACAACACATACAGAAGGAGAATCGGAAGAACCACAAATACCAAATGCACAAAACAAACCAGAAACGACAACTGAGTAGGATACGACAGTCATGCGAGCACAAATGGAGCAGGTTCTCCAGAGCCCTCAACAATGTGCAAAATTGATGCAACTCTGCATAGCTAGAATAGAGGTTATGCCTCTTTTTCCAGCAGATCTAAGGTTAAGAATCGAACCAGCGCCACCAATAGAGGAAGAGGTAGAAACTCGCTCAAACCATTCAACGACCAGTGGACTCCCACTATAGAAGCGAGCACCCACCGAAGCACCTCCTTCATCTACTAACATGGTACACTGTCTAGCACCACAATTATTTGGATTAATCAGGGCATCCATGGACCAGTTAGAGCAAAGACTCCAGGAGGCCGAGAGATCCGCCGAGATTGCAAGGAAGGAATAATTTGTGGCACACACATATAGAATGCAAGAAACACATGACAAACTCCAAGTCCACTACAAACTGGAAAAAGTGCAGGAAAAACTTGTTGAGTCTTGGCCAGAGATTCAGAAGGTTGCGCCTGAACTACCCAAGGCCAGTGACGTAAGCGAGTCATAGAAACAGATTGAGTTGTTACAAGAAACATGGATGCAAGTCGCAAATCACACTGACTAACTCCAAGTGAAGCTACAATAGGTCCAGCAGGAAACAAAACATCATCCTCAACAGCTCCAAGAAAAAATGTAGAAGATAATATTGCAAGGCAACAATGCCAGAGCAGCACTGCACCAACACACAGCGGAATGCACCAAAATATTCAGAGAAGTTAGCAACTAGATGGGAATCATCTCTCGACAAAATTAGGTCTTAGAGGAGGTGTGCACAAATATCTAGGTACTGAATGAAGAAGTTGTGGTCACAATGGACCCCATGGAGCAGCAGAAGAAGTTCGACCAAATTCAGCAGGCCGACAACAAAATAAATACACTCTATGAGGCACAGTCCGTAGCTAAGAAAGAGTTGTGTGATTTTCGACCAGTAATTCAGACCGCCTATATGAAAATGCATCAGGTCAATGCAACATCCAATTCTAAGTGGAACTCGTTGGTTGTGACCAAGCTAAAGGAATATAGCAAAGAGATGACCCAACAATTTCTAGCAGAAGCAGCACTCCTCATCCGGAAATGGTAGGAAAAAGTTGAAATCTTTCAAGGATTAAAGCACATAGCATTAGAGATGGTACTAGAATTGGGCCCTTCATTTGAGGAGATAAAGGAAGAAAGAGCACAAACAGGAGAGCGCAAAGAAGAAGAAAATAAGGACAAGGGAAAACAATAGATTCTCCTGGAGGATGTGAAAGAACCAAGAGTTTTACTCGAGGATGAGTCAAGGATTGTGGTCGGAGCCTATTGGGCCCTTCATTTTGAGAAACAATTGTGCAAGTTTTGACTAAGAAAGAGTTGTGAAAACTCCATCAGAGGTTGGGAGAAAGGAAACAAAAAGTAGTTGTAGAAGCCAGCGAAGCAACAAACGGTTGCAACAGAACAAGAAAGCATGCAAACCGAGAAAAAAGACACAACCAAGGATGATTTTAAGGATGGAAATTTATTTTAAAATGTAGAAAACTTGGTGAATCTTACTAATCCTTCATATGTCAACTATAAATGTTTGTCGATTTGTTTGTAAAAATATTCAAATTTCTAAGGATTTTATACAGTTTGTATAAAATTTTAGTGATTTTTAAGGTAAAATAATTTTATCCTATAGAATTTGGGCGAAACATTTTTAGAATGGCGAATCTTGTTTTGGGAAAAACCATGGAAAATTAGCCCATGAGGGAAATTTATCCCCTAAAATCATCCTTGGACACAACCCAGCTATATATAGGACCGAACGCAATTGTAAAAGGGTTGTTGTTGTTATTGTTATTGCTGTTGTTCACCTATTCATTGCTTCRTCGCTCTGTAATTGGCTCATTAGTTCGTGAGTTAGTCAGCTGAGTCGAGTTGAGTCAGTTTGGTCAAAGCCACCCAGATTTTGGGATTAGTTGTTGATAATTKTTGTAGGACAGGAAAAGATACGTCTAAGTCTGTAATGGATTAKAACTAGCAACTAGAGGATTAGAGCTCTGTGACATGGKTCTAAGAGCCAAGAATCTGTACTAAGCCCTACTATKTAATTTTGAGTCTATAATCAGAGAAAGATCCTAAAGATAATATGAAGTAGGACCAAAATTCAAAATATTTTGTGTCTTTATGTGCTTACTTATGCATTACAGTATTTCCTTTATGTTTTATGAGTTCTATTTGATGGTTCGACRTTTGAATGTTTGTTCGCAATGTAAGTAGGCTAGATTCCTRCATTTATATGYTTTAGATTTGTTAATTTMTCTTGCGCAAGAACATGAATGAGTTCTGACTGCTCTATGGATCCTCTTTGGTCTTCTCCCTACCCTTCCCTATCTCTCAGTCTCRRGGTGAGACTTCTTCTCTTTCAGAGGAGATGAAAATGCCAKCACTCTAGACTACACGGTACCTTTTTTTGGTAACCTAATAAGGACCCTGGTCTGATCAAATCTGCGCCAATAACATCCTTGGTGATTTCTTCAAACCATACAGGGACTTTTTCATCTTGCATACCAGCTCCTTCTTTCCCTTCACAACAAATCCTTCTAGCTTCTTCATATAGATTTCTTCTTCCAGATCCCCATGTAAGAATGTTGTCTTCACATCCATCTATTCTATTTCAACATCAAATGCAGCAGAAACGAACAAAAAAAATATTATAGAGGTTAAATTGGCAACATGAGAAAAAATATCACCAAAATCAATTCCCTCAACCTGGGAATAACCCTTTGCTACTAACCGAGTTTTGTGTTTCTCCACTTTTCCTTATGTAATCAGCTTCTTTTTAAATACCCATTTGTTGCCAATGGGATTTCTTCCAGTCGGAAACTCCACTAGATCCCAAGCCTTATTCTTATCGAAGGCTACCATTTCTTTGTCCATGGCCTTTTTCCAAAGATTTTCATCCTCTGAATCCACTGCCTCCATGACCACTTTAGGATCATCATTAGTAATAGACAAAAGAAAAATTGAATGGAAATCAGATGGAGTATACCTTTTCGGTAGCTTTCTTTCTCGAACCAATCTCCTCAATACTGGAGTATGAGGATGTTCTTCTTTTGATTCTTGTTCTTCTGTAAAGTATGATTCATCATCCTTTAAATCAAACTCTATTTTCTTTGGTTCTTCCTTACTTGGTAAGACTTCATGTTTAACAACATCCTTCATTTCTCTAAATACCACATCTCAATTATACACTAACTTATTAGTTTCCGGGTTCCAAAGATTATAACCTTTGAGACCATATTTATATCCAATAAAGATACACTTTTCAACCTTCTTATATAGCTTACTCTCGTTTTCCTTTGGAACATGAACATATGCATCACATCCAAATACCTTGAGATGTGTGAGAGAAGGTTTTCCACCAGTCCATACCTCTTGTGGATTCTTATCATCCAGGGATGATCAGGGTGATCTGTTGACCAGGTAACATGCAGTACCCACTTCCTCTACCCAGAATTCTTGCACTAACCCGACACCACTGAGCATGAACCTTTCCTTTTTCCATCAGCATCATGTTCATCCTTTCTACAAATCCATTCTGTTGAGGTGTATATGGAGTAGTATTTTTCCTTGCTATACTGCACTTCTTATATAATTATTCAAATTCATTCCTGCAGAACTCTCTGCCATTATCTTTCCTCAACACCTTAATTTTTTTTTCCGTTTGATTCTCAACAAGAGCCTTAAACTCTTTAAACCTATCAAATACTTCAAATTTATTCTTGAGGAAATATATCCAAGTATTCCTCAAGAATTCATCTATAAATGAGACATAGTACATAGATTTTCCCAATGATGGGATCGACATAGGTCCAAAAAAATCATTGTGAACTAACAGTAAAATTCCTTCTTCCCTCATTACACCAGAGGGGAATCTTACCTGATTCTTCTTCTCATATACACAATGTTCACAGAAATCAAAATCCAGAGAACAATTAGTCATATCTTCAACCATACCTTTACCATGTAGTATTCAAAGACCCTTCTCTCTAATATGCCCCAGTCTTTGATGCCAAAGCATAACCTTTTCTCCAAAGACCGTAGGAGTTATTTATTATTCAACTCCAATATAAAAAACAATGGAACTATTACAACCATCACTAATAGTGCTTCCTTGAATCTTATACAGAGTTCCAAAATGAACTCTCTTCAACAACACCATTGCTTCTCAAACCATCCTGCAGGTTTCCTTTTCAAATATTGTATTTACCCTTGCATCATCCATTTTTCTTACAGAAATCAAATTTATGCCCAAACCTAGGATGTGTAGAACACCAGGAAGTGTTATAATCCTTACATCTATGAGCCTCAACTTGACTTTTCCTCGTCCTATGATTCTGGTTGTCGAATCATCACCTAAGAAAACATTAACTCCATCATACCTTTCATATTCACAGAACCACTCCTTATGGGGATTCATATGAAAGGATGCACCTGATTCAACCAACCATGCCTCACGATCTTCATGTGTGCTCAAAGAAGCCAAGTACACATCCCCTCCTTCTTCCTTGGAGGTATTTTCTTCTGTAGAAGGAGATTATTCAGATCCCTTATTTTTCTCAACTTTGTATCTACACTGCTTCTTGTAGTGCCTTTCTTTTCCTAATCTCCAACATACCTTTACAAACTTTCCAGGAGATTTAGATCTACCCTTAGACTTAGATATCCCACTTAAGAACTTAGATCTGTTTCTTTCCTGGGAGTATCCTCTTACAAATAATGCGTTTGTTCTCTGTCCTTCCATATTCTTCCATCTCATCTCCTTCGACAATAAGGATGAGACCACGTCATCAACTTCAAGTCAGTTGTATTACTACCTATGGACACAACCAAACTATCCCGCGAGTCTGGTAAAGAACATAGTAAACTGATACATTTATCTTCATCTGAAATTTTAATCTCAATAGATACTAACTGACTTACCACGGAATTGAAGGCATTCAAATGCTCTGCCACTGAGTCTCTATCTGTCATCCTCATGTTATAAAACTTCTTTCTAAGGAATAGTTTATTTACTAGGGACTTAGACTGATACAACTTCCCCAACTTATCCCATAAATCCTTGGTTGTAGCTTTCTCTGACACATTCAGTAATACTGAATCTGAGAGACACAGTTAGATTGTGCTCTTCGCCTTCTGATCCAACTTTTTCCAGTCATCTACTGAAGTTTATGTAGTTGCAGTACCTGGATCTACCATGATCCAATGATATTTGTCCATCAACAGCTCTTCCATATTTAGCTTCCATAGCTCAAAACATTTCCCATTAAACTTCTAGATCTCCATTTTCAAATTGCTCACCATTTATTTTCACCTCAAAAATCAATACCACAGATATCCCATGGTAACAAGGCTTATCACAATCCTGAGGAAAACCCTTGACCACAAAGGCGTCCCCCTGAAGCCAACAAAGATCTAATACCAAATGTATATTTTAACCTTGTACAATATTTACTGCAAAAATATTTTCAGTAAAAGAGCAGAAAAGATACAATGGAAAATACAAACATTACACAAAGATTTTCCCCCTAGAAACCCAAACCGGGAAAACCAACATATTCTATATTCATTCATAGTGATGCATTTTTTACAATACAATATACATATAGGAGCCAGCGGCATCCAAAACCCTAACCCAATGACCTGAATTAGTCAACAACCCTAATTCCTTAACCAGAAATAGAAAACCATCGGCAAAAAACCATGTGCTGAAAAACCTCCCAACAATGGAAACAAAAATCGAGGCAACACTAAAAATGAGGAAAAAATGTGACATGAAAAATGAGGCAAAGAATATAACACATACCCAACATTATGGGGTTTGTTGGGAAGAAGGAAAGGAACCTATTGGGAAATGGAGTCAACTATGAAAACAATTGAAACAGTCTTTGGTAGGTAGATTTATCAAGGAATCAAAGGCAAGGTAGGTAATGAACTTTTAGTTTTTTAATTTGTTGTGATAATATGGAAGAAACAAGAAACATATAACATCAATCGGAGGACCAAAGAGATGAATTATGATGAGTTAAGAAAGAAAAGTAGAGTTTGAAATTTCTTGAATCTAAAGCACTATTTGCATGAATTTTAGACCCTTTAACATCAAATTTTAAACATATGAAAGGTTGCAGATGAAGGGAAAGAAAACTAGAAAAACATACATGAAAGGAAACACATACTTCAGGTCATCACCACATGAATCTTTGGTATGAAAAAACTCTAGAAATCTCCACTTGTATTCTTTCAGATTCAGAAATTGTTACAATGATCAGTACAATTTGTCCTTTGTGCTTCTACCAACTTGCCCCCCTTTTCTACATTGAGAATAATCTCTTATATATCTAAAATGTCTTACTAAACAATTACAAAACATCTACACAAATAGAAATAAAATCCAAAATATATGGGATCATCTCATAAAATGTTTCCTGTTTGCATCTCACAAGATCTTCTTGCCATGCAATCTATTTGAGATTTTAATCTCCATATCAAGCTAGCTAGGTTGATCTTCCTCGATTCCTTTGACAGCTTCATCTTTAGCCACCTCTTTTGTTTGGTTGGTTCTTTTTCTTCATCCTCAGATTTATCTATATTAATGATCAAATATTTTAGAACAGGGTTCACCCTGATCTCTGTGCTTAACCTCATTTTATTAGTAGATTGTGTATGAGGTTTTTTCATTATGACTTGTGCAACATGCCTTTCTCTCTCTTTATCTGGAACTATTGGAAATGATTTTGTCATACTCTTCGAACCTTCTAATTTGTTGAAAACAATCGAGTCTTTATCTTTCATTAAACTTTTCCCTTTAGCATCCTCTGGTTCGTTAGGAAACATGGGCCTGTTTTCCCCCATAACCGCACACAAACTGAATAAAAATGAGCAGGTTGAACAGGATGGGTGATTTAATTTGTAGATATTTCACTCTGAAATAAATCATTAACTTATCTTTAATATATCTCCCAAAACATAATGATACTACTTGTCTTTGAGAAAAATCCGCAATCAATCATAATCATTGGCTACTAGCTAATGATCCTATGGGAATAATTACCTCCATGCTATCATGTTCTCCATCATTTTCAGTTGTAAATACTCAATGATGGTTATTTTATTTTGGCAGTGTCAAATCATTAATATTTATTTGGCAGCGCTTATGTGTGCATTTGGCACTACATGGACGAATGGTGTGCAAGCATGGTCCTCGTGACTTTCCCCTTTGATGACTTGGCTTGACTTCAAGCTTTTTTGTCACGCATAGCTCTCAGAGTGGACCCTTGACATGATATTAGCACGTGATTTTGGAAGTTTTTGAGGGTGTTTTGAATCCACACCACTTTAACTTCTGCATTCAATCACAAATTTCCACGTACCCCACAATCTATACCACAATTTAAATTTCGGAGACCTCTTTACTCATTAAACTTCAATCATTTTATAACTCTGCAATAGACCGGAGTCATCGATATCTTTGGTAATCTATGGTATGGATGACCTCACTTCAATATGTATTAGCCTACTATTTTAGCACTCCTGCTAAGGTTTCATCGATCTGTCAAATTAAGGTTCTGCTTAGCACACTTAGAAATGGCGCTATTTTTTCCTGTTTTTTTTAAAAGATCAACAAAAAATACTAACACCTTGCATGGAACAATAAAAGAGAGATGTGGAAGAAGAAGATCACATAACGTTGTTTCTCGCAAAATCCTTCGCACAACAGAGGAACGAGATGTTGGATATTTTCACCCAAATTCTTCAACGATTGTCGACAATAACATGTGTGTCTTCATCAAGCACTTGCTTTGGAGATGCTACTCCATTCAAGGTACAAGTTAATTTTAATATTCCCATATTTGAAGGTTAGATTGATGCGGATGCTTTGGAAAAATGGTTAAATTTGCTAGAAGGTTATTTCTATGTTCACAATTTTTCTGACAGAGAAAAGATTACCTTTTTTCTCCTCAAGGATCTCCCCCATGTCAAACATTGGTGGGAAACTTACTAGGATAAAATTTCCACAGAGGAGTCTGGAATATTTGGGGCCGGTCCCAATTGGTATTATTTTATGGATGCGGTCAAGGAGTAATATTTCCCTGTGGGAAAAAATGATGAACAATACATGAGATGGACCATGACATCAAAAGCAGTACCAAACAGTGTTGAAGTTCAAAAATGCCTTCCATACCTTGCGCACCAAGCTGGGTATCAAAGACTATGAGCGACATCTGGTTCGGAAATATCGTGGGGCTCTACACAAGTACTTCCAAACTGAAATGGAGTTTTTGGACATATCATCACTGGGAGCCTCTTATAGATATGTTGTCAAAATCGAGAAAAAATTTAAGCAGTAGAACAAGAGAGAATTTGGGTCTACAAAACTGCAACAACCAAAGTACGGTAAAGAAATCCCTAACTCATAGAATAGTCAACCTCAAGATAGTCAGTCCAAGCCACGGGAAAAGAAAAGAAATAAGAAGATGAAGAAGGACACTGGAATTGGTGCGACTTCCACAAAATCCATTGGCACAACACCGATGAATGTCACTTGAAATAGTGATTCATAGTCGAGATCAAATAAATAGATCCAAGCCCCGAATCAGCCTCTTATTTAGAAAATAATAAAAGGAGACAACAAATAATTGATGCAAATCTCAATTCTATTGTCGTGACTGCAACAATACAACCAGAAGAACTAGAGGATCCCGAGGAGGGGGAGTTCATTTTCCATTCACAGATGTGGGTGAAGGGGACCCCATTGAATTTTATTGTTGATAGTGGAAGCAAGAAGGGACTCATCTCAGAAAATTTCATAAAGAAGTTGGATTTTCCTACAACACCACACCCACATCCATACAACATCAAATGGCTCCGCCAGGAATGAGATCTTTGTCTCATCCAATAGTGTCTCCTATCATACGACATCAAGCACTTCAAGGATGAGGTATTGTGTGATGTTTCCCCACTGGAGGCATCATTTAGGCCAAATGGAATATGTACTCATCGGCTATACCTTTCCGGCGAGGTATATAAATCCCCAAACAGAGATCGTAATCAAAAGTTACACCCTTGGGAAGTTTACATACCAACTACCCCCATCAGGGCCCGCAAATCTTTTGGAATTTCATCTTCTGGGGTTAGGGTTTTGTAGTTTCTTTATTCTAAAAAGGTCTCTAGATCCTCATTGAAAACATCATCATATTCTTGCGAATGAGCGTATCCATCACATATCTTCTCAAAGATAAGTTGTCACCATTCTGGTGAGTCATTCACTCTGTAATTTTATAGTTTATGTACATTATTTAATTAATAAAAATTATGCATTACTGTATCTATGTGTTTATTGCAATATTTATGTATGTGTCATAATATCTTTGTATCTTTCATTGTTGTATCTCTTCCTTCATTTCATTCTCAAAATAAATCCGGATCAAGCAAAGATTGTGGAAACAAAGGCAACAATACTAAAGGAAGTTGAGGTAGCTAAGGAAGCCTCCCAAAAGTTCATCGAAGCTTGGAGGAGTAGGAAACAATCCTAAAGTGGCTTGGGACGAGCCAGAGGTGAGTGTTGGGGGCATGTTGGATAGGAATTTTGGAAATAAGATGCATGAAAATCCTAAGTGTAGAAGATATGCATAGAAGAAGAAGGAATACTAGTGAGTGTGCAGTTGAGGCACATCAGGGGTATAGTGCGCAGTGAAAAGAATAAAGAAGAATAATAAAGTAAAAGAATAAAGAAGAAGAATAAAGAAAGGGATAAAGAAAGAGAATAAAGCAGGAAAAAGGGATGGATGACAACCCAATGTGCTAAATATAGGAGGACACACAAAAGAAGGAAGAAAAACAATCAGAGCACAAAAGCAGCATGTAGAAGGAAAAGAAGGAAAGAAAATCCCGAACAACAAGTTAATTTGAGTTATCCTGAATTGTAATAGGGTTTTGGGGATGAACAAAGTAGGTTTTTAAGCCCTCTAATTTATGTATAAACATGTAATGGGTTGGGAGAATAGGGGTTCTACTTAGTTCCACATTGTTAGTTGTCACCCTTTTGTGAGTCCTTCTCAAGAGTTATGTTGGAGAGAAGAGTCTATGTATGAGCAGTAAGGAGATGTTGCAGAGAGAAGGAGGCTTGCACTGCAAAGAGGCTAGGCTAGAATGGAGGGAAATATAATATGTTGCATATGTTTAAGTGTAGTGTGCAAGCCTAAGACAATTACAGAAATCATAATAAAGAAGTCAGTCATTTTGGACGTAGCCCAAAGTTGGGTGAACCACGTTAAATATTTTGTTGTTGTCTTTTATGTGATGAATATTATCTTTATGCATGTTAGATTATATATGTTCCTTACTTAATAGTTGCACAATGGTTATGAATATTACAGTAATTATTTTATGTTGTAATTTGAAGGATAATGGTAATACATAACTAAATTCACTAAGTAACCTAAGAATAACCAATATAGAATAATGTTGCACAGAAAACATAAGTAAGAATGACAAATATGATCCCCTCACATTCCCTCACTACTGAAAAAACTTGGTTCATGCAGCCCCAATAGATATCTCGGGTGAGACTTCATATGCATGCAGGTGTTGTTGAAAAGGGTCGGTGTGTGAAGGTTTTTGTTGGTCAAGATAACTTGAACCTAGGGTCTTGCAACCGTGCAAAGCACCAAAATTTTTGGCGTGGGGATTACTAAATTCTTAGCCTCAAGTTCAAAGAGAATATGGCCAAGGTTTCCCATAAAAGTGATATATTTTCTCTATTAAATGTCCCTCATGTCAGGAAGGAGGCCACATATCTAAAGTATATTATTTTGTGTACAGGTGAGGACAGTTACCATGACCCAAAGGGTGTGGTAGGAGAACATCTCAAATCATTGGGAATGATACACCCTCTTAAGCATGATCCAAATCCATCAGATGTCATTTTCGAGGGAGCCATGTCCTTGGAGGGAGGATTGGATAGAATTCAGGATGGACAAGAACACAAAAATTCACACTCTTCGAAAGAAGAGAAAATAAAAATGGATAGGGAACAAAGAGAACATGTTTTAGTAGTTGAACAAGAACAAGATGAATCCAAAAAGAATACTCATGCAGAGAAAGAAGAAGAACAAGTAAAAAAGGCTCTAGAAGCAGAGGATAAATTAAGAATGAAGGAGAAATAGAAGGAAGGAGAAGAATGAAATAAAGAAGAGGAAGAAATAAAGAAAAGGGAAGAAGATAAGAGGAGAACTGAACACAAGAAGAAATAAGGTGAAGCAGTTTGAAAGGTTGCAGAGGAAGAAAAGAGAAAAATGAAGGAAGAAAGAAAAAGGAGAGAAGAAGCAAAAGAAAGAAGGAAACAGGAAGAGGCAATTGAAGCAGAAAAAGAGGAAATTGGAAGAGGATAAAGACAAAGGCTCTATCCCTAGCACAACATAGGGTATCACACTACTTGGTTCCCCCATCAACCCCGGTACCCCACACAATACAATATCAGCTGGATTCTTTTACTCCCCTTCTTAGATAGTGGATTTTGATGATGTTGCAGTGTCCCTGTAGATTATTTTTTCAACAAATAAAAAAGAGGAATTTCTAAGAGATGGACAAAGAAGAAAAGGATAGAATACACTCCCAACAAAGGGGTATTAATTAGATCATGTAATTTTATGGAACCTAAGGAAAGACCCTAATAATAATGATGAAGATACAACATCTACTCTAAGTGCCTTTGCAGGAGAAAATTCAATTATTGTTAGTGAACTCAGTGCCACATTAGAGACCTATAAGGAAAAAGTATTAGTTCTTGAGGACCAATTGAAGCAGTAGAGAGGTTAAATGGAAAAATAATTCAAGCACCAAACCAATGAAAAATATCAATTGCACAGAGATGAGGTGGAGACATTGAAGAAGACACATATGTTGGATATGGAGAATTTAAGGGAAGAAAACCATGAAAAGGTTTCTCTCTCTGAGAAGCATAATTTAATGATTATAGAATATGGATAAAAAATCCATAAACTTGAGGTAAAATTAAAGGAGATAAATAAAATCACAAATGTACTAGAGGTTGTAAAAGAAAAATCCACCATATCCAATGAAGGTCTAAGAGAAAGTCAAATAAATTTATTCACTAAGTTAAACAAAATACAGGAATATCATGATGAATTAACCAAACTCTCAGACCAAGTTGAGGAACAAAAGCATAAAATAAAATCTTCCTGAGATGCTTTTGATGTAGTAGTGGATTGGAAAAAATATTATGTAGAGGCTCCTTCAGATTTACCTATATTTAATCAAAGGGAGAAGGGAAAAACACAAGTATTGCTAGATACTTGGAAGGTGTATTGTGAGTTCGATGTTTGAGGAAACAATGAATATACCACTAAGGCTTGTTTTAGGCTATGGAACTCGGCAAATGAAATCCTAAAGAAATTGTGCATGCCATCCATGGATGAATTATGTCAAGCAGTTCCTAGCAAGCTACAGGTAGTAGAGGTGGAAAAGAACAAGGATGAGAAAAAGCAAGTCATTGAACAACTGAATGAAATAAACAAGGATGTTATGAACAACTACCTGATAAAACCAATAACACTTACCACCGTGATTGAATCTTACATAAAGAGAATTCAAATAGACTTGAAACGAGAAGTGGTTGAAATGATATATGATGGAGAATTGCAAATCGAGAGAATGCAGTTGGGAAAGGTCGAAGAAATTTCCAAGAATTATGACTTATGGACTTCCTACATAAGTAATTTAGCTACAAAAGAGTCTTCTTGAATTTTGTTAGTAATTTTTGTATGTTCATAAGTAAATATGTAAAGGGAGTATGAAATGTATATTAAGAAAAAAGAGGTGATTTGAAGCAATGTAACTATAATGATTAACAATTACATAAATTGGAAGGTATTTCTTATTCTATAAAAGAAACACCATTGTATGAGAGAAGGAATTTTCCCCATTGTAACATGTTAATATTCTTATTGCACGAATAAAGTGTAGAAGCTCAATTTGGTGGCCATAAATGGTATTAACTGTCTTATGATATTCTTATGTACTCTTAGTTAATTTCATTAGTTTTTGGAATCATAATGCATTTGAATTATTTCAGTGTGAATCATTTAATAAATTAATTAGCTTTTGGTTTCTATCAGATACAGTGGTAATGTTGCAGGTGTAATTGATAATTCTTTATGAGTTATACTTGTTTTTGTATTGTTTTATATACATTACTTGTAGTTTGAATTCCTTCAATGTTAAGAAATCTAACTTAATGTTGGGTCTGAATTCTTAGATAATCTCCCGATCAAGATAGGTTATAAAGATAGATAGATTAGATATTTAAGATTTTATTTTTATTAGTTAGAACTTGAATTAACAGAATAATTTGAAAGAATTTTTATTTTCTTATATGCTTTCTAATATATTAGTGGCAACTAGGCCCACACATTAGTCATATTTTTCTACCCCAAATGAGAGAGTCTAATTGGGACTCACCATCAAGAATTCTCCCTTATTTATTGACAAGCCATTTTGGTTTGTCAACAAGAGGGTTCCTAAATGAGTTTCCAGAAGGATTTCTAGACAAGACTTTGTTTTCAGAATATTCTTCCTCATCTTCTTCGACAGTCAAACTAGCCACAATAGGATTTTACCCTCTACGAGATCTTTGAGATATTCTTGTTGTTCCATAATAGTGACCATATTTAAAAGAGTGGCATCTGCCTTAATAGTATCCATCTGTTTCAAGATATTATACCTTTGAAAAGAAGTGGAAGAATAAGATTGACTAACTACATATTGTTGAAAAGTCTTTGTTGATTGATAGTTGGGCTAGAGGTAGTATGTGAATCATATTTTTGAGAGGATGAACAAAAATAATTATTAGCAGTAGTGTTATTTTGGAAGCCACCTTTTTTTTGTTAAAATAAGAATGATTTTTGGTATCAAATAACATAACATCTTCCTTGGTGCCCAATCTAAGGTAGCAACTGTAGATTCAAGTATTTTTCCAAAGTTCATTTCTCGAGCATTTTTCTAAGTTCACAAATGCTTTCTTCGTGATTTCCCTCAAAAAAATTGCACCAAGCATGGGAAAGAATATTCTTGGGATGAAAATTTTGATTATGATTGCAAAGAGAGGCTTGCGTGGATATTTTTTAGGATATTGAGTAATCACCCTTTTCTGAAAGGAGATAATTTTGTTATTCATATCTTGAACTAGTTATAAGACAACTATCAAATCAGTTTGTTTGTTTGAATATTCAAAAGGAATACCTATGATCCAGGTGGATATCGGTGGCCACCCACCTATTCCACGGGCTTGAAAAACAGTTTTCCATCTTGGCAATGTTTCGTCAATTTTTCGTCAATTTTTCAGGTTCCAAACATTCGGGGTTGTTTTGAGGCCCTAAACGACGTTTTTTGGATATTTGGGGCCCGGGTGATTGTTGAAAGCACTAACTTGGGCTAGTAGAAAATCGTTATTCTCGGTTATACCTTTCCAACGGTGTATTGATCGCCCCAAACGGAGATTGTATGGAAACATTACACCCCCAGGAAGTTGACATATCAACTACCCCCATCGAGGCCCACAAACCTTTTGGCTTTTCATCTTCTAGGGTTAGGGTTTTGGATTTTACTTATGTTAAAAAGGCCTTTCGAGCCTCATTGTAAAAATCATCTTCTTGTGAATGAGCACATCCATCACATCTCTTCTCAGAGATAAGCTACCATCATTCCAGCAAGCTTGTTTTCCACTGCATTTTACAGTTTCAGCTTATTTCCTTATTGAATAGAAAACTAGTTTTATTGTATCTCTATTATTTTTTGTTAAGCATCTTTTAATAATCTGTATTCATTTCATTCTACTCATAAAATCTGGATCAGTGGTATCAGAGCAGGTCATTCTTGATCATTTTTCAATGCATGTCCCCAACAAGGTCTGAGTATGGCAAGCTAGGTCTCGAGATTGTCTCTCTTGAGGAAAATTGCTCTCGCATTCCCAAGAAACCCTCCATGGAGGAAGAAAATAAAAATGGTGGAGCAGAAGATTATATTCATATATTCCTTGAGAAATCTCTCATGTGACAGAGGAATGAAATGATGGAGAATTTTTCCCACATCCTTCAATGCCTATCGATAAAAACAGGTGTGTCTTCATCAAGAAACCACTTTGGAGGCACCTCACCTTTCAAGGTATAGGTTAATTTTGATATCTCGTATTTGAAGTTTAGATAGATGCAGATGCCCTAGAAAAATGGTTAAATATGCTAGAAGGTTATTTCTATGCTCACCATTTTTCTGACAGGGAAAATATCACCTTCGCACTCCTTAAGGCTCTCCCCCATGTCGAACATTGGTGGGAAACTCACTAGGAGAAAAGTTCCACAGAGGATTCTGGAATATATGGGGTCGAGAAACTTGGGATTTTTTTGTGGATGCAGTAAAGGAACGGTATTACCCGATTGGAAACTATGAGGACCAGTACATGAGATGGACCACACTGCGGCAAGAGAGGGGCCAAGTAGTGTTGGATTTCACCAATACCTTCCATACCATTCATACCAAGCTGGGTATCAAAGACTCCGAGCAACATTTGGTTCTGAAATACCATGGGGATCTACACAGATACATCCAAACTGAAATGGATTTCCTGTACATCTCATCACTCAGTACTGCTTATTGATATGTTGTTAAAATCGAGCAAAAATTTAAGCACCAAAATAAATGGGAGTTAGGATCTGCAAATCCACAAAAACCAAAGTATGAGAAAGATGACCCTAACAAATAACTTCTTGAAATCTAGTCCAAGCCACGGGAAAAGAAGGGTCACGGGAAGACAAAGAAGGACACTAAAAAATGGTGTGATTTCCACAAAATCCCCCTGGAACAACATCGATGAATGTCGCTCAAAAAATTCATTGGTGGTCGATATCAAAGAGGATTCGAACCCTAATTTAGAACCTGATTCATAAAATATTGATAGAAGACAGATCATTGATGCATACCCAACTGTTATTGTTGTGACCGCAGCAATTCAACCAGAAGAACCCATGGATCCTGAAGAGAGGGAGCGCATTTTTCATTCATAGATTTGGGTGAAGGGGACCTCGCTACATTTTATTTTTGATAGCGGAAGTCAGAAAAACCTCAACTCAGCAGAGGTCATCAAACAGTTGGGATTGTCCACAACACCACACCCGCAGCCATACAAAATTGGGTGGCTTCAACAAGGACAAGATCTCTGTGTCAGCCAGCAGTGTCGATTGTCATATGGCATCTAGCCTTTCAAGGATGAGGTATTATGTGATGTTTCCCTGCTGGATGTCTGTCATGTTCTCTTGGGCCAGTCATATATGTGGATGTGCCATTCTATCTATGAGTCTCGACCACGTAGTGTCATTGTTACTCTGGGGGGTCATCTCTATAGCATACAAGAGGTAGTTCCAACTACTGTCCCACCTAAACAATGTTGCAAGGTAGTATCGCATACTACAAAATTCAGCTTCTTCACAATATATTCAAAAGGTGAACAGAAGGATACTGCAAGCACTACAGCCTCGGCCCAAGCACCTTCTATCCAACAGAAGTAGGTCAACAAGGTTGCAGCAAAGAGAAAATATTCCTTTTGAACATAGTCATCTCATGTATCCATACTGGTTAAAAATATCCAACCCTTCCAACCATAGGTTCATGACATCCTTCAACAAGCTAAGCAGCGCAACTTCTCTAGCAAGGAAAACAACTCACCAAGATTTAGATTCAGCAAACGCTTCCCCCTCTCCCCTGATAAATCAACGCAATGGATACCATTTATTCGTAATGAGGGAGGATTATTCTAGGTGGATATTGGTGGCCCCCCACTTATTCCATGGGCTCGAAAAAAAAAATTCCATCTTGACAGTTTTTCGACAATTTTTTGGGTTCCAAACTTCTGGGGTCGTTTTGAGGCCCTAAACAACGTGATTTGGGGATTTGGGGCCTATCTGATTGTCAAAAATCACTAACCTAGGCTAGTCGAAAATCTTTCTTCTCAGTTATACCTTTCCAACGGTGTATCGAGCACCCCAAACAGAGATCATATGCAAAAGTTACACCCCCAGGAAGTTGACGTATCAACTACCCCCATCGGAGCCCACAAACCCTTTGGCTTTTCATCTTCCGGGATTAGGGTTTTGGATTTTACTTATGTTAAAAAGGACTTTGGAGCCTCATTGTAACAATCATCTTCTTGTGAATGAGCGCAGTCGTCACGTCTCTTCTCAGAGATAAGCCGCCACCATTCCAGCAAGCTTGTTTTCCGTTTCATTTTACAGTTTTAGCTTATATCCTTATTGAATAGAAAACGAGTTTTATTGTATCTATGCTATTCTGTGTTAAGCATCTTTTAATAATCTGTATTCATTTCATTCTGCTCATAAAATCCGGATCAACCTATCCTTGGGGATTGTTCTTAATATTCAAGTCAAGTTTATAGGGTTGACCCTAAATTGATTCCATTTTTTTTTTCTAATATATGACGATAAGAAGGAGGTAAAGTATTGTAATAATGCATGATAGAAGCTTGATTATGAGGCCTAATAATTTCTGAAATTTGATTATACGATTTAGTGAAACGCAAGTTAAAGTATTTTATGGTTTCACCTTGATTGGATGCCAAATTATTATAACTTTTCAGTAAATCGGTTAGGCTTTGAGGTTATCCATAAGTTGATTTGAACCAGTAACAAAGTTAATCCCAAGTAGAAAATACTTTAGGAGGCAATTTGAAAAAATCAACAGTTCCCTTCCCTTCCAAATAATTAGCAAATGATCGCATACATGTATCATTATCATTAGTGTCAATATTATGGGAAAAAATAAATAAATCAATCAAATTCTCATCAATAGAAATAATCCCATTACCTAAAAACTTGGGAAAATGATCTTTAAATTTTGGAAGAGGGTTAGTTGTTGGATTTAAATTCAATGGTGAAGACACATTTCATAGGGTTGTGGAATAACTTTCACTGGATTAGTTGTAGATTGATCATGATTTAAATGGTTGTACATGATCCCAATCAGCTGAGAGGTTGAGGCTTGAGAGGTAGAGGATTGACTTAAGCCTGAAATAGAAGTCATGTTTTGTTCCCTTAGTGAAAATGTTCACGAAAAACTTGTAACTTTTGTTTTAGATTTAGAAAGAGTTTTTCGAAGTTTCCTATGAATATTTTCTAAGATTATTTTCCACCTCCCAATTTTAGCCAAAGGATCAAATTCAAGATATTTTCCTCCAKTTCRATGTGAAAATTGGAAATGAGTGTTCATAAGACAACTTAGGGCTTAGYGGGATCATTACGAACCTACCTATCAAGATTATCTCTTTGTTCTTGGATTTCAATATCTCATGATATAACATTCCAAGAATGTTTGAGTTACTTGCAGGTGTGAACAGTTTCCAAAATATAATCAAATAGACAATAAGTAATGTYGGTTTGGTCAGGAAKTTGAATTCGAATGTCAGGATAATGAGTTGTTGTTATGATCCATTGCCTTAAAAATGATAAGAAATCAATAAATTACAGTACACTTCGAGGGTGAAACCTCCCTTGCAAAATATCCACTTTAGAACACAATATGAGTTGATATAAGATGTTCCTAAGACTAGCTCTCTTGGTGTATATATAGGAGACAAAGGGTACAATTATAATGAAAAGGTGTGATGAAGGGGTTCAGAGACTGCATACAATTATAATACAAGAAATGTAATAATTCAATAAGGGTCTTAATAAGGGGTTGTATACATAACATTGGGATTTGTCTTGGCCTTGACATTCCCCTCCCCTTCAAACAAGTGGTATCCTCAACACTTGACTAACCATGGATTCTTCTGCAAGAAAAACTTATATTTCCATGTCACCTCCTCCACTAGTAGGTTCTTCCATTTGACAAGGTACTATGTAATTTCTCGATTTCTCAGCTGTTCAATTCTTGTTTCAAGGATTGATTTTGGCTCTAGTATTATTTCCCCTTATTCATTTATCTCTGGTAAAATATTTTGGATAGGGATCTTGTTGTCAATTACCTTGTTTAAGAAAGAAACATGGAAGACTGGATGTACATGTGAAGATGGAGGAAACTCCAATTTGTAATCCATACTTCCAATCCTTTTCAAAACATTATAGGGGACATAATATTTGGGTGATAATTTATTTCCCTTCTTTTGTTGCTTCAGGGAAATTTGTTTCTATAGTTGTAGCCTTCGAAATACCCAATCCCCCACTTCAAATTCCCTTTCATTGCGATGTTGAACTGCTTGTTGTTTCATCCTATTTTGTTCCATAAACAAGTTGTCCTTCAATAGTTTGAGGACCTATTTTTGGTTCCCTATGTGTTCCTCCACTGCTTGAACCTTTGTATTCCCTTTCAAGGGTGATGTGATGGATGGAGGATGATATCCATAAAATTCCAGAAATGGGGAAATTTTTTATGAAGTATGGAAGGATGTGTTGTACCACCATTCCACCAAGGGAAACCACTTGACCCATTATGTATCTTTATCGGATGCAAAGAAACGAAGATATCCTTCTAGACATGTATTCACAATCTTAGTTTACCCATCATATTGAGGGTGGTAAGATGAGCTATGAGCCAATTGTGTACCCAAACAAGAAAATAATTCAATCCAGAAAATTCTAGTGAAAATTGGGTCTCTGTCACTTGCAATAATCTTCAGAACTCCATGTAGTTTTTGAATCGTTTCCATGAATGCTACTACTATTTTACTTTCTTTAAAAGGATGAGACAAAGAGAGAAAATGAGCATACTTTTTTAGTCGATCCACTGCTACCATGATGACAGTATTTCCTTCGTATTTGGGTAAAGCTATAATAAAATCCATTGAAAATTCTTCCCAACATTGGCTTGGTATAGCTAATGGTTTTAGGATACCTGGAGTGTTGATTGTATCTCCCTTATTTTTTTGGAAGACCAAATATTCAAACATTTGAACATCATTTTTAAGACCTTCCCAGAAAAATACTTTTGATCTTGTGGTATGTTTTCAAGAATCCTTAATGTCCCCCTATAGGATAAGTGTGCGATTCCAAAAGGATCTTTTGTTTGAGTTGGTAATTCTTACGTAAGTATAGGCAATATTGATACCATAGAAAATCATTATTCCATACATAATTATATACTAAATTGGGGTCTTCATGTAGTTGTTGAATGATCTTGCATACCTCTTGATATTGATTCTACTCTATCCTTGATTCTTCCACCCAATTAGATTGCGGGATAGAAATATCACATAGTGAATCTTTAGTTTCTTCTTCTTTCCTGGAAAGGGCATCTGCCACAACATTATGTTTTCCTTTTTTGTAGATAATTTCAAAGTCATAACCCAACATCTTTGTAACCCATTTTTTTTTCTCTTCTGAAGATAATTGTTGCTCCAAGAAGTATTTCAAACTGTCATGATTTGCTTTTACCTTGATGTGTCTTCCTATTAGGTAGGGGCATCATTTATGAACTATGTGTATTATGTCCAACATTTTTTTTTCATAAATGGGTTTGACTAAGTTTTCCCTTTAAGTTGGTTACTTTCAAAGGCAAGGGGTCTTCCTTCTTGCATTAAAACTACACCAATTCCATGGCCTGAGGCATCACACTCCACAATAAATGTTTTTGTAAAGTTAGGTGTGGCCGAGACGGGAGTTGTACACATAGCCTCCTTAAATTTTTCAAAATATTCAGTTTCTTCTTCGGTCCAAGAAAATTCTTCCTTCTTTAATAATTCCATTAGGGGTGTTGTTGTTTTACCATAGTTCTTGACAAACTTGGAGTAATAGTCTATTAATCCTAAGAATCCTCTAAGTTTGTTCAAGGTTTTGGGAATTGTCCATTCCCTCATAGCTTTAATTTTGTTAGGGTCCACTTTTAGAACTTCATGAGATACAATATGACACAAGCATTCCACTTCTTAAAACTCAAAGGCACACTTGGAAGGATTTTCATAAAGTTGTTTCTCTTCCAATAGTTGTAATACTATGTCAACATGTTTTACATACTCTTCCCAATATTTGTTGTATTTTAGTATGTCATCAAAAAATACTAACACAAATTTTCTAAGGAAGGGCTTGAAAATGCAATTCATCAAGATTTGAAATGTGGAAGGTGCATTAGTAATTCCAAATGGAATAACCAAAAACTCATAATGACCTTCATCTATTCTAAAATTTGTTTTAGGAATGTCTTCTTGCCTCATTCTAATTTGATGATATCCTGAATGAAGATCCAACTTAGTAAATAATTTTTCTCCATGAAATTTATCTAATAATTCATCAATGACATGGACAGGAAACTTATATTTGATGATCATTTTGTTGAGTTGTCTATAATCTGGACAGATACGACATGAACCATCCTTTTTTGTAACCAACACCACTTGTGAAGAGAAAGAACTTTGGCTATGTTGAATGATTCCAGCTTCTAACATTTCCTAGATCGTGTGATCAATCTCACTCATCTGTGCATATGGATACCTGTAAGTCCTAATGTTAGGTGGTACACTTCTTAGTTGCAAGTGAATAGCATGTTCATGATCTCAAGAAGGTGGAAGACCCTTACTCATTTCACCAAACACCTTGGAATGATTGTTGATAATTATTTGGAAATCTGATGGAGGAGGGGATATAGATGTTTGAACATCAAGTGAGAACAATTTACATAAGATAACATTGATTAGCACTGGAAAAAATCGAAACTTCTTAAGAGAGAAAACAATGCAGAAATTAGACAACCTTAAGGGAGAAGACCAAAATCAATCTCACTTTGTCTTTCTTTGCCACTTTTAAATAAATCCTTGTTGTCAACAAAGATATTTATCCCACAAAAAATTAAGTACGAATGAGAAAATAATCAATTGTGGAAAAACTCTCAAATCTCTAGCATACCTCTCTCCAAATATTCCCTCTTAATTGATCTTTCTTCTCCTTTTGTACCCTTTTCAGCAATTATCAGTTTCAACCATTTTTTATTTAATCAATATTTACGAGAGATGAAAGATAAAACAAGATCGATGTAACTTAATGTAATAAAGTGTCTTGGGAATACATTTGTGAATTTACATAAGATAGACATGGGTCCCACTAAACTTATTAAAATCTTATGTCTCCCATCAATTTTATATATCTTGTCGCTCCTATTAATCTTCTCGAAACAACCAATATAAAATCATAAACACCTCATGACCATAATATATATGAAGAACCAACCAAACATATTAACACCATAACCTTGTCCCTTAATATATCAAAAATGAATAACTTGATGCTTTGTAAATGTATTAAGAATTATAGATTTTAACTCAAAATTTTAAATTTCAAATTAAGTCAAAATCATGCACATATCATCAAAATGATCATAAACATAAAAGCATAAAAATTGAGATATTTTTGGAAATATATCCATATGTGAAACCTTCTTCATACTATCTCCTTGTATCCAGTGATGATTTTAAGGATGGAAATTTATTTTAAAATGTA
>ML798203.1:21006-46080 GCA_009831015.1 Picea engelmannii | reverse complement strand
AGCATGAGTGTTGCCATCAATGACAAAGGGGGAGATTGTTAGAAGATTGGTTGTTGTCATTGATGTCAACCCTAGTCATGGGTTTTGGACCGCAAGATTGATGAAGGTATTTGGACATGAAGGAAAATGCACATGCATATAAAGCACCCATGGATGGGTAGTATACATCATTTTGTTTCTGGTGGTATGTGTCACATCACATGGATCCTCATGGTTGAGGAGAAATGAATTTTTGAATATGACAAAGTGATTGAAGAAGGAAGAACATGTAGGCCCTGAAGATAATTAAAGAATAGAATTACAAAATAAGAAAGTGTCAGGTCGGCCCTAATGTTAAAAGGAAGTGACATAAATGGTATAAATAAATATCATTATACATTCATTTGATATACAAGTCTAATTTCAGAGGAAATCATAAGTAAAGAAGGTTGGATTTCAAGGGAGGATGAAGTCTTTTGGTGATGTGTTCTATGGTATGTTATTTTTAGGTCATCTTACCGTTTTCATTGTAGATTTTTTTCTAGAACGATTCAAATGGTGAAATTTCTATGGTATTGAGAAGACATATCAAGGTACCTGTGGTAAAAGTTTCAGTGCTTGATTTTCTATAATTATGGAGATACACTCTGTGGAAGATAGGGTTTTGACCAGTCCTAAAGCTAGTCAGTAAACAGGTGTTCTGGGTAAAACAATCATAACTTCTTCATAGAGAATCCAAATGAAGTGGGACAAATTGCATTGGAAATAGTACGAACTATAGTTTCTTGTGTGAGAGTTTAAGAATCTAAGGTACTAACGAAGTACAAGACCCTCAAATAATTCTCAACTCAATGTTCCTAACAAAGCAACAGTTTAACGAACAAGTTGAGATATTTAAAGGGTTATCACTTGAAAAGTTTTACAACATACTCAAATATGATGAAGATGACATAGACAATTGGCTAGTGGACTATTCTGTGAAGAATCAAGATATTGAGGAAGCAGTACATGGTATTTCCCTTGATTTGAGAGACTTGGAAGGCAAGTTACTCAACATTAAAATATGGCATGAGACCAATGTCGCACCAATGAAAAAATATATTGAAGAATGGTTCAAAAAACAAATTGACAAATTGACCAACAAGGAGCAAGAAGTAGTTGAGATGGTTCTTGTAACCATTAATGAAGACAATGAAAGGACAGAAGCAAGAAAATGAATACATGAGAGACCATCATAGTAAGTTTATGTTGATCACATATTTCTTTCTTTATCAGTTCTTTCATCCATTTACTCTGCTTCTTTCACTAGAAAGGTTTAACCGAAGTCTGATAACTTATCCTCGTCTTCTTTCTAGATATTGTTATTCTACTATCACCCACCATCCTCCTTCTAAAATATTATTTCTTGTTTATATTTTCTTTATGGTCTACAAGAGCCCCAATCCCAGTCCTAAGGACAAATGCATTTTGAATTTCAAAGGCTTTGTAAGAGACTATATATTTTTTCAAAATTTTCAAGAGAGTTATTTCAGGATCAGTTTTGACTGTTCTTTGTAACTTTGAGTTTTGAGTATAAAGTATTTGAGATTGATCTATCATTATATTTATTTGAGATGCCCATGTGTTCACTCTATTAAATTTCTCTTATGCATGCAGACCATATCCTATTTATTTATGTGATCAAAAATATTTAGTTTAACTACGATGGATGTGAGGAAATTTTGTCTATCTTTTTTAAAAGTATGAAGTGTGTGGTTCCTGGTCATTTCTCATGAACCTTCTTTAAAATCAAAAAAAAACATTTTTTTCTTGTTATTTTTATATTTCTTTGATTATCACGACGAACTTCTGCAAAGTCCCATATTCTAAAGATTTAGAGTCCCAAGAAAATCTTAAAGAGGAGTATTGCCTCTATAAAAACACAGGGGGATTTGTATCCTCATGAGGTTTTTGTTTCGGTCCTAACGGATTCAAGCATCAATAGGCATGTAACACAACAGTCTACATGCAGAACCAGTTTCCTCACAAGATTTTAGAGGACAAGACACCGAAGGAGACATTCACTAGAGTGAATTTAGAGGTGAGTTATTTATGTATCTTTGGTTGTCCAATTTATATCAACGTACCAATAAAGAAGAGGAACAAGTTGGATCCCTCCAGCAAGAAGAGTTTGTTTGTGGGTTACAGTGAGACTTAAAAGGATTACATGGTCTATATTCTAGAGCATAAGAAGACAGTAGTAAGTAGGGATGTAAAGTTTGAGGAAGACTTTGCATCTAGGAAGTCTCATGAGTTTACTCTAGTGGCAAAGGATGAGGAGAAAGAAGATTCAAATTTTAAGTCAAGGTCACCAGTGATTTCCAGGGAAATACAATATCCTTTAGGTGAAGAGGGGGATATAAGAGCCCCTTCCACTTCTTCCAGGAGACCTCAATGGTTTTCTCACACATTAAGAGATGCTTAGGATCATGTTGAGACTCCTAGGAGCACATTCAAATAGAGAAAACCTTTGAAGAAGTTTCCCTACTACATTGCATTGATGATCAACATTCTATATTCTGAGCCTTTCAGTTTTTAGGAAGTAGCGTACCAACAAGCATGGAAGGATTCCATGGTGGAGGAGTACACCTCCATCATGAAGAATGATTTTTGGGACATAGTGCCAATATCGGAGGACAAGTCGGTTGTGAGCTCCATGTGGCTCTACAATATCAAGCATGTTTAAAATGGAAGTTACATAGAGAATATCAAAGAGAGGTCTAAGGCGAGAGGGTTCTCCCACTGAGAGGGAGTGGATTTCAAAGTTACTTTTTCTCTAGTCATCAGGTACACAGAGTAGCCTCAGGGATTTGAAGTGAGTGGAAAGCAATCCCACGTTTTTTCACATTGAACACCTTGAATGATCAGTTCATGGTGGAGCCAAGGAAAGAGTTTTGAGGAATTCATGCAGAGGCGAATCCAACCATCTTTCAGTAGGCTACAGTATGGATTCATACAGGCTTATGTGCAATTCATACGGACAAGTCATGCAATCATATAGCAGGAACATAGTTACTAGATTAATGAGAACTCTAGCCCAAAAAACCCATATTTTGGGATCAAGAACACCAAAATCAACCCTCAAATCAAAAAGTGGAACTACTAGTAGAACCCTTTTTATGGGGATGGTTAAAACCCCAACTTGTTTGCAATCGTGGCCTTGACAAAAACTTTAAAAACTTAAAATTGACCCTCAAATTGAAAAGTGATGATAGGAGTAACACCAATTTCTTTTGGAGTTAAAATTCCAACTTAATTGAAACTGTGACCTTAACAATTGGTACCACCACATATAAAAAAACTCAAAATCAACTCCTATATCCTCCCTAGAAAATTTAATTATTAATTGTTTTTTTATTAAAAAATAAATAAATTGAAAGACAAAAAAATCTCCACCAACAAGTAAAAGAAAAAAATGCCCATTTAAAAAAATCCATCATCCAATTTTATTTTATTTTTTTAAGTAAAAAAAAAAGTAAACTAAAAAAATTAATGTTTTCTTTCAAAAAGATCCTAAAACACCAACAAGTTAAAAAAAATGAAAAAAACGCACATTTAAAATAAATCCATAATCCAATTCTAAAAAGGAAATAAATAATTAAAAATCTATAAAAAGATCCCTAAAAATTCAAAAATATATATTTAAAAAAAATAAAAATAAAACCTCAAAATTCGAAAAAATAATTAAAAAAAAAAATATATATATATATATATATATAACACTAAAATACAAAATAAAATTTAAGAAAAAAATAAAAGCAACTAAATTACAAAGTGCAAAAAATTAAATAAATAGAACTAAATTTTAAAAGATTAAATAAAAACTAAAACTAAAAAATTAAATTAAATTACAATCTTAAAAAAATCAAAATTAAAAAACAAAATAAAATAATATTTTTAAATAATTTTATTTTTCATTTTGGAGGGAGCGTGACTCTCATAATTACATGTCCCAAAATAAAATAAAATAAAATAACATTTTTAAATAATTTAATTTGTCATTTTGGAGGGGGAGTGTGATTCTCATAATTACATGTCCCCCACCCTCGGCCCCCCTCTCCTCACCTCCTCCCCTCCCCCCCCCACCCACTCTCCCCCTTTTCCTCTATGTCACCTGCAGTCCTCCCCTCTCCTAACCTCCTCTCCCTGCACCCACCCACCCACCCTCACCCTCTCCCCTCCCTTCCACCTATGTGTCGCCCACAATACATGTTATGTACTACAGGTGGCGCAAAGGAATAGGGGGGGTGTATGGAGTATGTGAGGAGAGGGGAGCACTACGAGTGACGCATAGGTGGAGGGGAAGGGTGAGTGCAAGGGTGGGGAGGAGGTGAGGAGAGGAGTGACAGACGATACGAAGATCAAGGGGGAGGGGGAGTGGTGATGGTGGGTGAGGGGGGATAGGAGGTGGTGAGGAGAGGGGAGCCGGTACGAGGGTGGGGGGGAAGGAGTAGGTGAGGAGAGGGGAGGGGGGCTAGGGGTGGGGAACACAGGATTTTGAGAATCACCCCCGCCCCCTCCCCCAAAGGTCGAATTAAATTAAATTTTAATTTAATTTTTTTCCCCTAGATGGGGTGGTAGGGATGTGGATGTGGCATTAAACTCTCCCCCCAACACCACATATTTGCAATCCATTTTACTCCACAACTGGAAGGAAAGGAATGAAGGCTTTAAGGCAAGTTTGTGTTCGATTTTTGGGGGCACTTCCTCCTAGAGAAGCAATTACTCCTTATGTACTGTGAAATCTTTGGTTGTTTCATTTGCTCATTTTGATGATGAATGAGAGGGGAAGAGGAATGATTGGGCGACATCTTGTCACATTCCATAGATATGGACACTATAGGCCCCCTTCGCTAGTTTATTTGTTGGGTTTTTAAACTCTTTGTCTAAATGTTTTGATCATCCTCTAGTTGTTGGCCTATATATGTTGATTTTTGGGGCTTGCTAGTTGTACTACCTCACACATCTCTATATGCTTCTTACCTTTGCGCATAGTCATGGATAGAGGTGGACCCAGGCCCAAAGCCCATGGTAATCGTGGTCGACTTCTATCTTTTCAATTTCAGTTGGAGGCAGAGGATTTTGTTGAGGTCTTCCATACATCTACGCCTTTGTAAGGAGAGGGGAGCAGGTACGAGGGTGGGGGGGNTTTAAGGCAAGTTTGTGTTCGATTTTTGGGGGCACTTCCTCCTAGAGAAGCAATTACTCCTTATGTACTGTGAAATCTTTGGTTGTTTCATTTGCTCATTTTGATGATGAATGAGAGGGGAAGAGGAAGGATTGGGCGACATCTTGTCACATTCCATAGATATGGACACTATAGGCCCCCTTCGCTAGTTTATTTGTTGGGTTTTTGAACTCTTTGTCTAAATGTTTTGATCATCCTCTAGTTGTTGGCCTATATATGTTGATTTTTGGGGCTTGCTAGTTGTACTACCTCACACATCTCTATATGCTTCTTACCTTTGCGCATAGTCATGGATAGAGGTGGACCTAGGCCCAAAGCCCATGGTAATCGTGGTCGACTTCTATCTTTTCAATTTCAGTTGGAGGCAGAGGATTTTGTTGAGGTCTTCCATACATCTACGCCTCTGTAAGGAGAGGGGAGAAGGTACGAGGGTGGGGGGGAAGGAGTAGGTGAGGAGAGGGGAGGGGGGCTAGGGGTGGGGAACACAGGATTTTGAGAATCACACCCCCCCGTCCCCCAAAGGTTGAATTAAATTTAATTTTAATTTAATTTTTTTCCCCTAGATGGGGTGGTAGGGATGTGGATGTGGCATTAAACTCTCCCCCAACACCACATATTTGCAATCCATTTTACTCCACAGCTGGAAGGAAAGGAATGAAGGCTTTAAGGCAAGTTTGTGTTCGATTTTTGGGGGCACTTCATCCTAGAGAAGCAATTACTCCTTATGTACTGTGCAATCTTTGGTTGTTTCATTCGCTCATTTTGATGATGAATGAGAGGGGAAGAGGAAGGATTGGGTGACAGCTTGTCACATTCCATAGATATGGACACTATAGGCCCCCTTCGCTAGTTTATTTGTTGGGTTTTTGAACTCTTTGTCTAAATGTTTTGATCATCCTCTAGTTGTTGGCCTATACATGTTGATTTTTGGGGCTTGCTAGTTGTACTACCTCACACATCTCTATATGTTTCTTACCTTTGCGCATAGTCATGGATAGAGGTAGACCCAGGCCCAAAGCCCATGGTAATCGTGGTCGACTTCTATCTTTTCAATTTTAGTTGGAGGCAGAGGATTTTGTTGAGGTCTTCCATACATCTACGCCTCTGTAAATTAAGGCTGAGATGGAAGTAGGTGAAGTAGAGGTTCGTTTTCAGTGCCATTTCACTCTGGATGAGGAAGTAGATGCTAAGATATGCCCTTGTATTCTATACACTAGTTCATTCTGTGCCAGAGAAACCAGATATCTCAAAACAATGGACCTCTACTGGCACATGATGAAATCCCTGATGGGAAAGGTGATGATGGAATGAAACGTTTCCTACAACAAAACTCTGCTTCAATTGGATGATATGTGCCTTCGTATTGTGAGGCTCGATCTCAAACTCTCTCAACTAGCTAAGAAAACTGCAAGTCTGGACCTCTCTGACCTACCTGATGAGCAAACATAGGTTCATACTAAGGCCAACAATGTTCCATTTATCTAATTTCAACCATGCTTCATTTTATAGTTTTTCGGTTCTTCTTTTGTGAAAGCATCAAGAAGCTGGCCTCTCAATTTGGTTGTCATGGCATGGTGAATTTTGTTGATAGTTCAAGGGTTGTCTATGTTTTCGTATTATGGTCCTTTCTACCACTCAAGACAATTTGGACAAAGAAAATGTTTTTTTGTTGTTGGCCTAGTTTCCCTAGTGGCAAGCCAACAACATGATCTATGTAATGTTTTTCTTGTTAATTTGAATTCTTTCTATTAGCTTACAAATAAATTAATTAATTAAATGTTTTTTTTTTTTTTGATTTCTTAGGTTGTATTTTAATTTTAATATATTTTTAATGATTATATATATATATATATATATATATATATATATATATATATTCACACTTTGTAAATTAATTATTTATTTTTTTCATTTTTGAGGTTTTTTTCAAATTTTTAAAATATGTTTTTATTTTTAAGGATATTTAAGAGAAAAAATAAGATTAAATTGTTTTTTATTTGGAAAAAAATAATAATATGGATTTTGTTTTAAATGGGCATTTTTTTTTTTTGTTGGTGTTTTAGGATTTTTTTCTTAAATAATTATTTTTTTAAGTTTAATTTTTTTAACTTCTTTTTCTTTTCATTTTTTTTTTCTTAAATTGGATTATGAATTTTTTTTAAATGGCCATTTTTTTGCTTCTTTTTACTTGTTAGTGGAGATTTTTTATTTTTCAATTTATTTATTTTTTAAAGAAAATTAGAAAAAAAAAATAAAAAAATATTTTATAAATAAAATTTCAAGTGATGATATATGAGTTGATTTTGAGTTTTTAATCTATGGTGGTACCACATGTCAAAGCTATGGTTTCGGAATTTTAACTCCAAATAAAAACTAGTGCTATTGGTAATAACACTTTTCGATTTAAGAGTCAACTTTAAGGTTTTTGTCTAGGTTGTGATTTCAAACAAGTCGGGATTTTAACCATCCCCCCAAAAAGGGTGCTACTGATAGTACCACTTTTTTATTTAGGGTAAAAATAGTCACTCAATGTGACCTCTAAAATAACAAGAACTCTATAGAGTTATTGTTAAGTTGGTAACTTTGTTCAGGTTGTTTTGCTCAGTTCAGGGTGATTTTAGTAACCATGCCATGTTCTTTTTTATGGAATCTTGTGGAGGTTTCCTTGTAAGTTTTTCGAAGGAATGAAAAGCTAAGTTTGAAGGAGTAATTACATGTGTATGTGTGAAATTGATTTTATTCTTTTTCTATTAAGTTTATATTTATTGTATGATTGGTGTTATGGTTTGAATTTCATTTCAGCATTAATTAAATTCATTGATTACTTGTTTAATTAAGATCATAAGGATGTTAATGTTGTTGATTGCAGCTTCATGAGACATCCTCCAGATCGTTCTCCTTTGGACTGAGTTGAGACATATGTGAGAGAGATCCCAAGTGTTGGGTGTGCGTCAGAATATGGACTGAGTTGTGATGGTGTGTGCTCTCTTGTCTACTCCTCTAGGCTGAGTTGAGATGACTTGAGATGGTCTCCTGGCTTGTACTCCTATGGAATGAGTTGATTTGGCTTGACATGGTCTCATGCCTTGTACTCCTATGGAATTAGTTGAGTTAGCTTGAGATGGTGCTCCAGATGATACTCATGTGGACTCAATTGAGTTAATTTGTTTAGTGTGAAATCCATGTGGTTGAGCACAGGTGTATGTGTCCCTAGTGGCTGAGCACTAGAGGATGAGAGAGATCCTTGCTATATTGTCTGAGAGTAATATTTACTTGTAACCCTAATTATGTTGTGAAGGGTACAAGTCGGCCCCACCATGTGAAAGATAATTAATATTGTGTAAAGATTAATTATATTATTGAGTTAATGAGTTTGGCCCTATTGTGTCAATAGACACACCTTTTACTATGTCAGTTCTTGTATAAATAAGATTTGATCCCCATTGTGGATCACACTCACTCACTTGTCATCTCAGAATTTCAACAAGCACTTGTACGACTGAAGTGAGCACCTCTCTTGGATGCTAGTTTCTAGATTTTGTAAGCACCCTCTTGTGTGATAAGGTCTATGGTGTGGGGGATCTTATCTTGAGAATATAGAAAAGGATTTTTGGGTTTTTCCCTTGATTGAGAAGGGTTTTCCCAGGATATTTCTTATGTTCTTGTGCATGGTTATTCTTCTTTTGATCTTGGTTATTGCATCACTTGTGTATGGTATTGTTGCATTTTATATGGTTCAAGTACATGCTAAATTGAAATAAACTACATGTGCACGAGATAAAAATTAAAATTCAACATGTTATCATAGCAGAGATCCTGAAGAGGCCATTGCACAAGCCATTGAAGAAGCCAGTCCCCCCCCCTTGCTACAACTGCAAAAATGGCTCCCCTTATTTTGCTAGTTTCAGCACTTTCCACTGGAACGTTGAGGCTAATTTTTGCATAGGAGTGTATGGCCTCCCTCAGTGCACCTCTAGAGACTCTCAGATTGCAATTCTGAGAATTTTTTATTTTTGGCCCTAGGGTTTCTAGGGTTCCGCAATTTTCTACAGAATTTTGATTTTAGGGTTTCTGCAACTCATTGAAAGGTTTTTGCAGCTCACCAATGTTATTATTATCTTAAAGGATTATTGTTGGAAGTCATAAGTCCAGCGAAACCTAAATTTTCTAGCCTAGCCTAGCCTAGCCATTAGGTTTTGCTAGCCTAGTTGTTAGGGTTTGTGGAAGAATCTGCAAACCATGAGGAAAAGAACTTTGGTGGAAGATAGGCTTGATGGATCAAGCAACTTCAATTCCTAGAAATCAATACTATAGATCACCCTAGAAGAGAATGACCTATTTAGTTTGATAGAAAAGATTCTACCAGAAACAACTACCGATGAAGAGAAGGATGATTGGAAGGAATATTACGTCAAAGCAAGGAAGGTAATCATCTATTCAATAAGAGACCATCTACTACCTCATATTTCTACCTTAAAGACAACTTATGAGATGTATGATGCATTGAAGAATATGTTTGAGAGTAACAACACCCTCAAATCTCTTACATTGAAGAATTAGCTTCAACATATCAAGATGACAAAATCTAACACCATTGCTACCTTCTTCATGAAGATTTCAGTGATCAGAGATCAGCTAAGTGTTATTGGAGAAACAATATCAGACAGATAACTTGTCTTGACTACTCTCAATGCTCTTCCAAGAAATTGGGAACCATTTCTTCAAAGTATTAGTGGTAGAGAAGATCTGCCTGGATTTGATCATCTATGGATAGACTGCACACATGAAGAAACTAGAATTATAGCCAGAGGAGTGCAAGACTCCCATCATGATGAAAATCATGCACTTGCCTTTCATACAAATAAAGGAAGAATAAATACAAGAAGTTTCAATAAATCATTCAAAGACAAGAAAATTTCATCAACTTCAGGTCATGAACACAGAAAAGACAAGTCAAATATTAAGTGTTTCATATGTGACAAGTATGGACACATTAAGAGAAAGTTTCCTACTAGGAAGAAAGGAAGACAATTTGCATCCACCGCTTATGTTGATCCAGAACCACCTTAGAGAGATGAATACACAAAAGATGAATCATTCTTCTTCATATCAACACTCTCAGGTATGTTTCCTACTAATAGTGATATTTGGTTAATTGACAGTGGTGCTTCTAGACACATGATTGGATACAGAGAACATCTAACAAACCTTGTTGAGAAAGATTCTAGTCTACATGTTGTACTTGGAGACAATTCCAATTATACTGTGAAAGGAGTTGGAACTTCTACTTTCCAACTAGATTCTGACATACCCCTTCAGTTGAGTGGGGTACTATATGTACCTGGGATGAAAAGGAACCTTGTCTTTGTTTCTTCCTTAGAGGATAAAGGCTACAAGGTTACCTTCTCTGAAGGAAAATTTCTTGCATGGTACAAGAACCCACATATGAATTATGCCTGAGTGATTAGTGTTCGAGAAAACATCTTGTACAGATTGATTGTTTGACCAGTCCAGGCCCTATTACATGATACTATCATCTTGAGAGAGCTATGGCATACGAGACTTGCCCATATACATTATAGAGCCCTTCCCACTCTAGGGAAGATGTTATTAGGCCTTCCAGAGATATATGTCTAGTATGATGGAGTTTGAAGAGGTTGTTCTCTTGGAAATAATATCAAGGGGTCCTTCTTGAGCAGTGACAGCATATCCAAGGGGATCTTGGACTTGATACATTCATATGTTTGTGGACCCATGACTGTTGCTTCCTTGAATGGATATTTGTACTATGTGCTCTTCATCAATGATCACTCTTGGAAGACATGGATTTATTTCTTGAATACAAAGGATGTGATGATTTTTCAATAAGCTAGGCTTAAGCATGAAGTTCATTCCATTTTATCATTTTACTTAAACCATAGACAATTTGTTGCACCAATCAAGATCACAAGAAGAAACACCATGCACAAGTACACAAGAAGTATCCTTGGAAACCCTTCTCAATAAGGGAAGAAAACCCAGCCCATCCTTTGTTATATTCTTCAATAGAAATACCTCCACCACCAAGAAAAACTAGCACACAAAAGGGTTCTCACAAACCCTAGAAGACTAGCGCCCAAGAGAGGTGTGCACTTTTCCCAAGAAGATGTACTTGCTGAAATTTCCAAACTCACACCAAAGATATGATTCCTCAATGGGGAATTTACCTTTACTTATATTAGATTTTACCTATCAAGAGAAGTGTTTATTGGCACAATAGGGTCGACTTCTCTATCTCATAATATAATTAATATTAACCAGATTAATTATCTTTTACATTAATTATCAATTACATTAAGGTGGGGCCAAACTATACCCTATAAATTACAATTAGGGTTACAGGCAGGTCTGACTCTTGAAAAATATAGCAAGGGATCTCATACACCCACTAGTGCTCAGCCACAAGGGGAACATCCATAGGGATGTCCATATCTCTGGCTCACTTCATTACACAAAAAAACCACTCTAAACTAGTGCTCAGCCACTAGGATCACGTTCACTAGTGCTCATCCACAGGCATGTCTACTCAACAAATCTTCTTTCCCACTACATTACACAAGAGATTCATTTGGAGTTCATCATCAACTCTCTACTCATATGAGGCTAATACATCATCTTCATCTATGTATCATGATGATGCACCCATCTCTTTGGGAATTCACATGTTCACCTTGTGCTTAGCCACAGGCACTTCCAACTCTACAGATATCCTTTCTCACTTCATTACACAGGAGAATCATCTGGATTTATTCTCAACTCTTTGTAAGGAATATGTCATCTCTACGTTCCATCTCTATCTCACATAGGAACCATACACCCCTCTAAGGGGCTCTCTCTTAGGTTTGTGTCCTGAAGAATGTCTCACATAGCTGCAATCATCAACACTCCCTCTCATCTAGCGAGGAATTCTCCATCAAGCCAAGTCTCACAAGTAAGTACTTGAACTTTGTCTTGGCTATAGTCATCAACACTCCATCTCAACTAGAGAGGGATTCTTCACCAAGTCAATTTGGTGAAGATGTCTGCAAATTTATCATGTGTAGGAAGGTACTACACATGTACTAATTTCCTCTGCATCATGTCTTTGAAGATAGTATTTTACCTCAGTGTGTTTTGATCTATTATGAAACACAGGTTTCTCAAAGAGCTTCACACATCTCTAGTTATAATCATAGGATCCAGCACATGATCAAGTAAATCTGTAAGAGGCTTATGAAACCACACGGTTTCGCACACTCAATGATATATGTTTGACAACACAGGTATTCCAATAGAGAATGAACACCTTCAGTAACCACTCACATAACCAGATCAAATATCAACACACTGATGTTTTCACGTGGTAAAACCCCTACGGGGAAACATCCACGACTCCAACCAACGCGGCCACTTGGAGCAGTTTATTAATGCAAAGAAAATGATTACAGAGAGATTTTACAAGAGATTTTCTCACGATCGATCATCATAAAATGACCCTCCATGCTCTTTAAATAGAGATCTTGGACCAATCGGGTGTTAAGCCACGAATCAATGGTCGTTAAGATCAAGGAGTATGAACCGTCGGATCACTCTATGTCGGGAACATATCGTGAACATCATATTACCTAACTACAAATGCATACTAATGCATACTAAAGAAACACACTTTTACCTAACGACACAATAGACCAAGTAGATCTTACTAACTCCTAAGTGTCTAAATATCCTAACATCCCCCCTTAAGAACAACTTGGGATAGGATTAAAGGATTTACAATAGTGACACAATAGGAGAAGGAAGGAGGCATTAGATCCTATCCCCCCTTAATGACAACTTCTTGAACTCCTAACATAGATCGAAGTTTGGAAAACTTCACTTCTGTAAGAGACTTTGTGAAAATGTCTTCAACTTGATCTTCTGTAGGGAAAAAGAGCACTTCAATAACTTGATCACGAATGATCTTTCTAATGAAGTGCATGTGTATCTCGATGTGTTTTCTACGCTGATGTTGAACTGGGTCTTTGGAGAGCTTGATGGCACTCCGATTGTCACACCAAAGGCTATTCAGATGCTAGTGATGGAATCCAAACTCTGAAAGGATCTGTCGAAGCCACAGGGCTTCCTAACTTTCATTTACCGCTGCTCAATACTCTGCTTCTGCTAAAGAAAGTGCAATAGTCTGTTGTTTCTTACAGGCCCAAGTGACAGGTCCTGAAACAAGGCTGAAAACATAACCTACAGTAGACTTCTGATCATTAGGGTCGTCAGCCCAATCTGAATCAGTGAAACCAACCAATAAAGGAGTCCCCCCTAAATTGTAATGTATCCCGAACTAAATTGTACCACGAACATAGCGAAGTATCCTTTTAGCTTCTTTCCAATGGATTTCATGGGGTGTTTGCATATATTGGGCAACAATACCAACAACAAAGGAAATATCAGGACGAGTATGAGTCAAGTATAAGAGGCTACCAACTAACTGATGGTATAGGGTGGCATCAACTTCAGGAGAAGTGTAGGTGGCAGAAAGATTGACTCCATACTGGAAGGGAGAAGCGGTTGGTTTACAATCGTCCATGTGAAAGCGACGAATAAGGTCACAAGCATACTTAGACTAGGAAAGAAAAATTCCTTCATTGGTTTGCAAAACTTGGAGGCCAAGGAAATAGTGCAAAAAGCCTAAGTCTGTCATTTCAAATTTCTTCTTAAGGTTGGTTTTCACATGGTTTAAAAGTTTTGAGTCACTACCAGTAACGATAAGGTCATCAACATAAAGGATAAGTATTATGAGATGGATTCCTACTTTCTTGGTATAGACATTAGGATCATAATGGAATCTAGAGAATACAGTGGTAATAAGAAAGCTATCCATTTTGGCATACCAAGCTCGGGGGGCTTGCTTGAGACCATAAAGAGATTTCTTGAGGTGACAAACAAGGCTAGAGTCATTCTAGACATAGCCAGGAGGTTGTTCCATGTAGATTTCTTCTTGCAAATCTCCATGCAAGAAAGCGGATTTAACATCCATCTGATGGAACTCCCATTTATGTGAGGCAGCAAGGGCATGTGAGGCAACAAGGGTAAGAATAAGGTAGCTGGAATTCATTTTTGCTACAGGGGCAAAGGTTTCATTATAGTCAATTCCCATCAACTTGGGAAAATCCTTTGGCAACTAACCGAGCCTTGTGTCTTTCGACACTTCCATTTGATGCATACTTAGTTTTGTAGACCCATTTGCATCTAACAAGTTTTCTTCCTTTTGGAAGAGGTACAAGATCCCAAGTATCATTTTCCATTAAAGAATGATACTCTTCTTTCATTGTTGTATCCCAATCCAGATGACCTGAAGCTTCTGCAAATGTCTCTGGATCATGAGTTTCTGAAACTTGATTCAAAAGAGAAGAGGCTCACTAGAACTGTGAACGTGTCTGACATTGATCTGAAGGATCACTGACAAGATCACCAGCTGCTTCTCATGTTGAACGGACCCATCTAGGAAGTGGTGGAGCTGGTGTTGGTTCAGGTTCAAAGGACTCATCTGCAGGAGGGTGAGCAGGCAGAGGTGGATTTTCATCCTCATTGTCATCATCTGAAGAAGAAACTAGATCACAAGAAGGCACAAACGTCGAAGATGGATCGCAGGCCAAAGAAGGCACAATCGCTGAATTAGGCTCGCAGGCCAAGAGTTTTTCATCAAATTTAATATCTCTTCTAATAATAATTTCATTACAATGTGATTGAAGAAGTCCATAACCTTTGACATCTTCAGAATAACCAAAAAATATACACTTCTCACTTTTAGGCTGCAATTCTTTCCTTTTCTCATCAGGAATGTCATCTCATGCTATACTGCCAAATACACGGAAGTGACTTACATCTGGTTTAATTTTAGTCCAAGCTTCTTCAGGTGTTACATTTTTAAGAGCCTTTGTGGGAGTGTGATTTACTATGTAATTTGCACAGTTGATGGCTTTCGTCCAATACTTTAGACTTAATCCCTTAGATTGGATCATACAATTAGCCATTTCTTTTAATGTGCGGTTCTTTCTCTCATCAACACTATTTTGTTGTGGTGTATATGGAACAGTGTGTTGCATTTTGGTTCCCTGTGTAGTGCAATAGCTTGTAAAATTATTGTTCACATATTCACCTCCATTATCTATTCTTAACCTTTGAATTTGATGTCCAAATTGCTTTTCTACAAGGGCCTTGTAGGAAAAAAACTTGTCAAAAACCTCACTCTTGAGTTTTAAGAAGTAAACCCAAGTACGTCTAGAAAATTCATCAATGAAAGTTAAGAAATAATTGCACCTAGAAAAAGAAGGAAAATAAAGTGGACCACACAAATCACTATGAACAAGCTACAAAGGACCCGAGCCATGCCAAGAGGCACATTTGTCAAAATTGTCCCGATGATGTTTGTCGAGAACACAACTGGCACAAACACCATATTTGCATGAAACAAGAGGAAGACCAGTCACCATCTGTTGATTACATAGTTGTTGCAATGAGCGATAGTTTAGATGATCAAACTTCTCATGCCAAAGTTTTCTCAAGTCATTGCTATAAGCAACAAAAACCGATGAAAAAGTTGATGACCCAAAGTTGTCAAACTTGTACAACCTAGTAATATCATCAACAATTCTAGTTGCAAGAAAGTGCTTGGGATCTTTTAGATCCTTGATTACAACTTGGTTCGGTGAAAACTCAACGGTTTTACCTTCACCTGAATGAGTAATTTGATATACTGATAGAAGGTTACAAGAAACACTTGGAACACATAATACATCATTTAAATGACCATTATCTACTTGAACTATTCTAGATCCTACAGCACTAATAGATCTATCATCACCAACGAATATTTTCTTGGTGTTACATTCATTTAGAGCAGAAAATATGGCTTTATCCTTAGCGATATGATAATATGCTCCTGAATCAATACGCCACTCATCAGAAGAAGAAGTAGTAGTAGAATTTGAATTGAAGGAGAAACCGAAAGCTGAAAGTGCATGTTTGTGAGAATAAGAAGTAGAATCAATACTGATGTTGTGCTTCTTCATCATTGCTTCTAAATTTTCCATCTTCTTGAAACATTTGGACTCATCATGACCATCTTTATCACAAAAGTTGCAATGTCTGTTAGTATTCTTACTTTTATATTTTCCTCCTTTGTCACTAGTAGGAGCTGAAGTTGTCTGAGCAGGTTTGGGACCCTTATGTTGTTTGTTGTTGTAGCGAGGATGTTGCTTCTTGGGATACTTGGGTTTATCTTTCTACTGGGAAACTAAGGCTTTGTTGGAGGGACCTGTAGTGTTGATCACTCCAAATTGTACAAGCTTATCTTCCTCTCAAATCAAAGAAGCACAAAAGGACTCAAGACTGGGTTTTTCATAAGCTTCTTCCCCTAGAGAATCTCTCATGGCATAAAAGGTAGATGAAAACATAGAATATGCACTACCTATATTAGAAAGAATAAGATAGATGCAACACTCTTCCTCCATATTTATCTTACATTCTTCACACAAAATTCTGAGTGTTTTAAACCTATATAGATAGTCTCCAAGGCAAGAAAAATCCTTTGGACTCAAGGTCAGTATTTAATTTTCTAACTGTTGTGCTCAAATAATATTGAGTTTACCAAACACAGATTCAATCATGTCCCAAGCTTCTTTGGGGTCATCAATATCTTGAAGGTGGTACCTTAAATCAGAAGAAATGGAAATTCTGATTAGTCCACGTGCTTCGGCATTCTTATTATCCCACTTGGCTTTCTTATCAGCATCAGTGGGTGCTTTTTCCTTTCCCAAAGTAATCCAGTACAAGCCTTTACTTCTTAATAAATCTTCCATATGACATTTCCATTAGAAGTAGTTGTTGTTGGTAAGCAAGATAATACTTGTAGAAGCCATATTAAATATGCAGATAATGTGGATTTAAAAACTAAAACTGATGATCTGGATAGAAAGAGCTCAAAAAATTATGCGGTTTAAAAAAAAAACGACACTGAAAACGGACTTCTGATGTGAGAGTTATGTCCTTTTAAAAAAAAAGCATAAACGATAACCAATTGACCACGTGATAGTGTAAGTTGCTTTATGAAGTGACCCACTTTTATAAAGAGAAGTGGGGATCACTTCTACAATAAAGTTACTTTATAACAGAAAAGTTGCATGCAAAATAAATAACTCTAAAATAAAATATTAAAGCTACATATAGTGATTCACTTTTATACTTGAAGTGAAATACACTTTACAATTTTAGCATGAACTTTTTCAAAAAAAGTAACAAAAGAGAGACTTGAACTCAATACCTTTTACTTAATAAGGAAAATTTTAAACAAATGATCTAGGAAAACATATTGTAATGTTCAGAAGGAGTATTGGGGGTGTTATTGTAGTTGTTGTAGAAGACGGCCTTAGAGAGCGTGCTAAAAAAAAACTCTTTTCACACAAGAAAAAAATTTCGCTTCTCAATGACAACAAGGGTTAGATCTCGGTTAGCTTACCCAGAAGATGCACATTTTCCTATTTGTTTCTGATTTTCCGAGATTGCACAGGGAACGGGGAAAAGAGAATATGCAGATCTAAAGAGTAGCAACCTGAAAATAAATAAAACAAAACCGAAATAAAACCAAAATACTACTCTGCAAAAATTTTAAAAAATGTGTATTCAGGCTGTATACCTCCGGATCTGACTGTAATGGTCGTATCTTGGGCAAACGGAAACCTTTTCGAGTTAAACGGAAACCTTTTCGAGTTAAATGAAAAGTGTTCCTGACTTAAATAAGCACTCTGGATGTAACGGAACATTCCTCTCAACCCATAAATGTATGGAAATGACATAAAGTGGATATGAGGCAACTCAGCTTCACGATCTCGATCTTCAACAGGAGCGGGTCTTTAAACAAGATCTGATACCATGTTCGACAACACAGGTATTCCAACAGAGGACAAACACCTTCAGTAACCACTCACATAACCAGATCAAAGATCAACACACCGATGTTTTCACATGGTAAAACCCCTATGGAGAAACATCCATGGCCCCAGCCAATGCGGCCACTTGGAGAAGTTTATTAATGCAAAGAAAAAGATTACAGAGAGATTTTACAAGAGAATTTCTCACAATCGATCATCGGCAAATGACCCTACATGCTCTTTAAATAGAGATCATGGACCAATCGGGTGTTAAGCCACAGATCAATGGTCATTAAGATCGAGGAGAGTATGAACCGTCAGATCACTCTATGTCGGGAACATATCGTGATCGTCGAATTTCCTAACTACTAATGCATACTAAAGAAGCACACTTTTACCTAATGACACAATAGACTAAGTAGATATTACTAACTCCTAAGTGTCTAAATATCCTAACAATATATACTCTGCTTCTGTGGTACTCAAGGCCACAGAGCTTTGTTTCCTGCTACACCAGGAAATCATGGAAAACAACAATCGGATGTGCTCTTCCATTCCATTGTACTTTATTTCCATTTTTCATATCCTTGAAAACTCAAGTCTTCACTGGAGGCATGTCTCAGGCCATGTCTAACTGTGCCTCGTAGATATCTCAATATGTGTTTTGTTGTTGTCCAGTGAATCTGTCTCGGTTGACTCATGGAATGACTAGGTACATTCACTGCATAGCATGAATCAAGTCTGGTGTTAACCAAATACATCAGTGATCCAATCAGTCGTGGATCAATCTCATCTGATTCATCATCATTCATTTTATTCAAATCTATCACCGTGGATTTTCATTCTATCATACTAGACTTCTTTAATATTCCCACTGTATATTTTCCTTAACTCAGGAAAATCTCATTGGTCCTTTGTCATAATTCATTTCCCAAGAAGTGGTGCATCGTACTTAGATCCTTCATTTCGAAATCAAAATCCAAAACTTACTTGTATCCAACAACAAGACTTTCTGAATAATTCATCAAAATCAAGCTCTCGTCACCAACACTGTAATAATATAGGTTTGGATCAGAAAAACTCTTGCTAAAACCCAAACTCATTAAGAATCCATCCATCTGACATAGTTTCCAACTCATGGATGGTAGTATGGATGGAAGTGTATCGAGCTTACTGGATCAAGTGTCTCATCATAGACAACTCCCTATGTTTGTGAGAATCCTTTGTCTATAGATCTCACTTTGTATTTATTGACACTTCCATCAGTTGCATGCTTGATCTTATAGATCCACTTGGAAGTCACCAAAGACTTCCCTTATAGTCTCTGAATAATATCTTATACATCATTATTTAAGATATACTAGTATTCTTTTGTTATGGAATCTTGCCATACATTTTCTCATGTTGCTTCTCTATGACAAGATGACTCAAATCAAAGATGTGGCTCATGGTTGAAGAGTAGCTCGAAAAATCTCTTTGTTCTCTTGGGATGTTCCTTGAGAGGCTTGTATGTTTATCTACCTCCTGTAGAGTGAGCCTAGGCAGGCCTTGTATGCCACACTGCAATATCTATGGACATATCAACTAGAGCAATTGGATCAGCTGGAATAATGTATGCCTCCCTCTGAACTGTTGAAGGGGGAGAAAGTATTGTATCACTATCAATCTCCATCTGAGATTCTCTAAATCTTTGAAAGGTTATATCTTCTTCAAGGACAAAATATATGCCTATCTCAATCTGTCTCTGACCAGGGATGTACATCTGGAATGTCTTCGAATATTCATTGTTATCCCATAAATGTATCCTTTCTCCCTGAAGTGTCTAGCATGGACGTATTCTCTTTGGGTACATGAAAATACACTGGGCACCCAAATATCCTAAAGTGTTCAATCTCAGGATTCACTCCGATGAAGGCTTTTTCAAGAGTTATGTTTTTTTTTCAAAGTCTAGTTAAGACTCTTGTTATGAACATATATTGTTTCATGCATGCTTCTGCCCATGGAATCATAGAAGGATTCTGATCATGCATTATTTCATTGGTTTCGTCAATGATCGTTCTATTCTTCCTCTTTCTCAAATAGTTTTGACTCCCTTTGAGTCAAGTGACTCCCTATGAAGGATAAACATATTCCTTTATTGTTAACCTGTTTGGAACAAGAAAACAAGAGGAAGAAAAACAAGAATATATCCTAAAGGAGAATAATGAGTACATTTATAGAATCAAAACAATTTAAGTATTGTTGTCTAAGATACAACACCTACTTGTAATGTAGAAAAAATTAGAAATATAGGTTAGAGGAATGACAATTTCAAAAATCAAACCTTGAGTCTTCACTTCCAATGTGTTGTTCTTATGAATGCACTGAGATCCCTCTGGATCCATGATTTTAGAAAAATATTCCTTCCTCTTGCAATTACCCTCATGACAATGATACAAATAATATATATACAAGTGCATACATGAGGGTGTTTATATGATTTCTCCAATGGCACCTGGTTGATTTCTGTCCTCTGGAATATTCATGAAGAAGGTAGTCACAGTGTCACCTTTTTGTATCACCCACAATAAGTCATCCTATGAAGTCTTGTCTTCTAGGAACTTGAAGTTGCTTGATTCATCAAGCTTATCTTCCATCATAGTTTTGTTCATCATAATTTTAGATTTTTCACAAACCCTTGTCAACTAGGCTAGAAAGCCTAACGGCTAGGCTAGGATAGAAACCTTAGGTTTTGTTGGGATTATGACTACCAACAATAATCCTTGAAAGTCATAAGAACACAAGTAATCTTGAAGGCTTCTTCAAAGAGCTGTAGAAACCCTAAAAAACATAAATCTGCAAAAATTTGTGGAACCCTAGAAACCCTAGGGCCAAAAATAAAAAATTCTTGGAATTTCACTTTAATAGATTTTGGATGTGCGTTGAAGGAGTTCATACCCTCCTGACCAAATTTCAGCCCCAACTTCCAAGTATTAAGGGGTGGAACATCTCAAAAAGGAGGGTTGTACGGATTTTCTGGAAACCCTAGGAGGGTCATACAGTTCTGCAGAAATGAGAAGAAGATGATTGGTAGATGTTTGTGCAATGGGTTCTTCAAGACCTATGCTCTGGTACCATGTTGATTTTTCAATAATATAGGCTTAAGCATGAAGTTCATTCCATTTTAACATTTTACTTAAACCATAGACAATTTGTTACAGCAACCAAGATCACAAGAAGAAATACCATGCACAAGTACACAAAAAGTATCCTGGGAAAACCTTATCAACAAGGGAAGAAAACCCAGCCAATCCTTTGTTATATTCTTCAAGAGAAATACCTCCACCACCAAGAAAACCTATCACACAAAAGGGTGCTCACAAACCCTATAATACTAGCACCCAAGAGAGGTGCACACTTTTCCCAAGAACATGTACTTGCTGAAATTTCCAAACTCACACCAAATATATGATTCCTCAATGGGGAATTTACCTTTACTTATATTAGACTTGACCTGTCAATAGAAGTGTCTATTGGTACAACAGGGCCAACCTCTCTATCTCAGAATATAATTAATATTAACCAGATTAACTATCTTTTACATTAATTATCAATTGCATTAAGGTGGGGCCGACCTGTACCCTTCAAATTACAATTAGGGTTACAGGCAGGTCTGACTCTTGAACAATATAGCAAGGGATATCATACACCCATTAGTGCTCATCCACTAGGGGCACATCCATAGGGATGTCCATATCTCTGGCTCACTGCATTACACAGAAGAACCACTCTCACTAGTGCTCAACCACTAGGATCACATTCACATGTGCTCGTTCACAGGCACGTCCACTCAACAGATCTTCTTTCCCACAGCATTACACAGGAGAGTCATATGGATTTCATCATCAACTCTTTGCTCATAGGAGGCTAATACATCATATTCTTTTCTGTATCATGACGATGCACCCATCTCTTTGGGAATTCACACGTTCACCTTGTGCTCAACCACAAGCACGTCCAACTCTACAAATCTCCTTTCTCACTTCGTTACATAGGAGAATCATCTGGAGTTATTCTCAACTCTCTATAAGGAGGAGGCCATATCTAAGTTCTAGGTCTGTCTCATATAGGAACCACACACCCATCTTAGGGGCTCTCTCTCAGGTTTGTGTCCTGGAGAATGTCTCACATAGTTGTAATCATCAACAGGATGGAGTCCTTATGATATTTCAAGAGTTTAAAGCTCAGGTTGAGAACCTGGCCGAGAGGAGGATCAAGGTTTTGAGATCATATAGTGGAGGAGAGTAAACCTCCAAGGATTTCAATTATTTTTGTATTGAGGAAGGGATCAAGAGGGAGTACATTGTTCCTTATAACCCTCGGCGAAATGGGGTTGCAGAAAGGAAGAAAAAAACCATTATTGAGGCAACCAAAGCGATGATACATGATCATAATCTACCTATGATTCTATGGGAAGAAGAATCCATGAGAGTTGTGTATGTTCAGAATAGGATTCCTCATCATATTTTGAAGAACATGACTCCCGAAGAATCCTTCAACAGAGTGAAGCATGAGGTTGGAAACTTCAGGATATTTGGGTGTACAATATACATTTGTGTACCAAAGGAGAAGAGGACCAAGATAGACCCTTCAAGAATAAAGGGTACATTTGTGGGGTACAGTGAATCTTCAAAGGCATATCGAATCTACATCCCTGGTTAGAGACAGATTGTAGTGAGAAGAGATGCCACCTTTGAGGAAGAGATAGCCTTTCGAAGATCCAGAGAATGTTAGATGGATATTGAAAACAATATAGTACCTTCTCCCCCTTCAGCAATTCAGAAGGAGACAGACATTGATCTAGTTGATCCTATAGCTCCATTTGATGTCCTCAGAGACATTGCAGTAGGCCATAAAAGGCCTTCCTGGGCTAGTCAGAATCTGTAGGAAGTAAAGGGACATACAACTCCTCGAGGTACATTCTGAGAGAGAAAGACCACAGATATTTTAAAGTTATGTTCAAGCCATCAGCCACATCATTGACATTGAGCCTTCTTGTCATGGAGAAGCAGCAGGTCAGTAGGTATGGCAAGATTCCATGACAGAAGAGTAACAATCCATCATGAATAATGATGTGTGGGATATTGTTCTAAGACCAGAAGGGAAATATGTGGTGACTTCCAAGTGGATCTATAAGATCAAACATGAACCTGATGGAAGTGTCGAGAAGTACAAAGAGAGATTTGTGGCTAGATGATTCTCTCAAGTGGAAGGAATTGATTATGAGGAGACATTTTCTTCTGTAGCTCGATACAGTTCCATCCATATGATTATTTCCCTAACTGCATCCATGGGTTGGATACTACATCAAATGGATGTAAAGACAACCTTTCTCAATGTTGAGATTGAGGAAGAAGTTTACATCGAGCAGATAGATGGATTCGTGATACATGAGAATGAGTCTCACATGTGCATGTTGAAGAAATCTATGTATTGACTAAAGTAGGCACCTCATGCTTGGTACGAGAAGATTGATGGATTTCTGATGAGTTTGGGCTTCAGTAAGAGTGTTTTTGATCCCATCCTATACTACCATAGTGTTGGTGACGAGTGTCTAATTCTGGTCCTGTATGTTGATGATTTATTCTTCACTAGTTCAGAAAGTCTTATTGTTGAATGCAAGTGTGCATTAACTTCTGAATTCGAGATGAAGGACTTGGGTATGATGCACTACTTCTTGGGACTATAAGTATGGTAGAAGACTGATGAGATTTTCCTGAGCCAAGGAAACTATATAGTGGATATATTGAATAAATTTGGTATGACAGACTACAATTCCATGCATACATCGATGGTGTTGGATCTGAAGAAAATGAACGAGGATTTTATTGATTCAGAAGAGATTGATCCACATATTTACCAACAGCTAATTAGATCATCGATGTATCTGGTTAACACCAGACTTGATATATGCTATGTAGTGAATGTACTCAGTCATTTTATGAGTCAGCCAAGACAGACTCACTGGATAGAAGCAAAGCATGTGCTAAGATATATACAAGGAACAGTGGGATATGGTCTGATATATGCCTTCGGTGTAAACATGAGATTGTAGGGATATGTTGATGTAGATTGGGCACGGAGCGCAGTGGACTAAAAGAGCACATTTGGTTGTTGTTTTACTTTTGGATTTCCCATGGTTTCCTGGTGTAGTAGGAAACAGATCTCTGTGGCCTTGAGTACCACAGAAGCAAAGTACATAGTGTTATGTGTGGCAGTCCATGAAGCAATGTGGCTTCGCAATCTCCTTGCAGATTTATTTGGTCATGAGATGGATTCCACTGTTATCCATTGTGATAACCAAATTTGTTTGAAGCTCTTAGAGAATCATGTGTTTCACAATAAATTGAAACACATTGAGATAAAATACCATTATATCATAGATATGGGGCAGAGGAAAGAAGTACATGTGCAGTACCTTTCTACACATGAGCAGGTTGCAGATGTCTTCACCAAACTGCTTGCCAGGATGAATTTTGAGTACTTCCTTGAGAGAATTTTCATGGTGGAGAATTCCTCCCTAGCTGAGAGGGAGTGTTGTTGATTGCAGCTTCATGAGACATTCTCTAGATCATTCTCCTCTAGACTGATTTGAGATATCTGTGAGAGAGAGCCCAATTGTTGGGTGTGCCCATGTGATGGGTGTGCGTCAGACTCTGGAATGAGTTTTGATGACATGTGTTCTCTTGTCTACTCCTCTGGAATGAGTTGAGATGAATTGATATGGTCTCCTTCCTTGTACTCCTCTAGACTAAGTTGAGTTGACTTCATGCCTTGTACTCCTATGGACTTAGTTGAGTCGGATTGAGATGGTGCTCCAGATGGTACTCCTGTGGACTCAGTTGAATTAATCTATTGAGTGTGACGTCCCTTTTTTTATTGGATAAATCG
>ML798202.1:591295-605482 GCA_009831015.1 Picea engelmannii | reverse complement strand
CGGGGCACAAATTTCATACCTCTTCTCTTGTGTGAGAAGTTTTGATGTTGAAAATGAATGTTCTTTAAGATTATTTATACAAAATTTTGAACTTTAATTAATTTTAGGTCAAAAATAAGGCCGACATGGTCAATTTACAATAAAATTCAATTTTGACATAATAAAATTAATTAGCATCTAAAGAAACCTCCAAGGGTGACATCATGCCCTTCTAGGGTGACGTTAAGGCCTAAAGGTGGAATGTTGAGCTAAAAATGTAGGGTGTTTGGCCTCTAGAGGCCCCAAATGATGTCCACACATGCCACCAGGCTCTTAAATCCTCCAAACTGAAAACCCTATCTCTGGATGACGTCTAGGGTCATTATGGTGATGTCTAGGGCCCTCAAGGGATAATTTGCATGTGGAAGAACAAGGTCCCCTTGGGTCTAGGTCTACCAGAGTGCCTTGAAAGGCATCGCCCTTCTTTTTCCCCGGTGCAAATCTTCAGTTTCTTCTTACCCTTTGTTGGGGTTACAACATCCATCTGTTGGATTTACACCCCTATGAAGGTTTGAGCTAATAATTTCCCCATATGTACCTGTCCCTCGAGAAAGGTCCTATAGTAACAACAAGTACACGCTCCAGGGGTTTATATGTCATAGGGATCATAACATGTAAATCACATCCAATAATTAAATTACCCAAACATGTGCATCAAACCCCTCTTTAACCCATACAAATGCTCAAAGAAGTTATGAAATTTGACAAGTTAGGATTGGAGAAGGTCTTAAGGTGTCCTATGTTGAAATATGTATATATATCAATCCCACACTTAGTTAATAATAGATTTCATCCTTCTTTAGTTGTACACCAATCTTAGCAATATAACAACATGCAAATATTGGCCTATGGGTTGAAACAAAAACAACTAAGCAATCTAAAATATAACAACAGTGAAATACTCATGAATAAATGAACTAGATCACACTTTTAGCACCAAAAATATGGGGAAAACCCCAAGAAGAATTACTCAGAAAAGAGGACATAATTTAAGGAGAATAGTTCTTTATTCACCTTTAGGGAAATATCAGTGATACACAATAGAAATAACATCATCAAATAAATACACAGACTTATCTCACTCTCTAGCAAATCACTTCTCTAGAGGACAGTGCCAAACTGTAATCTAGGCAAAGAGCCTTGACTGTACGTCCTAGTACGGTCAACAAACAACCACAATAGTCACCAATCTATAAAGAAACTCGTGCCAAGAGATATTGTATGGTACATAACAGAATACACCCAGAAAAATGCATAGAAAATCGTTTCAATACTGTTGTTAGACAATAACATCAATTTATGTGCCTCCTCTTTGCTATACAAACAACCAATACTGGTGTACGACCTCTGATGTAGCTGATGTATGGGCTGTATTTACTGCTGCAAATTCTCCTTGGATAGCATGCCAATCCCTTTCCTAGGGATGTGTGCCCAATCTCTATGATGATTCTCTTCCCTCCAAGAAAATAAATCTCTTGGGAATCATGCCTCTTGAGCTTCCCTCAAACCCTCCTCAAAAAATGCGTTCTCCTCTCCTAATAAGTTGCCTTTCATCAATTTTTAAGTGTAACTTGGTCTTCTAATGAGATTGACAATCAATATTATATCTTTCCCTCATGAGATCAAAGGTCACGACTTAATCATTCGTTGAGGTCACTTAAGTCATTAAAGTGACTCAAAACATCATAAAGTCACGTTTACATTAAAAATTTAAAACACCCAACTTTATAAAATCACTTATAAAGTCACTTTGTAAAAACACATTATAAAGTCACTAGGAGAAATTTTGTTTGGTCACTTCCGCATGTTGAGCGCTGCCAATGCAGAAGTACCTCCAAGCTACCAAATTTCAACACTCCCTCTCAGTGAGAGAGGTACTTATGGTATCACCACTAGAATCTGTCTCCATCTCACCAGCTTCCATAGCTGCTCCCTCTGTACTAAAAGTCTCTGATACCTCTGAACATGAAGCCACTACTGCCACTACACTCAAAGCATCTACTACTACCTCTGTTATACCACGAACTGAAAACATGCTCCTAGGAGAATGCACACTCTCCTGAGCATCCATCTGTGTCGACTCATGATTTTTGAGTCCTTTGAGAGTCTTGGAATAAGATTGAGTCCCATGTATAAACTCTCTCTCATGTGCTACCTGCCAACTCTCCAACACAGAATCTGAGTCCAGAAATCCATTGAGCCGCAACATAGGTCTACCCAACAACCTGTACAATCCCTCATACTTGGCACCAAGCATCACTTATGTGTCAGCAGTTGATCCCATAGGATATAGAAACACATGTCCTCCGTAGAAAACAACTCCAAATCCACTCTCATCCAAAGCTTACACTGATAGAAACATAACTACAAAATCTAGAATATATAACACCTCAGCAACTTCTAGAAGACCTCCTCACTTTAGTTGGAATATCACCCTTCCAAGCCCCTTTATTTTAATTTGTGGGTCGGCTCCACAATTCACTCTACAGTCTGAGTCTATCTCTGTAAGATCGAGGAAAATTGACCTCAACCCAGTCATGTGTTGAGAAGCTTCATTGTCCACAAACCAATACTCAATGTGCTTGAACTCTAGGAACCCACTTCCCATGGGACCAGTCATGAGAGAGAAATCCTTCTCATATCTCTCAACAAACTCTGCAACCTTTGTTGAAGCTGATACTTGAGGTTTTGGTTTCTTCTTCTTTTTGTTCGGAAATTGACTAGCATAGTGGCCAGTCTTGTGACATGCAAATCATTTCACCTTGCTCATGTCCTTATTCTTTTCATTTCCATTTACCACAAGAGCAACGTTCTGGTCATCTTCACCATCCAATGCCATTTTTTGAGATCCCTCCCAGATCTCCTCCTTTGTAAAATCATCCCACAATCTGCTCCAGTCAGGGAGCTTCTCTCTCCCCACCACACACTTCACAAAAACCTCCCACTCCTTAGTGAAGCCTTTGAGGGCTATCTACACGAACTCTAAGTCAGGAATGCTTTCTCCAACAGTTTCCAACTCGTCCTTCACATCTGCAACCCGGTTGAGGTAGGTGGCCACACTCTCTCCTTTGAACATCCTAGCTCCATGGAGCTTGTCCCAGAGAGACATTTTTCGGTTCTTGTTCTTATCCTCAAACAATCCTTTCAGTGCATCCCACATTTATTTGGTTGTCTTCTTTTCAACCAAGTGTGGAATAAGGTGGTCTTTGAGCCCGTCCAAGATGATTCTCTGAGTCTTGGCTTCCTTCACCTCATGAACATCAAGATCTATGGGATCTATAGTATGTATAGGCACAATGGTGTTCACAAATGACCACAATTTGTTCTCCTTGAGAACACTACTGATTCTAACCTTCCATTGTAGTTACTTGGAGATACCCTCCAACCATTCTTCAAATCTGATGTTGTAAGTCATCTTTTTCCACCTGACAAAGAACCTTTTATGCCTTTATTCAAGCAAAAATACCAACAAATTACTTGTTTTCCCAAGTGCCAAATCTTCCCATTGAAATTTAGAGCCCCATTTGTATATATATCAGTCCCACACTTAGTTAATAACAAATTTCAGACTTCTTTAGTTGTACACCAATCTTAGCAATTTAACAACATGCAAATATTGGCCTATGGGATGAAACAAAAACAAATAATCAATATGAAATATAACAAGAACAAAATACTCATGAATCAATGAACTAGATCACACTTTTAGCACCAAAAATATGGGCAAAACCCCAAGAAGAATTACCCAGAAAAGAGGACATAATTTAAAGAGAATACTTCTTTATTCAACTTTAGGGAAATATCAATGATACACAACAACAATAGAATCAAAAAATAAATACATAGACTTATCTCACTCTCCAACAATTCACTCCTCTAGAAGACAGTTCCAAACTATAATCTGGGCAAAGAGCCTTGACTGTACAGTCTAGTATGGTCATCAAACAACCACAACAATCACCAATCTATATAGAAACTTGTGCCAAGAGTTGTTGTACGGTACAAAATAGAATACAACCAAAAAAATGCATATAAAATCATGTCAATATTGTTGTTAGATGATATCATCGATTTTTGTGCCTCCTCTTTGTTGTATGGCCAACCAATGCTGTTTTACGGCCTCTGTTGTAGTTGTTGTACAAAATGTATTTACTGCTGCAAATACTCCTTGGATAACGTGCCAATCCATCTCCTAAGGATGCATGCCCAACCTCTATGTTTCTTCTCTTCCCTCCAAGAAAATAACTCTCTTGGGAATCATGCCTCTTGAGCTTCCCTGAAACCCTCCTCAAAAAGTGCACCCTTCTCTCCTAATGAGATGCCTTTTATCAAATTTTAAGTGTAATTTCCCTAACCCTTGTTATTCCAATGATATTGATGGTCAAGATTAGATCTTTCCCTCATGAGATCAAAGGTCACAACTTAATTATTTGTTGAGGTCACTTAAGTCATTAAAGTGACTCAAAACATCATAAAGTCACTTTTATATTAAAAAATTAAAAGACCCAACTTTATAAAATCACTTTATAAAGTCACTTTATAAAAACACATTATAAAGTCACGAAGAGAAATGTTTCTTGGTCACTTCTGCATGTTGAGCACTACCAATGCAGAAGTAGCTACAAGATACCAAATTTCAACATCTTGTTGGGCTAACCTCCCTTAAGTTTTGGGTGTTTCTCAAGTGGGATCTAATCTAGGTCTTGTAAGTATATGAAGTGGCATGGGGTAAGAATTTGGGCATGGGGTGCATGTAATAATAGGTAAATGTAATTTCTTACCTATGGGTTCCTTTGTAAAGGGTGAGCTAAACCTTGTCATAAATGTAATTGTTTCCTATCCCATTCATTTCCTTTTACTCTTAGCTTTATTTATTTTGATCTTTTTCTTTTGTGCTTCAAGGGAATAGTTGAGGTCCACTGTCCTAGCTTGATGACCAGAGGAGACAATGTTATCCACCAACATTTCACAGAAATGAGAAGGCTATCTCATGATTAGACCCCCTTTCTATTGGCTATGCCACAAAGAGCCACTACCCTAGTTTGGTGATTGGATATGTGGTGGTGTCATACCGCTACATGCCCATGGTCATAATAGGTTAGCTCATGATGAGACTTCCTATCCATAAACTAGTACCTTGAGTTTTTATGTATCTTATGGGTCCCCTTTTCTTACTGAGAATATTTTCACTTCTTGCTTTGGGATCCCTGGGTGAAGCATCTCAAAGGTTTCAAAATTTTTCTTTTATCTCTTGCAAACTACTTTTACCTTCTAGCCCTTTAGCCCCTTCTTCCCACAAGGCAAGGTACAACCCTTCCTAGTGTAGCCAATCCCAATGCCCAAAAAAGGGTAGGGGAGACAAGAGGAATAAAGGTGGAAAGTGGTAAGTATGGAGGGAATGTACTGTTACTTTTCACGGACCCACCCAGTGGCAACCCATCCTAAAGGGAAATCAACTTACTAGGGAACCATGTCATCCTTCTAGGTATGAACAATACAAAGAGCATAATCTCCAATAAAACATCATGAAATGAAGAAGGATTCAATACAACATATTCAAGTGCTTAAACAATAAGAGTGATACATACCATGATACCCAGACTCATTACCTCATGGAGAAAGACTCACTGCCACTTCAGGACCAGGATGTTGGGATGGATACTACTACTTCCAATAAATGGAATACACTAAATAAAAGAGGGTCCCTCTAGGGCCATGCTCAAGTCGTCTGAATCTCAATACTCCATGTATAGGACCTGTGGGCCTCAAGATGTGATCTCTTTAGTTATCCCTAGGCTAGGGGATAACATCTGGCTCCAACTTGGGGACATGTGCTCGCCGTAGAGCACATGAGAACCTCAACATCTCTAGTATGTCCTGTGCCTGCTAGATCTCAAAAAAATATATTAGCAATCTCTAGGATGGTGATATCACCCCTTGTTCATGTATTGAAAAATAGACCAAATAAATCATCTCTAGTCTAGCATATGATCATGAGAATACATATATACATAGTGAAACATAACAATATGAAAATGCAACTACTATGACTATGATAACATGATATGAAGATGGTATATACAATGGATGAAAATTCCTACATATTCTAACTTACCTATACTTACCTATCTTGCTACCGATGGGAAGTAACGATTGATGTGGATAACATTCATAGGTAGTTTTAAAGCCTCTCCTTCAAGCGTTGTTAAATTAAAAGAGTTTGTTCCTGCTCGACTCACAATCTTGTAAGGACCTATCCATAATCCGTCTAATTTCTTGTGCATATAAGATTTCTCTCTCCTTTTTCCCCATAATAACATTAGATATCCTTCTTTGAAATCCCTATCCTTTGCTTTGTGATCAAAAGTGCTCTTAATGCTTTCTTGACTTCTTGCCATATTACTCAAAGAAACCTTCTTGGACTCATCTAATTCCACCAACTAGTCAATTCGTCCTTGGATTGTTTCTTCTTTTGTGGTGTATTGTCGGGCGAACCGAGGATGGGAATTTGTAAATTCACAGGTAGTTTAGCCTCAAACCCATATACTAGTTCAAATGACATTTTTCCTATTGAGGTCTTTGTTGTTATGTGATCTTCCCACATGGCGTACTTGATCTTTCTATCCAAGGCCTTCTTATTTCTCCCACAACCTTCTTTATGATATTCACGAGATTCATATTGCTTGACTCTGCCAAACCATTTACCTGGGGATAGTAGTTTGATGAGTGGGATAGAGTGATTCCATATTTAAAAGAAAATTATTCTAAAGCAAGGGAGATAAAAGCCTTGGCATTTTCAGTGGTGGTTTTCGAGGGTACTCCAAATATTGTTATGATTCTTTCTTCCAAAAAGTTCATGAAACCATCTTCAATATCCTTCTTTGTGGGAACATATTCTACCCATCTGGTGAATTAATTTGTGGTGATAAAAATCCATCAATGACCATTACTTGAATTATCCTTAAATTCACCAATAAAATAGAAACCCCATTGTTGAAAAGGGGTTTCTACAATAACAGATCTTAGAGGTTTTGTAGTGAGTCTCTGTCTACCTGCAAAGTATTGACAAGGTTGGAACAAGTGGACATATCGGTGAGTATCAGAAGAAAATGTCCGCCAATAATATCCAACTCTCAAAATATTATGAGCAATAGTATGGGTAGCGAAGTGCCCCCCACAATACCCCAAGCGTATCTCCTTCAACAATTTTTTAGCCTCATCTTTGTTCACACGTATATGGAGAACTCCATCTGGGTCTTTCCAACCAAGACCATCTAGAGTGAATCAATACTTCATAGATTTGAGTCTTAGAGCCCTTCTTTTATAGTCTACCAGGTAGTCCAGGCACGATAAGTTCTTAAGGTAATATATTATGTCAGAATACCATTCATCATGTTCTAATTCACTCACCACCATATTCACTTGTTCATTTTCTCCCATTTGTATGGATTCTTTGTTGCTTTTGATCAACATCTAATCTAACCTTTGTCCCTTTATTATCTTAGTGAGTTTTTTTTCTAAGTCATATTCTTGGACTTTGGAAACCCACTATCACACATTATTTTGGTCACCCCTGTGATCAACTGAAGATATGTGCATAACTCACTTCCATGTATCCTGAAGATACTAAATGAGACTTTATCCATGAGAAAAGTGGATCATCTTTCCTTCCTTAAAAACATATAAAAGGAGATCGTCACACCCTGCTCAATGTTTGGGGTGCGATGATGCTTGATCATCGCATGTTGCACCAAAACTGGACTACGGCGTCGCCATAGGTTGCATGTGCATAGGGTGCAGCGATCCTCAAACAAGAGGAAAAGGGGAAATTCATGAAAGTTCTATAAGGGAATATTCTAGAAGATGAGGTGGCCTCCGATCCGTTTGGATCTTACTCGCTTCTATGATTTAGTGGGATCATCTGAATATCCTCATCCATACCTATTTCACCCTATATAAAGAGGGATCTGTCATGGGAAAGGCTATGCTTGCTTATCCATGAAGAATTATGTTGAAGATTATACTTGTGATAGCTTTTCTTTAGCTCTCCAAGTCAGGTTATGAATGCTCTTCATCAAAAATATTGGAGAAAAGGTGTGTGTGTTGAGAAAAGGGTCATTGGAAGGGACCTTACAACATCAAGGAATATGTTATATTCTCCACTTTCATTAAATATAATGCATTAATACGTTTCTTCCCTATAAAGGTGTATCTACTTTTATTGTATAAATCCTTGATCTTATACATAGACTTTATTGGAATATATATATTGTTGTTCTCTCTCTTTGTTGGTTTTTTCTTCTTAACAGGTTCACCATCCCACAAATCCAAAGATGGAGCAGAAAGAATGACACTAGCGAGGATCAAACATCATTTAAATGTTATGTTATTTGTCCATCTCTGAACTAGTTTATATGACAATGAAATCTAAGGAGAAACTTGTATTCTTCCCGGTTTTGTTCTAGCTTCTTGTTGAAGTTAGGGAGAATAGTTTGTGTCTACACTTACCGATTTGTTCGATACAAAAATTGGTGACCATACTGGGGAACGTTCTCTTTTGTTTTTTGCTTCCTTTTTCTCTTTTAACTTTCCTCCTTTTGGTCAATTTCATTCTCCTAGTCTTTGGGTGATCCATCTTGATTCCATGGTTCTAAAAGTTCATTGAGAAACTCTATCATCTTTCCATTTTTTCCTTGTGTTCAGTCATCGTTGCATCCTTCTTGTGTGAACCAGAGCGATGACATCACACTATGTTTTTCCTTTAGCCTACGATGATCCTTCATTGTCGCATTGTGCTCTTCTGCAGCCTGCGATGATTCCTATAGAAATTTTGGAATGACAATCAACTTTTTTCTCCTTGCCTAGATTTGTCTTTACTTATTGGGCCAAACTTTTAGTCTTGGTGAATGATTGGTTTGCATATTTTAGCCTGAATTTGATTGTTTGTCAAGTATTGAGAGTCTTTTTCATAACTTTATAAGTTTTATCTTTTACTTCTTATTGCGAGGGTATAATCTCAAGGCTTTGTCCATGAGTGCTTGCTAGACAAGTTGTTATTGATCTCTTTGAGTTTTGAATTGATTTTTTTGAGTTTTGGATTGATTTTTTGAGTTTTGGATTGTTGTTGATTGGAAAACAATTTTTGTTTCCATGCGACAAATAATTTTTTCTTATTTTTTCATTTTTTATTGCATTATGAGTTTAGTTTGGGAAATACTGTTGTGAGTACATTGATTTTCTTGGACAACTCTTTCTTTTTGAATTGGATCTCTTTTTTCATTTGAAAAGGAAAGGATTGAAGTTTGTTCTTCTATTAGTAGTATTTACAAGAATTTTTTTGCATTCAAATATTTGTTGAAAAAAGAGAAAATTGGAAAATTCAGTAGCTTCGATGTTTGGAATCAATATCATTCAAAATTTGAAGAAATTGTTCTTTGTAACTTTTTTTATTCTAGAAAGATAAGCCTTCTCCCTTGTGTAATTAGAGTTCATCGAACGAAAAAGATTGCATCCCATCTCTCTTTGCATTTTTTTGGGTCAAGGTCAACAACTTCATCAGTTTCATTTCCGTTTCCCTTTTTGAGTAAGCAACACCCATTAAAATTTAGCATAATTTTAAGATATACCTAGCAACTTTTATTTTCTAGAACTTTATACACCAACATTAACTAGGATAGCGCTTTGGAATAGGTTGTGAGGCACACTCTCCAAAGCATCAAAACACACAATCGTATCTTGTGATAGGGAGAGTTTAAATCCGCTTGCTACATTTTGTCCTGGGAAGTCCTTCTAACACAAGGGTCAATCACGAGGTCACATTAGGGCCAACAGAGTTACTCACCCTTATTTTTTGGTCTTAGTGTAGAGATTGCACGTATTATTGGGGATAAATTGAGAAGCAAATCCTGTGCGCACTTTCTCGAGGAGATTTTGGGCTTAGATGCCCTACCCTTTTGCTTGGATTGGAATGTCGATTGATTCCCCATGAATCATTATCATAATTGGTAACCTTATTGGCCTATATATTTAGATTCTTTACACGAGGTGACTATGGAGGGGCAAGTCTTCACAGTACCTAGAATCGACATTGGCCAAACTCACTCGGGCTCCTTGGAGGGTATACCCACGATTATGTGTGGGAGCTTGCACTATGGTGTAAGTCTGTTAAGTAGGTTATCAACATAAATTTTCCACCCATTTTATCCCAACCTCTTCTTGTCTTGATTTCGCAACGTTATATTTCATCACCAACCAGTGAATTCAAAATAAAAAGGTTTTTTTGTGTGTTTGATATCTAGATTTTATTAGTGAGTTTTGTTTTTTTCTCTAGTTGGCCATAGATTTCTTTCATTATTTATTTGGTGCAGTCAACATCACCCCTCGCCATTCATGTAGGATGCAAGGGTTACCTACAGAAGAGCCGGAAGAATACAATCCTTTTCTTCCTTGTTCACCAAAGGGTCCTTCTCTTGAAGGAGCAGTGAATAACGATGCGTCCTATGAGATTGAATGTTCTACTCCATTGGTAGAATCAACCCTTCCTGTAAATTTGTTATTGAGTGTTATAAAAGATCCACTTTTTCTTCAAATAAACGCATCGAGAGACGTTGTTGCTGGAGACTATACTAGAATACGTATTGGACCTTACGCAGAGTCTGTTGTAGACGATCCACCCTTTCACAGTGAATCATTTAGAACTCCGATTCATATTGCTAGAATTTTTAATCCTGGCTCAGTCCCCGTCTGTTCTTTTTGGAGGACCTCCTCAGGACACGATATTTTTTATAAAATAGGAATGAGACAAAATCAACCTATGTCATCACATACACCCGTAAATTCCATTTCTTATACAATACCTTTAGATAATTTTACTAGCACAACTAGTAATGTTGTTACAATTTCAGACCAGTTATTGGTTGGTTCTCATAAACTTCTTCCCCTCTAGCTCAATATCACTACCACAGTCCCACAAGTTACACATGTTTTTATCAAAATTCTGGTCATAACTCAAGATCCTATTGGAACCCCAGTTCCTCCTAGATCGATTCCATCACTTCCACCTAGGTACAACTCTCTTAATACTTCTACTGCTAATCCTACCTGGAGTCCATCCGGAGGGCCTAATATTTTTATTCCACCTGGGTATAACGTTGCTAGAGGTTTTTTTCCTACACCTACCTAGGTTCTCTCTTGAGGGCCTATCATTCCTCTGCCACCTCCACCTTGAGTATATAATCATCCTAGCTTAAGTAGCTCCAATCAAGTTGTTGGCACCAGTCATTCTGTCGGTTCTGGTTTTCAAATTCCTGTTGGAGGCCAACCTAAAGTTGGGGGGCAACCCCAAGTTGGGGGTCATAACCTAGTGTACGAGAAATATACACCTAGATTGCAATCTCAACCTTGGAATTTTCCTTTCCAATGCAATCAACAATCGCCTGGGGGGGAAAATCCTCAAGTAAATTCATTTGTATCCCCCAATCCTGAACAACCATATCCAGGCTCTATAAATCCTACCCGGGGCCAAGATTGTTAGTCTAATGCTCCTTTCCAAGGTAGCATACCAAATCAACCAACAAATGTTGGCTACTTGACTCAACACGCTTCAAAACCAAATTTGACAGGACCCTCTAACTCTCTACGGACTTCTTATGGTCCTATTGGTACACCTACAAGATTACGTCCTCAAAATTACCAGTTTCCTCAAGCGAATAGACAGTTGTCATTTCTAGCTACTTTGGATTTATTGGATTTATCTAGGATTTTGAATGATCCTATTTTGCATTCTCCTTATTGGTTGGTCATACCTGCCAAATTACCATAAGACATTCCTAAGTTTGAGGGTTGATCGGGAGAAGACCCAAATAATCACGTCATGACATTTCATCTTTGATGTCCATCCAACTCCTTGATGGATGACTCTATTTGATTATGTTTTTCCAACGAACTCTTATGGGTTCAAAAATCAAATGGTATATCGAATTTACATGAGTATTCTTCAATGATTTCAACACCTTGGCTATGGATTTCTTAACACATTACCAGTTACCGATACGATATGAGACAAGAACCAAAATTTTTAGTTCATTTAAACAATCCTCTTCTACTCATATTTCAGATCATATTCACGAGTGGAGGAGGAGAAGACGATTAATCAAAGTTACCCTTCCTGATCAATTGATGGCTGAGTGGTTTACCAAATCACTCATTGGTTCTATATCTCGTGATGTTTCCATGGACGGTGTCATCACTAAAGAGAAGGCAATTATTCGTGCTCAATACTTAGATCTCGTTTATTAAAAAATGGGCACACTATATGACTTGATCCCTGATGCTCCTCGCCCATCTACAAATCCAACCCTAACGCCTCTAGTAGCTTCTCATGCTGCTAATGGTGTGATTGGAACTTTTCATGCTAAAACTCAGTCCAAACAAGCAAGTCATTCCAATCCCAAATATACTACTGCTAATGTACAAAATACTACTCCTCCAACTCCTCCCAGTAAAACCTCTAATGTTAATACAGTTCATTCTAGACCTACCAGTAAAAATAAAAATAAAAATAAAGGGAAGGGTAAGAATAAAGAGGATAAAAATAATAATCAACAATCCGATAAACCCAAGACTCAACTTGTTGATGATAAAGAAAAATGAAAACCTTGTTATCCTTGTCTTATCTGTGGTGAGGATCATTATATGAAATATTGTCCATGATATGTTGAGGTTACTAAGTTCCTACAAGGGATTGGAAAACCTCCTACACTGTTGAAATAATGTAACTACAAAGAGTGTTCTTATTATTATTTGATATACTATTCATTGTATCAATCCCCATTGTGGATTGATCATGTTGGTTATTATAAAGGACCAAATCCCCTTTTGCGGATTGGTCAAAAGATAATTGTAATAGGTAGAATAAGAAGTCGGCCCCAGAAAATATTAAAGGGGTGTTGAATTATAATAAAGGTGGTTATAACCACCCAGTTGGAGAAGTCGGCCCTGCTAGTGAAGAGACACTCACACGTGTCAGTCTAATATAAATAAGGAGGCTAGCGCCTCACTTAGACACAACTCACTTTCTCATTTTGAGAGACAAGTTTTGGAATTGCAGAAGAAGGAGAGAGAGTGGTGCATATCTGGGAGAGGACTTTCTGTATTAGTTTAAGAGATCTATTGGCATTGTATTGGCTATCTATATTAAGGAAGTTTTGCTGGGTTTTCTTTCCCTAGAGGGTTTCCCAGGATAAATGTTGTGTCTCTTGTGATTGTATATTTCTCAGTGATCTTGCATTATGCTATTGTTATCTAATATGCAAAGAACTATAATAATGGATTAAACATTAACATGGTATTAGAGCCAAGATGAAGAGAGCATCTTTCACAAGAGAAAAGTGAAAAACTTCACTGTTGATGTACATGAAAATTAGGGCTTTTTGTTGGAAAGGTATTTTATCCCTAAAACCACGTAGAAAAGTGCACCCTCCCCCAAGGATCATTTTGGCACCTTCAGTGCAACTTTTCAATGGTTAGATCTCCCGAAAAGTGAAACCCTAGTTTTCACAAAGTACCAAAAAAACAGAGTACCAGAAGTACCAGAGTACCAGAAGTACCAGAAAACCAGAGTACCAGAAGTACCAAAAGTACCAGAGTACCAGAAAACCAGAAGCACCAGTCCATAAATCCGCAGATCAAGTTTGAGGGGGTAAAAGTTGGATTTTCAAAATTCTGACTAGACCAACATACTCGCCTCAACTCAACACATCTATTCCCTGGATCAAAATTTCAAAATTTGAAGTTTGAAAAATTAGGGTTTCCTCATAAAACCCTAAGTTGCAGTTGCAGTTTCAGAACCAGTTGCAGTTGCAGCATCAGTTGCAGTTGCAGCCGTAGAACTAGTTGCAATCACCCTTGAAGTTTTCTTAAGAGTTGGTAATGATTACCGTTGGTACCAAATGGAGCCACTACCTGCAAATGCTATCAGAGGTATGTACTGTTAAGCCCTAATATTGGCTCATTACCCCTTAAATTGGGGCATATTAGATTAGTAATGTTATTTATTACCCCTTAATTGGGGCATATTAGATTAGTAATGTTATTTTATTTATGTCATCTTTAGGCCATTAGTTGTAATTATACCTCCTAGTCTCCTAT
>ML798202.1:571634-586391 GCA_009831015.1 Picea engelmannii | reverse complement strand
ATGTCCAGGTTTTGCTATAGATGAGGATATCATCAAAGAAAACTAAGACAAAATGGCGGAGAAAAGGACGGAAGACATGATTCATGAGGCTTTGGAAGGTGGAGGGGGAATTACACAAGCCAAAGGGAATGACCAAAAACTCATAGTGGCCCTCATGAGTTCTAAAGGCAGTCTTAGGAATGTCTACCTCTTTCATATGTATCTGGTGGTAGCCCGAATGAAGATCCAGTTTAGTGAAGAATTGGGTGCCACTCAATTCATCCAAGAGGTCATCAATGACAGGAATGGAGAATTTGTCTTTGATGGTAAGTTTGTTGAGGACATGAAAGTCGGGACACATTCACCAAGAACCTTCTTTCTTCAGGACCATGACCACAGGATAAGAGTAGGGGCTTGTACTAGGGAGGATAACGCCTGCATTAAGGATTTCCTGGACCATTTTCTCAATTTCATTTTTTTGGGAGAAGGGGTGACGATACGGACGGATATTGAGAGAAAGGATTCTGGGTACAAGGGGAATGGAATGATCATGAACACTACGGGAAGGACGGAGTCCTTGGAGGGTGGAAAATACCAATGGATATTTAGAAAGGATGGCTTGGAGGTCTTGTGAGACCGAGGGTGTCTTTGTTGCTTGTATGGCATGGAGTTGGGCGATAACACCAAAATGACCTTTTTTTAGAAGATTTTCCATGCGATGGGAACTGATGATCTTAGGTGAACTGGCGGTGATTCCTTGGAACTTATATCGGTGGCCCTCCTCGTCGAATTGCATGGTTAATTCTTTACAATACATGAGAATGGGACCCAAATTCCTTAGCTAGTCTGCACCCAACACAATGTCACAACCTCCCATGTCGATAGCAAACATATGGGATTCCAGGTGGTAGTCACCAATTTGGAGACGCACATTTTCAAAACGCCCTCCACATTTCATGGAGCCACCATTGGCAATAATGATTTGGAAATTATTGACAACATGGATGTAGCAATGAGTTTCTTGGGCAATGCGGCGATGAAAAAAATTATGGGTCCTGCCACTATCAACCAGAATGATGACCTTCTGATGCTTGATGTAACTGATTAGCTTGAGGGTTTGGGGAGTGGATAAGCTAGTGAGAGCATTGAGGGAAATGACCGGTTCTACTTCGGGAGGGTCTGAGGGAGGGTTTATGTCAGTGGATTCAGGTGACTCAAACACAAGGAGAGTTTCTACATCCTCTTCCAAAATATCCTCGGAGATGGCCATAAAGAGATTTTTTTCTTTACACTTGTGGCCCGGGAAATATTTTTCATCACAGTTATAACAAAGGCCTTTGAGTTGGCGTTCAGCCATTTCAGCCCTGGTCAATTTTTGGATCTTTAATGGAGTAGAGGGAGTAGTGGGATTTACTGGTTTAGGGTGAGGGATAAAGGAGGGTTTTCAGTTTTGAGAATATACAACTTGTTGTGCTTCTTTAGCTCTTTTAATAGCCTCCACCCAACTCTAAAGCCGAGCCATGAGGACATGGGTCCAAATCTCATCCTTGAGGTCGTTGATAAAACACTCTCGAAAAAAGGCATCAATGATCAAACATGCCCTATGTTCTAAAAGTCAGGCGCTCAAAGGTAGGTATAAAGTCTTCCACTATTCCTACTTGCTTCAACTTTGTCAAACGGCCCAAATGGTTCATGTCAGTGTCAAAGCGTTCATAAATATCTGCCACAAAGTGTGTCCAAGCAATATACCTTTGACGAGAAGTTTTTCTCCATTGCCAATGTTCCTGATCTAGATGGAGAACACCATACCAGAGTTTGGCCAAGTCATCTATAATGTCGTATAAAGAGAAATAATGTTCCATTTGGGTTACCCAATCAGTGGGGTCCAAGCCATCAAATTTGGTCACATCCACACACGAAAGGCATAGGTCACATTGAAAGTGATGGTTCTAAAAGTTATGGGAATGAGGGGAATGGTCACCGTCAGTATGTGGAGGTGAGGAAGAGGAAGGGTTATCTGTAGGGATATGTAGTTTGGTGCAGAGTGTCAAAAAGACTGATTCAATATGGGTGGCAAGGTCTTCTTTGATTTCCTCCCTTGAGGACTGCATGGTTGTATTGATGGCGGCAACATTGGCACTGAGTTGTTTCACCTCTTGTTGGGTCTCGATGCGACCAGATTGTAAGGTGTTGAAGCGAGCTTCCAAGTCTTGGCTATGGGTATCGACCATGAGGATGGGGGAACTAAAAAGGGGTGGGTGGGGTCAAAAATTTTGTCGAAAAATGGTATGGATGAATGCGATAAGGGCGAAGAGATAAATCCAATGGAATAGGTCTCAAATAATGGTGAAAAAAATTCCAGACTTTTTTTTTTTTTACACCTGCAGAGTTAGACTCTGATCTGAAGAATACTGCAGAGAGGAAATACCCAAATTCTTAACTAGAAATAAATGTGTATTTACTTGGAAACCCGAACACAGTTGCGTGACAATAGATCTTGTCTATTTTTATTTGTTTATGTTTATGTCCACAAGGGTTAGGGATTCAAGGGTTCTACAGACAAGGGTTTTCCCTGTGCTATAGCTCTTTGATATACATGAAGGGTCCAACAGTAGTATTCGGCCCAATATCTCAGGGCACTAACTAAGGAGGATAGACCGTACCCTTAGCCATACTACCCGACTACCCAGGTACTAGAGAGTATCTTTTCGATTGTTGTTCTCGGTGACACTATAGCAGTCAAGCAGCCAATCGATTTATCTAAAGAGGGCTTTTAGGTAATCTAGGCCAAACCGTACACAGGTGTTGTTGGATGTACTACCACCCAAAGGGGTACCAACAGGGGTTACAAGGGTGGCCAACATATGTGCGCTTAAGTACCACTTGTATTTCTTACATGTATGAATCCCTCAACCGCGGGTTTATGCACATAACGACAGATCTATGTGGCTTAAAGATGCCAGAATACGTCTCTACCCTGGAAAAAAAAATTAACCCGCACTTTCTGCCGAGGAAAGTGCTCTGATACCACCTGTAATATACTTGATATAAAATGTATGCAGAACAAAAATAAAATGCTAGAAATGGCAGAATAACAACAATATAAATAGAACATTCACCACAATAGCACTGAAATGATATGAGAATAATAACAGAAATAACACTTGAATCTGAAAGTAATGTTCACGAGCCTCTTCGAGGGGGAAACCTCCAGTTGAGCATAGCTCTATTACAATAATATCAAAGTTAGGGTTCCCATACCCTTGACTCCTATTTATACTAAAAGGAAGCATCTAGAGGAAGAACCTTCTAGAAGCGGAAGTTTCTATTAGGTCTTCTTACATCCGCCTTATTCTATTTTATTGAAAGGCCTTATTAATATTGACCTTTATTACATCTGAATATCTTGTTCTACCTATGTGCGGGTTAGGACCCTAACAGAACCTAAAATGACATATACTTTGGATGATTATACTTTAATCCTACAAATTATCCAGATCACATACACAAATCATTTAATGCATGTAACCAATTTACTACGTATAGGATTTGCATTCATTATTTGCAATGATTATTCAATGTTTTTTCATATGAAGAGGATAACTTCATATAAAAAAATAGGACCCATTTCCATGTCATTATAAGGAAATATTGATGAATTAGAAAAACTTTAAAGACATCTTAAAAAGTATGATTAACATCATAATTAAAGAATTCAAGGTAATACATATGATTAACATCCTAATTAAAAAAATTTAAGACATCTTAAAAAGTATCAATTTTAATTATGAAATTGTGAATTTTGATTCCAAAAGTGTTGATATTATATTAAATTGTTAAATTTGTGCATTTAGATTTCAATATCTTGAATCAAATTGAAAACAAAATTGAAATTATGAGCTACTTGAAAAATTTGTATGATGAACCTAACACTACTTATATTCTACACATTAAACATAGTTTTCATTAAGTTTAATTGAAAAAAACTTAAGTTGAAAACGAATTTGATTTTGTGGTCTGATAACAAAAAATATAAAATAACAGACCTCATCTACTAAGGCTTGGTTTGCCTCATTTAGATTTTCTATTTTTAATTGAATTTGGTGTATAAATGATCGGCTTTGAACATTTTTCATTTTCTAACTTTTGTTTTTTTTCTTGATTGAACTTTTATTAACTTTATGTGTCTTGCACATACCAAATGACTATATTCACAACTTATGACATCTGACTAGTAGTCTTGAAAGTGAACATGAGCATCGGTTTGATGGGTTTCTTGAAAAAAATATCATTTCAATACGATGGATCATCTTTCATATATAAAACCGTTATCATTAAAATATTATAATAACCTCAACTTTTGTTCTATGCATCGCATCAAATAATATTTCACATTTTCATTGTTGTCTACAGGTGTAACCACGACAAAGACATCTCCTGCAAATAATTCAATATGTTGGAAAACAAGTTATTTGAAAAAATTTAAACATAAAAATTACCTTCACTAACAAGATCAAAAACTCTATCTCCATCAACTGACACTATAGTTTCATTTGATTTCATCTCCTCTGAGCTTGCAAGTGGCATTTTCCCTTTTATATTAAGTTCGGTATGTCTCCAAGCTTTAACATATTCTGGATTTTTCGTTTTTGCAAATATCTATGGATTATGTGTCCTCTATGCAAACTGAACAAAAACAAGACTCATTTCTTGTATCAAATGCAAACTGAACAAAAAAAAGACTCATTTATTCTATCAAATGCAAACACATGTTGATAGTGTTTTGTTTTAACTGAATGCATTTTTCGTGTCTCATGTATTGTATCGACTTCATATGGGATTGATCTATTTACATCTTGGATTCCAACATACCAAAAAAACCTACACAAGACAAGAACTTGTTAGCTTGAAATCTCTCAAGAAAATGATCGAAAATTGAATATAAATTTGAACACATGAATAAAAATATCTTTTTTACATGTGTAACATGTATATATAGACACACCTGCGCACATTCCTTGACGGATTATTTTCATGGCTTAGCATCATTTTGCACTATTCAACAACTTGATCAACTAATTCAAATCGATCGGCAGGAGGGTTCATATGATACCTTCGAAGTGCTCGTTTTACACATGCCCTTGCACTGTTGTGCTCTCCTTTTCCATGACCAGTATAAAAAAAAAATCCAACAATGTGTAATGTTTGATTTTTTGTGAAGACAACACAACCAATAGAATGATCGTGAAGATTTGAATTGATCCGCACACCCATTTGACCATATCCAATGTCGAACGAGTATGATCCCACATTCTTTCAATGAATCATAAAGTTTATCAAAACAATGTTGTACATAATCTGTGTCATGTGCTAGATTATCACTTATATAAAAGTGATATTCTTTAATAACATGTTGATTGACATTGGTGTTTTCTATGTTATCAAGACTTTGTTGAGCATGTCTATATATAACGTGGAAAAATATAGTGACTCGATTCGAATGATAATATTCACTCTATATTTCTTTTTGTGCAACGAATGTGTAATTCTCTGGAAAATAAACTACAGACAAAATTGTCCCTAGTGGAAACACTTCACGGGATTGTTTGAATTGTAGGTCTTTCCATCGAGATTTATGTGAATGCTTAGCGTATTTATAAATTTCTTCCTCAAACTGCTTCAAAAAATCCATCACACAAATTTTATCTACTTTCAAATCAATTCTTTTGGAAATAACATTTGAAGAATGTGGAGCCATGTTGTTGATATATTCATATCTCTTCTAATTGACTGTTATATTAGAAAACGATTTATCATTCATATCAATAGGATACTTTGAGTGGAACAAACTTAGATTTCCACAACAATCACATTTCTTTCCACCAACACATTTTTTTTGGTAAAATAATGCATCACCTTCTCTTTCACATAGAATTTCATATATATAAGCACGGAATGTGGAAGGAGGAGGTGAACTTGGTCATAAAGTTTTACCGAAATCAAGAAAAGTGTCATAATATAACTCAAATTCCACATAATAACAACAACGAGTGTCACGAACAGTGATGGGTCTAACAAACCATGGTTTTTGTTGCATAAATGTATTGATGAAAATTTTAACTTTTTTGTGCTCTTCTTTGAACTTATTGATCAATTCTATTTGTGTCATTGGAAATATATGTTTTGGATGTTATTCATATTGTTTTTGTGCTATTCTTCATCACAACACATCCTTTCTCTGTGGTGAAACACAAGATTCTGTCAACCAACAATTACGGGCCAATTCTTTAAAATTTTCTACAAGTCTATCTTTGTAGGGTTGTCTAGAAATCATTGTACAACAAGCAAGTTCATGATTTGCATCTATTTGTAATCGAAACATTTTATGTTTGTACAATGTTTTTCTTGATGTTCCCATTATTTTTGCCATGTGTTGCGTCAAACGATATTTTATATTGCCAAATGAAACAAATGTTGTTTGTATCACTTTACACGCAACACTAACATCTTTTTTTCGAGATTTTCCAAAAGCTTTTAATGCACTAGTTATATTGCCAAAGACATTCTGTATCACCTTTGTATCTTTTGTCAAATTTTGAATATCCAATAATGATGTATTTTCCTTTAATTTTCTTGACTTTATTAGACATAGTAAAAGTTGAGCCTGTACTGTTACTGATTCATCTTTGAAAAAAGTATTATACATATTCTTAGTTTGATATCTTATATAATGCTTAGCTTATTTCTTCCCAAATTTGTCAATATCAACATTTTCTAATATTTCATCATCAATGTTGATAGATTCTCCTGCATATTTCAATTTAAAGTTTATATTAAAAAACAAAACCTGAACATAAATTCACTAAACTATATACAAGTGTTCATCTTGTATTATCTAAATTTATGTACATACCTATAGGCGATTCGTCTTCTGCTTCAATTTCGGTTTCAACGTCTTCATCGACGTTATGAGACAAATCTATTTATGTTTTTTTTTAAAACATCAAATCGTAATTACAATCAATTATATTAAACAATATTTTAAATTTGAATTCTATACTTTCAATATAGACAATATGTCCATGTATACCTGGTTGGACTTCTTCTTGTTGAAAATCTCTATTTGCATTATCATCGTTTATTTCTTCAATATTTACACGCTCTCATTTATTTCTCTATTAATGCTCTTTCCTTTGATTGTTATGGTGAGTTTCATTTCGAGTGTGATCAAATTTTCTCTTGTGCAAACTTTTGTTTCCCATGAGTATAGTTATCTATAAAAGTTTTTAACAAAATCAACATTTCAAAATAGTCTTAGAAAAACTTTATTTTCACAAAAATTATTAAAAAATAATATCAATAATTTTATGTTCAACAAAGGCTTCACCTTGAAAAAATGATCAACATTTATCTTTCAACATATAAATTGTTATTCCAAACAAAACTTGAACTTAATTTTTTTTATTTTTTTTGCATTCAAAACATCAATTAGCTTGTTCAACAAAAACAAAAAAGATGATTTGAAACTTTGTTTAGGTGCTCTAGAAAACCATGAAACAAGCGATGAATTGCGTTAATTGTGTTTGGAACTTTGGCCGAAAGTGTATTTATACAATTTGGTGTGAAATGAAACGATACGATGTGTCTTTTCATTGCTTCTGGCCGACATAAATCTCTCACCAATCTTTCAGCCGAAAACAGGTTTTTTCGACCGAAAATCTAGGAAACCGTTTAATTTTAACGGATTCCATTAGAATTATATTTTTAGGCCGAAATAAATTTGTTTTAGCCAAAAGATTGTCTTGGCCGAAAACTAGTGAATGAGACTGTTTGCAGGAACCAAAGAATTCTCTCTAGCTTACCTAAACTTTGGAGGTTGCAGGCTCCCGCAAATACTCAAAATTTGGTTTCGAAAATGATACCAGCATTTGTAAAATTGAATCTACTTTCAATTCCTATAATTTGTTTTCATTTTCATTATTTTTATCTAATTTTATTTAATTTAAGAAAGAAACATTGCATAATATTTTCAGTTGACATTATGATTCAGTGAAATGAAATATCTGTATCTCTAAAAATACATAGTGAAAAATTTATATTCATAATCCTTAAATTGTTTTTTTCAAAAGGGTATTTTTAGATTTTACTTTGAAGTAAAAATTAAGATAGATACAAGGTGGGGAAAAACATGTGTTTAAAATATACAACTTTTTCAGCTTGGTCAACTTCAAAAAATTCTAGAAATTATAATATTCATCCGTTAGATTCAAAATTATAGTCATAATAAAATAGAGTCTTTGTAGATTGTTGCAGTATATTTTGTTTATTAAAAACAAATGTTTAATAATAGATACATTGTTGGGGGGGGAGGGGGGGGATAACTCATTATCATTCCTTTCATGTTTAAGGAACACACTATTAAACAATTGTCAAATTGATATATCAAATCTCAATAAATAAAAATTGAAAAATAGTCAATGGAAAGCTAACAAAATTCTTCACAAGTTTTTCTTTTACTGTAAAGTGAAATTATAAATAAAAAAAATACTTTTGTATACCAAAATTTGAAGAACTTGTAAAAATATAGTTTTTTTTTCTCATAAAACAAGAAAAATAGACACCCATCTTCATGATTTCACCCAAATAGAGACCTTTACCAGTTTACATTCCTGCATATTAAAGCTCTGCAATATTGTCTCGACATATTTTCTCTGATTTAACCAAAGTTTCCTCTTTTTCTGATCTCTTTTAATTTCCATGCCCAAAATGAAATTTGAATCATCGAGATTCTTCATGCCAAATTTAGAGGGAAACTGAGTTTTCACATCCTGAATAATATCCTTGTTGTTTCCTATCAACAACATGTCATCCACATACAAGACCAAATAAATCAAGTGATCACCAATTAATTTAAAATACACAAGATGATCCTCTTTGCTTCTTGTAAAGCCAAGTCCCAACATATAAGTATCAAAAATTTTATCTCACATCCTTGGTGATTGTTTTAAACCATACATGGATTTTTTTCAGCTTGCATTCCATCTCCTTCTTTCCCTTTACATCAAATCCTTTTGGCTTCTTCATATAGATTTCTTCTTCCAGATCCCCATGTAGGAATGATGTCTTCACATCCATCTGTTCTACTTCAAAATCAAATGCAGCAACAACAGATAACAAAAATCTTATAGGGGCTAACTTGGAAACATGAGAAAAAATCTCACAAAAATCAATTTCCTCAATCTGTGAATAACCCTTTTCTACTAACCGATATTTGTATTTCACCATTTTTTCTTCTGCATTCAACTTCTTTTTAAATACCCATTTGTTGTCAATGGGATTTTTTCCAGTCAGTAACTCCACTAGATCCCAAACCTCATTCTTATCCAAGGCTGTCATTTCTTCGTCCGTGGCCTTTTCTTCAGATATTTTCATCTTCTGAATCCATTGCCTCCCTGATAGTTCTAGGATCATAATCAGTAATAGAAAAAGAAAAATTTGAACGAAAATCAGATGGAGTATACCTTTCCGCTAGCCTTTTTTCTCGAACTGATCTCCTCAATACTGGAGTATGAGAATCTTCTTCTTCTTATTCATTTTCTTCTATAGAGTCTAATTCATCATTCTTTAAATCAAACTATATTTTCTCTGATTTTTCCTTACTTGGTAGGACTTCTTGTTTAACAACATCCTTCATTTCTCTAAATACCACATATCGGCTATACACTACCTTCTTAGTTTCTGGGTTCCAAAGCTTATAATCTTTGAGACCATATTTATATCCAATAAAGATACACTTTCCAGCCTTCTTAACTAGCTTACTCATGTTTTCCTTTGGAACATGAACATATGCATCACAACCAAATACCTTAATATGTGTGAGAGAATGTTTCTTACCAATCCATACCTCTTATGAAGTCTTTTCATCCAGCGATGATAAGGGTGATCTGTTAACCAGGTAACATGCAGTACCCACTTCCTCTGCTCAGAATTATTTTCCTAACCCGACACCACTGAGCATGCACCTTTCTTTTTCCATGAGCATCATTTTCATCCTTTATGCAAGTCCATTATGTTGAGGTGTATATGAATTAGTATTCTGCCTTGTTATACCAAACTTCTTATAGAATTCTTCAAATTCATTCCCGCAGAACTCTCCACCATTATCTGTCATCAACACCTTAATTCTTTTCTCTATTTGATTCTCAACAAGAGCCTTAAACTCTTTAAACCAGTCAAAGACTTCATATTTATTCCTAAGGAAATATATCCAAGTATTCCTCAAGAATTCATCTATAAATGAGACATAGTACACATATGTTCCCAATGATGGGACCAAAATAGGTCCAAAAACATCACTATGAACTAACTGTAAAATTCCTTCTCCCCTCATTGCACCAGAAGGGAATCTTACTCGATTCTTCTTCTGATATACATAATGTTCACATAAATCAAAATCGAGAGAGCAGTTAGACATACCTTCAACCATACATTTACCATGTATTAGTCGAAGACCCTTCTCTCCAATATTTCCCAATCTTTGATGCCACAACACAACCTTTTATCCATATGTTACGAGAAAAATCTCTCTATGGCTAGGGTGAACCACAACAAACGAAAATGACTGCAGAAATCAACTCTATCCCAACAACATGCTATATAAACCAATGTGCAAGTAAGATAAAAAAGAGGCCTACCTCATCTAGATTGTCGATGATGTCCATCATTTAGCACTTCGACCCAAAGCTATATACCTGCAACAAGTTTTCAATAAACAAGCAAAACAAGCATATGGTGGAAATACAAAAGGTTAACGCATTAGATAACATAATCCATCAATATACATAACAAATATGCCCATGGATAATAATACATATAATTGCAAGATATCAATTGGACGGGAAATGAGTATTTCTATTAATAAACGATCAGTGGAAGTGAAAATATTATAGACTTCCGTGTCGACACGGTTCAGAACCAAGAAACCGAGTTCCTTCCAACTGGGCCTCCACCACTTCAATCCTACACCAAAGGCAAGCTCATATGAGGGTAACAAAGAGGTTCTCCATCAATAAGGGAAGATCTTGGGGGATGAACATTGTGTTCAGATTAAAGGACAAAGGGATGCAGACTCAATATGAAGTAAATAATTTCTCCAAAGTAACTTTGCTCTCAAAGTTGAATTTTTTCTCTCTTTTCCACAGCTCGAAATTGGTTTTTTTATAGCCTTCAAAATGAAACTAAAGGGCGGATTTGGAACGTTTCCAGTATATGGAAGGCCAAGGATTAGAGATCTCCTATCATGACATGGAAACCCAACATTTGATTTTGATTTTCTAGCACAAATATCGATGTACGTGGGTTGTAGTGGAGCAGCCTGCGTATACGCTTGTTGTATAGGGTGCAAGATGTATACAAGTGAAAAAAAATTATATTTTAGTCTCTAGAATTTAGTAACAGGGAAGACGCATCTGCATAGGGAAATGGAATAAGGCCCTCTCTACAAGATTGCATAGGGTGAGACAAATCTTGCTCTAACACCATAGACTATAGGAGTTCTTTCTTCTTCAATTCCAATATCAGGAACAATGGAACTATTACACCCATCACTAATAGTTCTTCCTTGCATCTTGTACAGAGTTCCAAACCAAACTCCCTTCAACAACACCATTACTCCTCGAACCATCCTGTAGGTTTCCTTTTCAAATATTATTTTTACCCCAGCATCGTCCATTTTTCTTACAAAAATCAAATTTCTATCCAATCCTTGGATGTGCAAAACACCAAGTAGTGTTCTAATCCTTCCATATATGAGCCTCAACTTGACTTTTCCTTGACCTACGATTTTGGTTGTCAAGTCATCACCTAGTAAAACATTACCTCCATCATAGATTTCATATTCACAAAACCACTCCATGTGGGGAGTCATATGAAAGGATGCACCCAAGTCAACCAACCATGCCTCATGATCTGCATGTGTTCTTGAAGAATCCAAGTACACATCCCCTCCTTCCTTGAAGGTCTTTTCTTCTCTAGAAGGAGATTCTTCAGATCCCTTCTTTTTTTCAACTTTGGATCTGTACTACTTCTTTTAGTGCCCTTCTTTTCCACATCTCCAACGTACCTTTACAAACTTTATGGGAGATTTAGATCTACCCTTAGACTTAGATCTCCCACTTGAGAACATAGATCTATTTCTTTCCTGGGAGTGCCCTCTTGCAAATAATGCGTCTATGCTCTTTCCTTTCATATTATTTTGTCTCATCTCCTCCGACAACAAGGATGAAACCACTTCATCAAAATTTAAGGAAGTTGTATTACTACCTATGGCCACAACCAAACTATCCCACGAGTTTGGAAAAGAACATAGTAAACTGATACACTTATCTTCATCTGAAATTTTAATCTCAACAAATACTAACTGACTTACCACAGTATTGAAGGCGTTCAAATGCTCTGCCACCGAGTCTTCATCTCTCATCCTCAGGTTATACAACTTCTTTCTCAGGAAAAGTTTATTTACTAGGGACTTAGACTGATACAACTTCCCCAACTTATCCCATAAATCCTTGGTTGTAGCGTTCTCTGACACATTCAGTAATATTGAATCTGAGAGACATAGTCAGATTGTGCTCTTCGCCTTTCGATCCAACTTTTTTCAGTCATCTATTGAAGTTCCTATAGGTACAGTATCTGGATCTACTGCGATCCAGTGATCTCTATCCACCAATAGATCTTCCATCTTGAGCTTCCACAACTCAAAACTTTGCCCATTAAACTTCGCAATCTCCATTTTCGAATTGCTCACCATTTCTTTTCACCTGAAAAATCAGTACCATAGATCTTCCACTGTAACAAGGCTTATCACAGTCACGAGCCAAACCCTTGACCAAAAAGGCGTCCCCTTGAAACCAACAAAGATCTGATACCAAATGTAGATTTAATATTTACTGCAAACAGATTTTTACTAAAAGAATTGAAAAGATACAATGGCAAAGACAATCACTACACAGATATTTTTCCCTTGGAAATCCAAACCGAGAAAATCTGCATATTCTATATTCATTCATAGTGCTACATTGTTTACAATACAATATACATATAGAAGCCAGCGACATCCAAAACCCTAACACGATGACCTGGAGTAGTCAACAACCTTAATTCCTTAACCGAAAATAAAACACCATCGGCAAAAACCATGTGCCGAAAAACCTTCCAACAATGGACATGAAAATCGAGGCAACATGAAAATCAAGGCAAAAAATGTGACACATTTCCTGAGGCAAATAAAAATCTTGGGGGTGCTGCCCCCGAATCTCCCCACGGGGGGCCATCGCCCCTATGCACACCCACCACAATATAGACACCACTACTCGTGCAAAGAATATAACACATACCCAACGCTTAGATGGATTAAGAATGGGAATGGTACATCGGATTTAACTTATTCTCTTGAGGTTTTCTCATGATGCCCTATGAATATACGATTGTGGAGCTTGAAAAAATTATGTATGTTCTTAGATGAATTACGGATGGGAACGGTAAATTGGATTTAACTTCTTCTCTTGAGGTTGGATCGTTGGAATTAGAGCTTCAGATGGTTTTAGAGCGAACTTGAAAATGAGATATGTGTTTGTTAACTTATAAGATCCACATGTGAAAAATGGGGCAGCTATGCCTCATCAAACTGTACACGGTTTTTTTAGCATTTATGCAGAGGGTTTCCATGAAATTATCTCTTTTTTTATTTAGTCCATAAGTTGTGCCAAGGCGACTTCCCAATAATCTAGAAGAGCGCCAGGCCTCTGGATGTTAGAGCTTTAGGCTTCAGGAAAAGAAGCGAAGAGATTTGCATGTAAGGCTCTTTTGCTATTTCCAATCTTTCTAAAGTTCTCAATCTCAATCTTGAAATATTTATTATTCAGAATTAAACACTTTTGTAATGCCAAACAATCATAATATCTGTGTGGACAAACATTAACTCGTGGAAATTCTCTCCATCGAGAGTTGGATCAATTGTATACAGTTTCAAACATTGAAGTTTACATCCAATTCATTCAAAAGAACTTTGCATGATTTTCCGGCACTTAGATTCTTACAAACTCTGGACTAGTCAACTAACAATTTTTTTGGGGTAAGTTTCTTGTTTTTTCATAAACCTAAGTCAARTGTATGCCTTCAACTTAAATGATAATTCCAATACCTACATRGATATTTGTCTTAAAATGCCTTAGTCAACTAACAATTTTTGGGTAAGTTTCTTGTTTTTTCATAAACCYAAGTCAAGTGTATGCGTGTTCCTACAGTTAAGAGAGTATATCAGTATAAGTATTCTATGTTTAGATGTGAGCCGAGTTTGGAGTGGTTGCTTCCTGTGTTCAGTTTGATAAGGTCCCTAATTTCTAAGGTTCGAAGTAGTAATTATCTATCCCATCCATGCAATCAAGACAGGTCTAAGCCAATCATTCCTCCATCCCTCCAATAAAAAATCTAATAGCAGTAGGAGCTAGTAGTAGAGCAACAGGTTATTCAGTCTATAAAGCAAGGCACCGGTTGGTTCTTAAGTTGCTCTAGCAACTTAAATGATAATTCTAATACCCACATAGATATTTGTCTCAAATGCTTTAGTCAATTATCCAACTGCGGGCTGACTTCCATCTTAAACAATACAGAGCTAGGAAACTTAGAGCTCTACCATCTATTTATAAAACTACTATACCAAAAGAGACCACAATGATTTTGAAGTTGTATCTATTAGAACTCTACTGTAATTATCTTATA
>ML798202.1:507269-541340 GCA_009831015.1 Picea engelmannii | reverse complement strand
ACAAATTTAACAATTTAATATAATATCAACACTTTTGGAATCAAAATTCACAATTTCATAATTAAAATTGATACTTTTTAAGATGTCTTTAAATTTTTTAATTAGGATGTTAATCATATGTATTACCTTGAATTATTTAATTATGATGTTAATCATACTTTTTAAGATGTCTTTAAAGTTTTTCTAATCCATCAATATTCCCTTATAATGACATGAAAATGTGTCCTATTTTTTATATGAATTTATCCTCTTCATATGAAAAAACATTGAACAATCATTGCAAATAATGAATGCAAATCCTATACGTAGTAAATTGGTTACATGCATTAAATGATTTGTGTATATGATCTGGATAATTTGTAGGATTAAAGTATAATCATCCAAAGTATAGGTCATTTTAGGTTATGTTAGGGTCCTAACCCGCACATAGGTAGAAAAATATATTCGGATGTAATAAAGGTCAATATTAATAAGGCCTTTCAATAAAATAGAATAAGGCGGATGTAAAAAGACCTAATAGAAGCTTCCGCTTCTAGAAGGATCTTCCTCTAGATGCTTCTTTTAGTATAAATAGGAGTCAAGGGTATGAGAACCCTAACTTGGATATTATTGTAATAGAGCTCTGCTCAACTGGAGGTTGCCCCCTCGAAGAGGCCCGTGAACATTGCTTTCAGATTCAAGTGTTATTTCTGTTATTATTCTCATATCATTTCAGTGCTATTGTTGCGAATGTTATAGTTATATTGTTGTTATTATTCCATTTCTAGCATTTTATTTTTGTTCTGCATACATTTTATATCAGGTATATTACAAGTGGTATCAGAGCACTTTCCTCGGCAGAAAGTGTGGGTTAATTTTTTTTTTCCAGGGTAGAGACGTATTCTGGCATCTTTAAGCCACAAAGATCTTTCGTTATGCGCATAAACTCGAAGTTGAGGGATTCATACATGCAGGAAATACAAGTGGTACTTAAGCGCACATCTGTTGGCCACCCTTGTAACCCATGTTGGTACCCCTTCGAGTGGTAGCACATCCGACAACACCTGTGTACAGATTGACCTAGATTACCTGAAATCCCTCTTTAGATAAACTGATTGGTTTCCTGACTGATATAGTGTCACCGAGAACAACACTCGAAAATATACTCTCTAGTACCTGAGTAGTCGGGTAGTATGGCTAAGGGTATGGTTTATCCTCCTTAGTTAGTGCCCTGAGATATTGGGCCGAGTACTACTGTTGGACCCTTCATGTATATCAGAGAGCTATAGCACATGGAAAACCATTGTCTGTAGAACCCTTGAATACCTAACCCTTGTGGACAGAAACATAAACAAATAAAAACAGACAAGATCTATTGTCGCGCAACTGTGTTTGGGTTGCCAAGTAAATACACATTTATTTCTGGTTAAGAATTTGGGTATTTCCTCTCTGCAGTATTCTTCAGACTGGAGTCTAACTCTGCAGGTGTAAAAAAAAAACAAGTCTGTAAATTTTTTCACCATTATTTGAGACCTATTCCATTGGATTTATTTCTTCGCCCTTATCACATTCATCCATACCATTTTTCGACAAAATTTTTGACCCTGCCCACCCCTTTTTAGTTCCCCCATCCTCATGGCCGATACCCGTAGCCAAGACTTGGAAGCTCTCTTCAACACCTTACAATCTGGTCGCATCGAAACCCAACAAGAAGTGAAACAACTCAGTGCCAATGTTGCCGCCATCAATACAACCATGCAGTCCTCAAGGGAGGAAATCAAAGAAGACCTCACCACCCATATTGAATCAGTCTTTTCGACACTCTGCACCAAACTACATATCCCTACAGATAACCCTTCCTCTTCCTCACCTCCACATATTGACGGTGACCATTCCCCTCATTCCCATAAATTTCAGAACCATCACTTTCAACGTGACCTATGCCTTCCATGTGTGGATGTGACCAAATTTGATGGCTTGAACCCCACTGATTGGGTAACCCAAATGGAACATTATTTCTCTTTATACGACATTATAGATGACTTGGCCAAACTCTAGTATGGTGTTCTCCATCTAGATCAGGAATGTTGGCAATGGAGAAAAACTTCTCGTCAAGGGTATATTGCTTGGACACACTTTGTGGCAGAGATTTATGAACGCTTTGACACTGACACCAACCATTTGGGATGTTTGACAAAGTTGAAGCAAGTAGGAATAGTGGAAGACTTTATACCTACCTTTGAGCACCTGACTTTTAGAACAGAGGGCATGTCTGATCATTGATGCCTTTTTCTGAGAGTATTTTATCAACGGCCTCAAGGATGAGATTCGAACCCATGTCCTCATGGCTCAGCCTCAGAGTTGGGTGGAGGCTACTAAAAGAGCTAAAGAAGCACAACATGTTGTATATTCTCAAAACTGAAAACCCTCCTTTATCCCTCACCCTAAACCAGTAAATCCCACTACTCCCTCTGCTCCATTAAAGATCCAAAAATTGACCAGGGTTGAAATGGCTAAACGCCAACTCAAAGGCCTTTGTTATAACTGTGATGAAAAATGTTTCCCGGGCCACAAGTGTAAAGAAAAAAATCTCTTTATGGCCATCTCCGAGGATATTTTGGAAGAGGATGTAGAAATTCTCCTTGTGTTTGAGTCACCTGAATCCACTGACATAAACCCTCCCTCAGACCCTTCCGAAGTAGAACCGATCATTTCCTTCAATGCTCTCACTGGCTTCTCCACTCCCCAAACCATCAAGCTAATCGGTTACATCAAGCATTAGAAGGTCATCATTCTGGTTGATAGTGGCAGCACCCATAATTTTATTCATCGCCACATTGCCCAAGAAACTCATTGCTACATCCATGCCATCAATAATTTCCAAATCATGATTGCCAATGGTGGCTCCATGAAATGTGGAGGGCATTGTGAAAATGTGCGTCTCCAAATTGGTGACTACCACCTGGAATCCCATATGTTTGCTATCGACATGGGAGGTTGTGACATTATGTTGGGTGCAGACTAGCTAAGGAATTTGGGTTCCATTCTCATGGATTTTAAAGAATTAACCATGCAATTCGACTAGGAGGGCCACCAATATAAGTTCCAAGGAATCACCACCAGTTCACCTAAGATCATTAGTTCCCATCGCATGGAAAATATTCTAAAAAAAGGTCATTCTGGTGTTATCACCCAACTCCATGCCATACAAGCAACAGAGACACCCTTGTTCTCACAAGACCTCCAAGCCATCCTTTATAAATATCCATTGGTCTTTTCCACCCTCTAAGGACTCCCTCCTTCCTGTAGTGTTCATGATCATTCCATTCCCCTGGTACCCAGAAGCCTTCCTCCCAATATCCGTCCGTATCGTCACCCCTTCTCCCAAAAAAATGAAATTGAGAAAATGGTCTAGGAAATCCTTAATGCAGGCGTTATCCGCCCTAGTACAAGCCCCTACTCTTATCTTGTGGTCATGGTCTTGAAGAAAGAAGGTTCTTGGTGAATGTGTCCTGACTTTCGTGTCCTCAACAAATTTACCATCAAAGACAAATTCCCCATTCCTGTCATTGATGACCTCCTGGATGAATTGATTGGCGCCCAATTCTTCACTAAACTGGATCTTCGTTCGGGCTACCACCAGATACATATGAAAGAGGTAGACATTCCTAAGACTTCCTTTAGAACTCATGAGGGCCACTATGAGTTTTTGGTCATGCCCTTTGGCTTGTGTAATTTCGCCTCCACCTTCCAAAGCCTCATGAATCATGTCTTCCGTCCTTTTCTCCACCATTTTGTCTTAGTTTTCTTTGATGATATCCTCATCTATAGAAAAACCTGGACATACCATCTTGCTCATGTGGATCAAGTTCTCCATCTACTCTCTCAACACCAACTTTTCCCGAAACAATCTAAATGTGATTTTGGCGCCTCAGAAGTAGAATACTTGGGTCATCTAGTTGGCAAGGATGGCGTCAGAGTGGATCCTAAAAAGATTGAAGCTATGCAAGACTGGCCTCACCCAAAGACTCTTAAGAACTTGCGTGGATTTCTGGGCTTAACAGGGTATTATCGCAAGTTTGTTAAGAATTATGGGAAGATTGCAACACCTCTCACTGCTCTCCTAAAAAAGAACTCTTTCACTTGGACTCCAGTCATTGCTCAAGCTTTTCAAACCTTGAAGATGGCCATGTGCACCACTCCATTCCTCGCCCTTCCCAATTTCACAAAGACCTTTGTGTTGGAATGTGATGCCTTAGGGAAAGGAATTGGTGTTGTCCTTATGCAAGAGGGTTGACCTTTGGCCTTTACCAGAAAGCAACTATTTGAAAGAAATCTGGGCAAATCCATCTACGAAAAGGAAATGTTGGCTATTCTGCATGTCGTTTATCTGTGGCACCCTTATCTATTGGGGCAACATTTCCAAATTAAGACAAACCATCAAAGACTCAAGTATTTTCTAGAACAACACATTTCCTCCCCAGAACAACAAAAATGGGTGACTAATCTCTTTGGATATGATTATGAGATCATTTACAAGAAAGACAAAGACAATGTGGTTGCGGATGCACTTTCCCGAAAATATGAAGATGAAGGATCCCTTTTTTCTCTTTCATTCATTGTACCATATTGGCTCCAGGCCATTCGACAGGAATGGATACAAGATCCCAAAAGTTCACAGCTGATCCAACAATTGTAGTAAAATGCTCCAGCTTCCCTAGGGTACTCTTGGCTCCATGATGAACTTCGATACAAAGGCCATTTGTATTTAAGTAAACAATCAAAGCTTAAATCCACGATACTTTCTGAGCTTCATGCTACACCCAGAGCAGGGCACTCTGGGTTCACCAAAACCTATGATGGGGTCAAACGTTCCTTTTTTTGGGATGGTATGAAACATGACATTCATAATTTTGTCGCTGAATGTGATGTGTGTCAACACAACAAGGGAGAAATAGTCAAATCTCCGGGCACACTACAACCGCTCCTGATTCCACCTACTATTTGGAAGGATATCTCTATGGATTTTATTACCATCTTACCCAAATCGGCAAATAAATCAGTGATCATGGTGGTTGTTGATCTCCTTTCCAAGTATGCTCTTTTTGTGCCCTTCAACACCCGTTTACAACATCCACGGTGGCTCAAATTTTCATGGATCAGGTCTTCAAGCTTCATGGCATGCCACACTCTATTGTTTCTGATCGTGACCCAACTTTCACAAGCAATTTTTGGCAAGAACTGTTCAAGATACAAGGCACTAAATTGCATCTCATCACAACTTATCATCCCCAGACTGATGGCATCGACAATTTCCTTTTCTTGCTACTTTGGACTTGCCAGATTTATCCCGGATTCTGAATGATCCTATTCGTCACTCCCCTCAATGGCCTGCTATTCCTGCTAAGCTTCCATCGGATATTCCGAAATTCAATGGCAAGGCGGGGGAGGATCCAAATAATCATGTGATGAATTTTCATCTGTGGTCATCATCTAACTCTTTGATGGATGACTCCATTCGCCTACGTCTTTTTCAAAGGACTCTTACTGGTTCCGCTGCGAAGTGGTACATTGAATTACCACGAGGTTTCTTCTCCGATTTTAACACCCTGGCTATGGCTTTTCTCACACATTACCAGTTGCTGATCCGTTATGATACTGGGACTGAGATTTTAACTTCTTTTAAACAAACAAAAGGCACTCATATCTCGGATCATATACATGAGTGGAGACGAAGACGACGTCTCATCAAACTTGAACTCCCTGATCAGTTACTGGCCGAATGGTTCACAAAATCCTTCATGAACGAGATTGGTAAAGACATCGCCATGGGTGGTGTTGTTACGGAGGAGCAGGCTATAAGTCGTTCCCAATATCTTGATCTCGTTTATTCGCAAACGGGAACTCTTTACGATTTATTACCTGAACTACCCCGTCCTGGTACTTCCAACGCTTCAACTACTCCAGCTGCCTCGCATGCAGCTGATGGCGTGATTGGTACTACCCATACCCACTCACATTCTGTTTCGACTACAACCCCTAAATCTACATCTTATAACATTCAAAATGATCTGTCTCCTGCCCCTCCCGCCGGTAAAACATCTGAGGTGAACGTTGTTCAATCTACCCCGACCGATAAAGGTAAATCTAAAAATGGGAGAGGCAAGAATAAGGGGGGTAAGAATAATAATCCGAACGAACAAAATACAAATGATCCTATTGAAGAGCGGGATAAGCGAAAACCACGGTACCCTTGCCTTATCTGCGGTGACGATCACTATACAAAGGATTGTCCTCGACGTGCCGAAGTTTCTAAGTTCCTTCAAGGAATGCCAAAACCACCTACGCCGGATGTCTTGTCTCAACCCTTCCCATCTCAGCAACATGCCTCGTTGGTCATCCACGACCAACCATCTACTTCTACGACATCATATGTTTTGATGTGCACTGGTGATTCTAAGAAGAACGATGTTGCAATCACAACTAGAGCTAAAGACTATACTCCTTCTAAGGAGAAGGTTGACGATTCACCTCCGGATTTGGTACAGCCCTCTCCACCGAATCCGCCTACGAACGGTCCTCTTCATCTCGAACGACCGAGTCTTGATACAGTCCTACGACCCCCTAAAAGGTGTTGTTCGCAAGTCGGCTTTCAATCCTCATGCTCGTGCGGCCCAGAACTACAGTATTGTGGAAGATCTGGTCCAAGCACCTTCAGCGATGTCTTCCCTTGAAGTCCTTCAGTCTTGTCCTGCGCAACGAAGGGCTCTGTTGAAAGCTATAGGTGGAATTGATCCTACAGATTCGAATTTGATAGTCTTTGACTTGGACGAACATGTTCCAAGGTTACCCCCTCAGCTTGCTTTTCAGATACAAGTTATTGTTGCCGACAAGAACATTTGTCACACTGTTGTTGATGAGGGGGCCTCTACGTGTGTAATGTCTCTTACTTGTTGGAAAGCCATTGGCTCTCCCTCTTTAACGGAATCACAAAATACTCTGAAAGCCTTTAATGGCTCTGGTTTTAAGCCTTACGACGTTCTTTCCTCGTTGCCTGTCACTCTAGAAGGTAAGACCGTCCAAGTTGAAGTGGAAGTTTTCAATGCTCCTTTAGATTATAATCTTCTTCTTGGTCGTAGCTGGGTAGATTCTATGCACGCTGTTGTGTCAACACTTTTCCGTGTAGTACGATTTCCTCACCAGGGAAAAGTTGTTACAGTTGATCAACTTGCCTTCTTTAATTCTGATACTCGTACTGGCAACGTGCCATTTATAGCTAAGACCCCACCGGGTTACGAGAATGTTGGTGTCGGTCTTTTAAAAGACTCTTCGTTAATGAGCACTTTCCCCATTCCACCACCACCCGATATTCCATGCTCATCAGTTGCTTCTATTAATATGATCTCCACTGTACCTCACGAGCTTCCTGTGTCTTTTGACCCTTGGATAGCCCCCGATCCAGGAGATCATGCTCGTTACGGCGACGTCATGCCGTTAAGTCCGATTGAGTCTGCTTATCAAGCCATTCAATCGGAAACCTTTTCTACAACTTCTCTGGAGGAGTTGTCTCCCGATCCTTTTCGTGTTGTCTTCCCCACTGACGAGATGATCATGTCCGTCATGGAAGACACTCCTTGGGACGATGGTCATCATCGTTCCATACTGTTTCTGGAATAACACACTCTCGAGAATTACCAACGGATTTCGACTCCGTCGATCGTTGTTGTCATATCGACTGTTCCCGGATCTACATGTGATGTGTTTGCCGAAGGGAACCTTAGTAATATTTCTCCCATGATACCCATTTATATCTCAGTTAAACCCGGGATAGTTGAAAATGTTCACATTGGAGCTTCATGTTCTCCAGAGGAAATTGTCACTTATACTTCCCTGTTTAAAGAATTTCGTGATATCTTTGCCTGGAGTTATGAAGAGATGCCAGGTATCGACCCTTCTATTGTTGTGCATGAGATTAAGACTTATCCTGGAGCTAAACCAGTCTGGCAGCGTCTCCGTCCTGTCCATCCACGGAAAGCGGCATCTATCAAACTTGAAGTTGAAAAACTTCTTAAAGCTGGTTTTATTTATCCTGTGGCTTTGACAGAATGGGTTTCCAACCCCGTACCGATTGATAAGAAAGGTGGTAGTATACGTGTTTGTGTCGATTATCGAGATATTAACAAAGCATGTCCAAAGGACAACTTTCTGACCCCTTTCGTCGACCAGATTGTCGATGACTGTGCCGGCAGTGAAATCTTTTCCCTCATGGATGGATTTTTCGGCTATAATCAGATTAACATCGCCCCTGAGGACCAACATAAAACTGCTTTTATTTGTCCTTGGAGTGCTTTCTCCTATAGAAAACTTCCATTCAGTCTTAAGAACGCGGGCGCGACGTTTCAACGTGCTATGTCTTATGCATTTCACGATATAAAGCATATCATTCAACTTTATTTGGACGATTTGCCGGCTCATTCTTTACGCCGAGTCGATCACCCCAATCATCTCCGAGCAATTTTCGTTCGTTGTCGGTTCTGTCGCATTCGTCTAAATCCTCATAAATGCGTCTTTTGCGTAGAGTCCGACCGTCTTCTCGGTTTCATTGTTTCACGTCAAAGGATCCGGGTAGATCCTATTAAGGTTGAGGGAATTCTCAATCTTCCTCCTCCTTCTTCACTGCGCCAGTTACAAAGTTTGCAGGGGAAAGAAAACTTTCTTCGTTGTTTCATACCTAATTATGCTGAAATTACTCGTGGTTTTACACGTCTTCTAAAGAAAGGTTCAGAGTTTGTCTGGGATCAAGTTGCCAACAACACTTTTGAAGCTTTGAAGCTGTCCCTAACGAAAGCTCCACTTCTTTTCCCTCCTGATTATAGTCGGGATTACTTTCTTTATCTTGCCGCTTCCGAGTATACTATCGGCATGGTCCTCGTTCAAGAGGATGATGCGCACGATGAACATGTTATATATTACTTGAGTCGAAGTCTTACTTCAACTAAAATCAAGTACCAACATGTTGAAAAACTGGCTTTGGCTGCTGTTCAAGCAGTTCAACGTTTTTGCCATTATATTCTCTCCAGAAAAACTACAGTGATTTCACATTGTAACCCCATGCAACATATTTTGACACATCAATTTCTGGGGGGCAAGTACTCCAAGTGGATTGTTATTCTCCAGGAGTTCGACTTGGAATTCGATCGCACCACGTAGAAGAAATCCTTAGTTTTTGCTGAGATAATTTGCGATTTTCCCCACTCTGCCATGGAAAATGTAGCAGTTGATTCATTACCTGATGAATCGCTGTTCCTTATCAACACTGATGATATTTGGTATGGAGATATCATTATATATCTCCAGAATCAAACTTTTCGGCCTGCTTTTTCTAGTAATGAACGACGCCGTATCCGTTATCAAGCACGTCAATATATTATCCTTGGAGATACTCTTTACCGTCGCGACATTGACTCGGTTTTTCGACGTTGCCTGACTTTTGACGAAGCTGAGAAAGCTTTGAATGACTTCCATTCCGGAGCATGTGGTGGTCATATGTCTGGGTATGCTACTGCCCAGAAAATCTTACGTGTAGGATATTTTTGGCCTTCCTTGTTCAATGACTGCATTACTGCTGTTCAGAAGTGCCACGCCTACCAGACCTACAATCAAAAAATCCGGTCGCATCCTGCTCCTCTTCATCCTGTGGTCTCAGTTGGTCCTTTTGCAAAATGGGGCATTGATTTCATGACATGTCACCCTCACTCGTCCGGGGGGCATGGTTACATTATTGTAGCTGTTGATTATTTCACAAAATGGGCCGAGGCGATGCCAACATTCGATAATACTGGGAAGACTGCAACGTTATTTCTTTTCAATCATGTCATAACTCGTTTTGGTGTTCCTCAGGCTATCGTTACCGATCACGGTAGTCATTTTAGGAGTTATATGATGTCTGAACTTACAGAGAAGTTGGGTCTTCGTCACGATAGCTCAACACCCTATTATCCGCAGGCTAATGGCCAGGTCGAAGTGATCAATAAGGTTTTTATAACTATGATTCGACGGATGATAGGAATACATAAAACCAGCTGGCACACGATGTTATTTTCGGCATTGTGGGCATATCAGACATCTGTTAAATCCGCTACAGGATTTACGTCTTTTCGATTAGTTTATGGCATGGAAGCCATTCTGCCAATAGAATGTGAGATACCTTCTCTGAATCTAGCTGTCGAACTCTTACCCAATACTTCTACTGAAGAAGAACGTCTGTTGTATTTGATGCGATTAGACGAGACCCGACATGATGCCACTTTAGTAATAGAAGCCCAAAAGAAACGCGTCAAGGCACAATATGACAAGCATGTCAAGCCTCATGTTTTCTCTGAAGGTGATCTTGTTCTTCTGTATGAACAAGATAAATATGTCCTAGGAGCTGGGAAATTTGAACCTATGTGGCGTGGTCCCTACATTGTTAGCAAAGTTTTGGCAAAAGGAGCATATGAGTTAGTTGATTACGACGGTATACCTTTGAGTGAACCCAGAAATGGGTTATAATTGAAGAAGTACTATGCATAAGTGATTTGTGCATTAGTACCTGTATTTGTATGAATCATACTGTGTGTGTGTTACTTTAGTTTGTTTTTGACGTTATTTGGTCTCTGCCCTTACGTGACATTGTGTTTGATTGTCAGATGTCAGAGTATTCGCTACCTTATATTGGCTTTGCTGACGGAGCTAGCCGTAGTACTCGAAACCTAGCTTTTGCTGCATGGGCAATCTATGCCCCAAAAAACGAGCTCATATCTTTATGAGGTGTATGTCTTGGCCGAGCAACCAACAACATCACAGAGTATAACGTCGTTATTGAATTATTGGTTGATGCTATCTCTCTCGGAATTCGTCATTTGGTTGTGCAACTTGACTCGTAGCTTGTAGTACTACAGTTAAGTATTGCTTATTCTATTCGAAGTCCTACTTTATTAAGGGTATTTTTGCGGATTCGCCTCTTAGAACGGTATTTTGATCACATTGAATATCAGCATATTCCTAGATGTCTTAATACATTAACAGATGCTTTAGCGAATTATGTATTGGACAGACATTTGAACAATTTATAAATCAAACACATTACAATGCACACAATGTAAAGTAAACCGGTAGAAGCCGTGTATATATATATATAACGATAAAAAAAGTTTGGTTTTACAAAATGTTTGTCCGAAGACCAAAATATCAAAAATGGAAGCTTATAGCTTTTACATAGTGACGTCACGGATGACGTTCACGGTAACACACTACTGCCCTACCTACCCTACGGAGCAATCGGGCCATGGCTGCTGAAACTTCCACAGTGTGACACTGATCGCGTCGTGGCACCTCTTCCAGAGTCATATCTGGAATGTCCGAGGTCAGGCCTTCTAGGTTCTGCTCCACGATCTGGTAATCCTCGGTATACTGAGGTAAAGCTACTACTGCAACTTCTCCTCGTCTCTGAATAGGTGAACTACCAACAGGTTTGTATGCTCCAACGTCTGTGTTATCGACAAAAAATTGGTGTTAGTCTTCAGATAAATCTATAAAACAAAAACATTTAAATATGCTAAAATTACAAAAACATTTAAAAAGATAAAATTGGTGGGTTTCTTACCGAGGTCTCCCCACTGTGCATCCTTAGGTAGTGCAAGATCTGGATCTCCTCGGAAATCCAACTCGACATATGTGTAATCATCAATCATCAGCATCTGGGTCTGCAACCAGTCGAAGAAAATATCGTCATATCTGACGATTGGTCCTGCCACATGTCGGGCCATGAGCCGACACCATCGTAACATCCTCGGATCCATAGGACCCGAAAACCTCCACTCAACCTATAGACGAAGTACAAGGACTCTCTCTAAGAAGAAGGACACTAACAAGGATCCATATCCAAACTGTTTTAGCTCTCCACGCCTGCACTTGGTCAGTTGTTTCTTGATGCTACACAATACTGCATCAGCCCAGTTAAAAACTCGGGGCTCAGTACACTCGATGGTGTACTGGAAATAACTTTGCAATGCCATATGGGATGCGACACTTCCAGCCATCCGAGCAATAGTGAAGAGAATGGTACGGAGAGTCAAGTCAGTTACTCCCTAGATTGCCACTTTCCCTTTCTTTCTTTCGGCCTCGGGTACACAATATTGGTCGCAGTATTCACTCATTGTCAAACCGCCCCTTCTGCTGCCGGTCAAACTGACATAGGACCCTCGCCTGGATAACCCGGTCAAGAAATATATGTCCTCAATGTCAATAGTTAATGTGTGAGCTCCAACATTGAAAACTTGCTGGTTCGGATCCCATATTCGGACTAAGTATTCCAGTAATCGAACTTGGGCTCTCATGCCCGGGATATGGAAATATTTTAAGAGACCACAATCTATTAAGGCAACAATGGTGGGAGGGTGATTTTCGGCGTCTGTGTTATCCTTCTCGTGTTCCCGTTCTCGCCACTCGAGCACCATACTTGTGGCTATTAACCTGCATAAGAAACATATGAAGATGGTTAATGATCTTAAACATGGAAAAATTCTTTCTATTGGATAAACATTTTAAAAACTTTTTGAGTTCTGTGCTACTCACAGGTGCGCTACTACGCATAGTGCGAACTTCTCACAGGTGCCTTAAGGCCCACCTGCGAGAATGAGTCATTCTCGCAGGTCTCGTATGGGCCACCTGCGAGAATGCCTCCACACGCATAGGGTTCAAAAAATTAATTTGAAACTGAACTTTTAACCAATTAAATCAAAATTTTAAACCATGCAAAGATAAGGAATGGAGAGCTTACCAAGATGCTGCTAACGGCTCGTGAAATGATCGCCCGTAGCTCCCGGAAATCAACACTGAAGGCAGAGGGTAAAATGAGGGTTTTTTGGAACTCAAATGGTAAAAGTGTAAAATGGTATAGTAAATTTAGTTTTTCATTCATTTTAATTACTTTTTACTATATCAAATATGGGTTTTTATGTTTATCTATTATTTAACCCTAATCACTAATATGAAAATGAGTGAAGTGACTTGCAGGTATGAAACAAGGAGGGCCATGGACAATTTTTCTATGGTGTGGTATATTTTTGGATTGTTTGTTATGGTTTTGACATAAAACCTCAAGTGCCTTTTGTCCGTTCTTGCGCTTGTGAAAAACATAAGAACGTGATCGAGCGTCGTTTTATCTCTTTTTCGGGCTCGCTGTGGTTATACGAAAAAGGAACCCCCCTAGAGTTTTCTTTAAGCTCTTTTCAGACTCTCTAAACAGGAAAAGATTGCCGAGCAACCTTGCTATTTTCATGCTCGATAAAGTATTTGAAGTATGCGTCCTTCGAGCAATAGTTTAACCCTTTTTAGGTCTCGTTGGATTACTGTACGAAAAAGGAACTGAGAGAGTTCTCTTTTAAGTGTTTTCCCAACTCTATAATCTTGAAAAACCTTCGATTTTACTATCTCTGGACTCGTTAAATAAACATTGACAGGCCCGTAATGGGACCGAACCACTCCTTCCTAGGGTTCATTAAAAATACTCCGAGGGACTCGTCCGAAGGATGAGCTTATATCAACAAGCATATGTGATCCTCTTCAAGCTTGCGTAAAAATAAAGAGGTACTTGCCAGAAATGGTGGGGGAAAATTTGGGAAAGGGATATGTTTCATCTTTGAATTGATTGGCAGTAAGTGTCGCTCTTGAACATGACACCCCTTATTCATCATTTTAAGCCGGTTTGGGAAATCCATTTGTCTCTCATTCGATTTGCTACAAGATCATTTCCTGTGTCGTCTTTGAGTCAATGCTGCCAAATAATTGGTCGTTTCATTCATATGTTCAAGAGAAGTCCACATAAAACCTATATTGAGTCGGCCATCTGCGTTTATCCATTCTCTCCGTGTCGGCCTTCCCTGTGTCCAAAGTCCAATTGGTACGTGCTCTGTCTCACTTTCAAACTCTGTTACTCATTTCGTTTCATTGATGGGGGATACATCAAGGCCCTCCCGTGACGAGTTTTGTTCCGTCGACTTCATCACATTATCCAGAATCAAGACTTAGAAATTATTCAGTACCTTGGAGCTTGCATGCCTCAATGGCAAGTTTCCTCGCTTTCGACAGTGGGTTTACATCATTGACCCCTGATCGAAAGATTTCGTCGGATGTTCAACATCAACTCATTTATTCACAGTCGATGGATTGTACTTTAGTACCTTGGGAGTCATTGACATCAATGGTGATTTCCCTCGCACTTGTTAACGGTTACATCAGTGGCCGGTAATCAAGTGGTTTCTACCATGTTCGACTTCGACACATGTAATCACATGGTTAGATTCGTACTTTGGGCAACGAGATTGAAGACCCTGGATATTGTCTTTATGATCCAGGTTGCGATGGAGTATGTATGTTTTGTGACACATAGATCCACTGTGTATGTTTCGTGGCTATGTTGTCTTGATTGAAAATTTGTCGCATAGATCCACAATGTATTCAGGTGGCTATGCTATATTTTGAAAGCATGGATCCACAGTGTATGATTGGTGGCCATGACCTTTGTTTATTATGTCATCAGTCTATGATCTGAGTATGGGAACGCCTACCTCAGAATTGATATACATGATATTCTGCTGATGCTTGGATGTTTGCAAGTTTCCAAGTAGATGTGCTTTTGGTTCTTGACACACACATGCAGCTTACAAAGTCTATCAACTGTCACTGGTTCCAATCTCAGACTTTGGGGGGCATTCTGTTATCCATAAATTTGGTTGTCATGATGAAGTGATGATGATGGAGAAACAAGGCTCTTCACTAAGACACTTTTCTGAGAAAAGTTACATTTTGTCTGCTTCCAGAAATCACGTTTTTAAGAGAAGTTCGCAGGCTACCTATATATTTGCCTGCGAGAATCATGAATTCTCGCAGTTTGCTTTAAGCTGGAGTGCAAGGGGTTCACACTGTACCTAACTCTTAGAGTGCGAACATCTTCTAAAGAAGGAAAAAAGATAAAATCTTGAACCTTCTAGAAGGGAATCTTCTAGAAGAGTGAATTGGCATTCGAATGGTTGTCAAATACTGGTTTTCCTGATATCTTGGGATCATTCCTATCCAAGTAACTAATCTATCTTCTCCTATATATTGAGGGGGATGCTCATGGAAAAGGTTAGAAGCAAACTAGCAAGAGATTGATTGGAGAATTAGTGGAATATTGTATGAAGGACTGATGCTACAACAACTAGAGACTCCAGCAAGGTCATCAAGAGTGGTTGATTTTCTTCATGCATGAGCAAGTGTGTGTGTCAGAGCTAGGAGCCATCGAAAGGAGATCTACAACATCAAGGCTTAGGTTGTAAGTTTCACTTTCTATTAATTCAATACAATAATGTGTCCCTTTCCCATAAAGATAATGTCACTCTATTACATAACTCCTTGATCATATGTATAGATTAGCTATTGAATATATTGATGTGCTTTCACTTTGATTGGTTTGTACTATTGTGATCTGAACGGTGCAAGAGCGTCGGAGCGAAGCTTGGAACAACAGAGACCCAAGGAAGCGTTCATAAGGTATGTCTATGAACTTTATCTCTTAGTTCATTCAATAGGTTAAATCTAGGGAAATAGTATCATTCTGTCCTGTTTTGTTCTAGATCCAGGTGGATCTAGGGAGATCGGTTTGTGTCCGCACTTACGGATTAATCCTGAAACAGTTCTCAACCAATCAAGTTGATTTAAAAACCAAACTTGTGCAAGAAATACCCTCAAAGACAGACCAACAACAATCCATCCAAAATCTAGAACCTGACTGCTGTCATGAATTCCTAGCATGGGCTCAAAGGTATTATACGAATGTCCTATATTTGCAAATGCGCCTCAACCAAGTAATGAGGAAAAATATACAAATGGAAAGAGATAACAAGAAATTAAGGATTGAAGCAGAACAATGCATGTCTCGGGCAAGTAAAAAGCCCAAAAATTCTGAAGATATTATCGTTAAAAAATCAACAAATGTCAATACTACTATTGGATCAGAAATGCATGCTTCTTCATTCTCGAATGCTTAATTTCATTAATAATTTTTTTTGGTTTTATTTCTGTTGAGTTTGTTTTATTTAGCACTAGTTGTTTTGTTGTTTTTAGACTAGCTACAAAATCAAAGAGTCTTAATTTAGTTGATTTGATTTCTAATTCAATTTTGATTTTTATTTCAGGTCTCAAAACAAACTAAAGGATGCCATAAGCGCTATTTCTTGTTTTTTTTATTAGTAATAGAGTCTATCTCCAAATAGTTTGTGTTTTGTTTTTGTTATTATAACAAACTTTGTATAAGTTGTTATAAATGTTGTTAATATAAACTTAGGTTAGGATTTGATATTCCAACCTTTATATTTTTAAAAGGATTTACCTCTATCTTGTGGATGTGAGAGTTGATCATTGTTGTGTTTAAATACTCATGTTGTTTTGAAATAAAACATGGTGAAAAATTATGGGAAAGTGGACTAGTAATTATTTTTGAAGGATATGGAATTATATGTTACTTAAGCATTTTTTCCTATGAGTTTAATGGTTCTGGTTTTCATTATAACATATTTCATTATGGTTCATATTCCTCGAGTAATTAGTCATGGATTGATCAAAACTTATATTTAATATATTTTTCAATACATGGTTAATTGCTATCATCTTTATGTTAATTCTGTCAATTTTTAACAGTTCCTTCTCCCAAATTGTTTCGGTACTTATGATTGTATCATTTTGATGCAAAATGTGAATTATATTGAGTTTATTCATATACTTTGAATTTGCAAAGACTTAATTGTATAATTGAAATTCTTTTCTTATTGTCAATTGGTCCATCATATCATCACAAAGGATCAAATTTTAAAAAATGTTCTTTCTGCATAACAAATGAGATTTAAATTGTCAGTTGAAGTGACTTTCTTCAGGCGATTTCATGATCTTATAATCTCACAACCTTCTTCCATATATTTCTCTTGACACACAGGTTGTTGGAGAATCTTTATACATAAATGAACAACCCAAAGTTTTCTTTAAATACTGGATGGCTATTAGGTTAGTGATTTTTATTTCTTTTGTTTTGATTTATATTTTTTTGTGAATGTAGATTAACATTAAGCTTAAATACTTTGTTTATTTAAGATAAAAAATTAACTTTTACATTCATTCTTTTTCTCTTTTAGTTTTAAGGTTGAAATTCTATTTGTAGTATGTTCTAGATCTATTTATATTTTTTCTGAGATTTGGTTCTCTTGTACAACAATAGTTTCCAAGGTTTCTTTTAAATCTTGCACTTGTTTATTTATATACTTTGTATATAGAGAATGTGAGTATATAGTATATCTTCGTTAATAAATAGTTCGTTATTTTATCTTTGTAGTTTATATTAGATCCCTTTATCTGCTAACAGAGCCATTAAACCCATCAGGGTTGGTCACTACAAACAACTTAGGTTATCCTGAAAATCTCGGACTTGACTCTCCCTTCTGGTTGACGATCGTTCACATATGCCCGTAAAAAAATGGTGCTAGCAGGAGGGTCTGAAAGATATTAATGGCACGTGGAGGCCAAAAAACACCTCCTAAAAATCATTCTCCAATTATAAATCGTAGTCACTCAGACTCCACTATTGTATTCAACACAACCACTACTTCTGAAACTAATTCTGTTATTTTTCTACAACAACATTCTCTATCCAATCATGTCGAACTTACGACACCTCTTCCTTAGAAACCTGACTTACATGATATTCTCCATAAATCCTACCAATCAGTAATAAGAACCCACAATACCTTGGCCAAACTCAGACAACTGGGTGACCAATTGCATCAACCTCTTAATTTTCCCAATCAACAGGAAGATTCTCTTGTCACTGGTACACCAAATTATGCGTTGCACAACATCTTGATTAACCCATTTGGAACACTTATTCTAGGTGTTGGGGGATCTGGTTTTCCTCCTTCACCACTCAACCCTTCTCCACCTCCTTTAAAAGGAGAATCCTATGATGAAGAAAGTTCATCTTCTGAGCAATATCAAACTTCAAATAACTCACAGATTTCATCCCAGACGGCTAATCAAAATAATCCTACCAGGCCTTGGCTTGACCAATATGTTGTTTCCATACGAGGACCACAACATCCTTTACCTAGGCATCCTAAAAAATGGTTACCTAAGTTTGACCCTGATTCTAAATAGTCAGTTGAGGATCATATAAATTTTTTTATGTTGGTTGTTAGGCTTAGAAATGTAGAACATGAAGATGTTGTATGCAAGATTTTTCCTTATACCTTAGAAGGAAATTCATCCACATGGTACTTCACGCAACAACCTCAAAATAGTATTTCTTGAGATAGTTTTGAAACCTTTTTCTTAGAAAAATTTGTAGACAACAAATCTCTCGAATTCTTAGTTATGGAGCTATCTAGTATCAAGATGAATCACAAGGAAAAATTTAAAGGTTTTAACCAAATATTTCTTACACTAAAAAATAATATCCCTGCAGAAAATCCGATCGTTGCTTATTATGATAAATATTTACATCATACTATAACAATGTGGGTTAAACGGTACAAAACGAATACTCTGTTAGAGGTTTTTGAAGAAGTTTTTCTCATTGAAAAGGATATGCTTAGCTTGAAATATAATACAAATCCCGAAGTTGAACCAACTTCTTCCTCTAAGAAGACGATATAAATTCTCACTAAATCACCTTCTAATAAGAAAGATTAGGAAGCCACATATATGGAAAGCTTTCAAAAAGCCTTTCAAAAGTTATCCAACCAGGTTGTAGATCTGAAAAGAGCTGTAGAAGAAGGATATTCTAGCAAAGGAATTTATCAAACACCTTTTAGAAGACCCCCTCAAAATCCTCCCATTAAGCCAACCCCTCTAGCTGAAGGTATGAGTTTAGAAGGATTATACCAAGCTATACAAGCCTCATTAGCTGGAGATGAAAATACTTCTGATGTTGCAACTGAACAACAAAATGAGGTAGAAAATGAGAAGGAGGGAACACCCAATGAAGAAGATTCGTCCCCTCCAACTTTCAGACATTTCTCGAATAGCATTTTTCAGGCCAACTTTGAAACTGTACATAGTAATCAACATCCTTATAATACTCGTAGTAAATATGATCCTAAATATCAAACCAAATGTCCATCTAGTGTAAACAAAAATGCAACATCAAAAGAAAAGAAACATGATGAAACATCGAAGAGTTTTTCTTTCTTTGATCTAGACTATGATCCTATTAAGGATTTTAAGAGGTTAAACAAAAATATTTCAATCTATGAGTTTCTTAAGTTCCCTTACATATATTAGAAAATGTTACAAAGAATAGATGAAAAAAACAACAATAAGAAGAAGGATGCTCAAGATAAAAGTGTAGAAAACCTAGATAAAATATCCTCTGGAGCATGAAATAAAAATCAGCAACCTCTGAATCCTTCTTCCACACCACGAAAGAGGTATAACATGCCACCTTTTCAATTAACATTTTAGATTTTTAACACAAATGTACATAATTGTATGGTGGGTTCTGAGGCTTCATCAAATGTGATGACTCTGTCGGTTTGTCAAAAAATCAATGTTGAAGTTAAACCGTCTAATATCAAAATCATTCATCTTGATAGAACTAATGTTACGGTGGTTGGGGAGATTAAAGATGTTTTGATCAGGTTGTCATCCAATCTGAAAGTACATCAGGTAATCGACATAGTGATAGTGGATATTCCAGAGGTGTATGGCATGTTCCTAAGTAGGGATTGGTATTAACAATTTCATGGTTATTTTTCTACAGATTGGTCTTAGATATGGTTGTCACTCGATGGTCAACCTAATAAAATTAGGGTCAATAGGGAGTGGTATTTAAAATACACAGTTACATATATGAATGATCCAAATGAACCTTTTGTCCTAAGTGAGAATGCATTAGAAAATCAAGGTATAAACACTTTCTTTGGGAATTTTGTTGGTAAAATATCTATTGTTGCAGACCTAAATCAACAATCTGAAATATCATTCTGCACTCAAATAATGACCTCTAATCATGCTATAAATATTGTAGATAGTCATGAGAATGATAAAATTTGGTCTTTCTACTTTGATGGGTCCAAATTATGTGAAGGAGCTGGTGTCGGTTATCTATTGATAGACCCTAAAGGTAACAAGACATTCATTTCTTTTATATTAGAATTTGATTGCACAAATAATATAGAAGAACATGAATCTCTCTTGTAGGGACTCAAGAAAGCTATCAACTTGGACGTCCAATGTTTAGTTGTATTTGGCGATTATGAAATTATGGTCAAGTAGGTAAAAAATACCATTCACTGTGTATCTGCCCATCTTAAAAACTACCAAACCGAGGTATGGAAATTTATTAATAAATTTATTTCTTTAATATTAGTTATATTCCTAGATCTAGCAATTCTGAAGAAGACTTATTGGCAAATGTAGCATCAATATTATTTCCTGCCGAAGGTTTCTCTCGTAATTCATTTTCTGTTGAATTGATATTCAGGCCGTCAATTCCAGATAACATCACAAATTGGTGATTGTTTGACAATGATGAACATATCATAAAATTATTACATATGGAAGATACTTTCCAAGGTGTTGTAATTGATGAAAACACTCACGACGAAAATATCTACGATTTTACAGTAGTATCTGATCCACGATCAACTGAGACTTCATCTTACATGGTAATGTCGATCCCTAAATCTATCATTAGATTCGAAACATTTTATGATCTACACGACAAATTTAAGGGAATAGTTAACTGTAAAACAAATAGTTCCTCATTGCAATATGAAACAATAAATTTAGGAACACGTGATCAACCCCAGAACATTAATCTAAGCACAGGCTCTACACAAAAAGAAAAGTCATCATTTCTTAATATTTTTAAAGAATTTAAAGAGGTGTTCACTTGGACTTATGAGGATATGAAAATGTTCGATCCAAACATAATATAACACGTACTTCCCATGAAACCTCAAGTCCAACCATTCCAACAAAAACTAAGGAAGATGCATCCAAAATTAGAACCAATAGTCAAGAAAGAATTGAACAAGTTGTTAACAACTAAGATAATTTTTCTTGTCTGACATACCCAATGGGTGTCCAATATAGTCCTGGTAAGGAAGAAGAATGGGGAAATATGACTTTGTGTCGATTTCTGCAACTTAAACGAAGCCTCTGACAAAGATAATTATCTTGTTCCGCCCATGGAACCAATTTTACAACAAGTATCCAGTGCTGAGAGACTATCCTTATTGCATGGTTTTTCAAGATACAACCAGGTCCTGATGTCTCCATCAGATCAAATTAAAACTATATTCCAAACCACTTGGGGCACTTATGCTTATCATAAAATTCCTTTCCGATTAATTAACACCAGAGCCACTTTCCTAAGGGCCATGGATATAGATTTTCATGGGCTTATAGATTAGTTAGTGGTTGTTTATTTGGATGATGTTACCGTCTTTTCAAAGAGTAATATATATCACTTATCTCACCTAAGGAGTGTATTGGAACATTCTCATAAGTATGTAATTTCATTAAATCCAAAGAAATCATTTTTTGTTGTTGATCAGGGAAAGTTACTTGGTTTTATAGTGTCCAAAAATGGAATGATGATAGACCCTGAATGAACACAATCCGTATCCAATATTCCTCCACCATCATCCAAAAAATCTATGTAGTCTTTTCTTGGTAAAATAAACTTTGTTAGATGTTTTGTTCCTAGTTTTTTGAGATGGTTAGACCCTTGCAAGATATGATAAAAAAGGATGTTGTTTTTAAATTGGGATTACATGAAAATCGGGCCTTTAATTCCATCATACAAGATATAATAGAAGCACCATCCATAATGAGTCTTGATTTTGACAAAGACTTTATCCTCTACACTTTTGCATTAGATAGATCATATGTTGCAGTACTTACCCAAAAAAATGATGATAATAATGATATCGCCATTTTGTTCATGAGTTATTCCTTTAAAGGAGAAGAATTAAATTATCCACCATTAGATCAACAATATTTTGTTGTGTTTAAAGCGGTAAAACACTTTAGACCCTATCTATTGAAATCTAGAACTAAATTCATCATCCCATACCCTGCAGTAAGAAATCTACTAGTTCAAAAAGAACTTGGGGAGAAGAGGTTTCACTGGATGACCTCTCTTCAAGAATATGATCTCGATATCAAACCAACCTAGATTGTTAGAGGTGAAGGTATTTGAAAATTAGTAGCTGATTCGGTAAATACACCCAATGATGACTCTGTTTTATTGAATGAAACACTTCGCCATCAAAACCAAATCTTTTGTGCACAAACCACGCCGGATTCTTGGTATTCTGACATTAAATTTTATTTAATACATGGGACTCCTTCATAACATCTTGACCCCAAAAAGAGAATGGAATTAAGACTTAGATATGCTCCTTTTCAAATGATTAATGATGTCCTTTTTAGAAAAAAAATTGATGGAGTATTATTACATTTCGTAGAAAAGGATGAATCTAAAAACATTCTAAATGAATTACATTCTAGAAATGTAGGAGGTCATTTTGGTGGCGAAAAAATTGCTCATAAAGTCCTTAGAGATGGTTATTATTGCCCTACATTGTTTTGAGATGCTCATGATATGGCTCGAAAATGTGCTACATGCCAAAAGTTTGCTTGAAAAGTTAACAAACCGTCTTTCCCTTTGCAGCCCATGACAGTTGATCAATCATTTCAACAATGGGGACTTGACATTCATTGACCAATCAATATCGGCTCTTCCCTCCAACATAAATACATCCTTACAAAAATGGATTACTTCACCACGTGGTCTGAAGCCATACCTCTAAGAGTAGTCAACACTAATCAGCTGATTTTGTTCCTCAAAACTCAGATCATTTCATGTTTCGGAATTCCATAATCTTTGGTGTTTGACAATGCATCTTATTTTTCCTCGATGGTTTTGAATGTCTTTCCTATAGAAAAATGAATTAAATTGAAATATTATGATAACTATTCCCCTTAAGGTAATGGAGTGGCTGAATCAACCAATAATAACTTAATTAAAATCCTTAAAAGAACAATATCATAAAATCATAAAAAATGGCATACCGTTTTGTTCTACGCATTGTGGGCTGATAGGGTTACACCCAAAAAAACCATTGGAAATTCCCCGTTCTTTCTTGTATACGGAAGATAAACTATTCTACCTCCCATTGTATTTCTACCATCATTGTAGCTAGCTAAAAAAGTACAGGAAGAGGAGTGTTCAGCCTTATAAAGTCGAATAAATGCTTTGCTTAAATTAAAAGAAACTAAGATGCAAGATAAATGAAAAATGGATCAACACCAACACACAGTTAAACGATGGTTTGATGAAAGCTATTCCATTGATCATAATTTCGATGTAGGAGATCTAGTTCTTAGGTGGGATAAATCAAATAAAGAAAAAACGGAACATTGAAAGTTCCAAAATTTATGGTTAGGACCTTTTATAATCACTGAAAAACATTGTTCTAGCTATTTTCATCTACAAACCTTAGAAGGACAACGAGACACTTTTTCGGTGAATAGCCAGGTCCTCAAAAAATACTTTGCTTGACCAACCTGAGATCAAACACTTTGTAAATATTGGGTGTGCTATTTTTTTTGTTTTCTTTGATTGCTTTGTTCAAATTTTCTATTTTACCTGTCTTTCTGAATCATTATATTGCTGGACCAAAAGCAATCGTCAGAAGGAAGAATTCATTTCAAGACTTATGTTTTTCAAGCAATCTGAAATAGTTCAAAGGGGTCTTGATATTAAGATATAGCTCAGATAGTTGATTTACAAGACAATTGTTACTTTCATTTCATCCTCAAATAGAATTTTTCATAGAATTATGCCGGAGACACGTTTAATCTTTGAGGATTACGATGATCTTTAGACTTTTTACACCATCCTTATTCTTAAGGAATCACTTTTAAGTGCTTCCCCATCCTCTAAATGATTTCCTAATCAAAATCTAACATCTCTAAACCATGATAAAACCTTCCAACTATGTAAGAAAATAAATAGCATGATCAATAGTACACCCGTCTTGCAATTAACCTTCAGTATCATCCTGCTCTCTTTGTCATTAGAAAATATCTAATTGTATTATTTAAGGTTAGCATAAGAGGGTTGAAAGCACTTAGGTGTGGGAAATGTGTGTAAACCCGTCGGGGTACTGAATAGGCCTACTGGAAGAGGGTAAATTCACACATTATACTAAGGGAACTTTGTTGGGATACTGAACAGGCTTGCTAGCAGTGAAGCAATGCCAGGTTTGAAGAGGTAGTAGGTGCATGCTTATAAATCAACTTTCCATGGAAGCATACATCGTGTGAAAAAAACTATTGGATGGGATTAAGCATGTGAGTGGGTTAAATGGAATCCCTTCTGAGGGCATGCACATCTGGTAGAAGCAGTGGATCTGCCAATGGTATTGGAGTCCTTTTCATAAACATCATAACTCTTTGATTAAAACGTTCCTTTAGGCTATAACCCCCTCCAAAGAATTTTTATCTAGTTTATGAATTATGGTAATATTTTATGACCACTGAGCTTATCCTAATTGATGTAGGAGGATCGCCAGTGAGCACACGTGGCAGGAAAACTCAACGCCTGGGGATCATCTCGTAATCTGAAATGCTAGGAGTTACTGCGAATCTTTTGGAGATGATTGGAAAAACGGAAGAATATCAAGCACTTGGAAGCTGATGATCACGAGTGATCTGGGAGTTTCACTCCTAGCCTTGAATGTAGCTGAACTTAGGTAGCAGTTAGGTTTTCATTTCGAGTAGACGAGTAGTCAGGGGGAACCCTAAGGACCCTCTGAGATAAATAGAGGTTTTGTATGCCCAAATGAGGCTGCTACAAGTTAGTAGGAAATTTCTGAATTTTTAGTTGTTGTTTTGATCATAACTGTAGACATTTTAATCTTGAATGAATATAGCAGAGGAAAATTGATCCAATGCATGGTGTTGTGATTGTATTGAAATTCCCTATTATTGTTTCTTTCATGAATTTCATTTCATTTCATTTCAAGCATATGAAATTATGAGTTGTTTGCATAAGTTCAATTGTTTCTCTTTGTTGAGTCTGTGCAAGGTGTGCACATATTCTGCAAGGAGTGTGTGGACGGAGTTTGTTTCGACTCATAAGCTCAGAAGATATATCGTGAAATTTCCCTTTGCAAGTAGTGTAGAGTGACTGCTACAAGGCGTGCACAATCATCCGCAAGAACCCAAACTTATGTAGGAATCTGTTGTGAGGAGTGCATAGATTTGGATTTCGACTAATTGTCGAAGTGAGTCTTTAAGAAGTCAAGAGAGAAGAAGGTGAGAAAGCTCAGAAGGGATAGCGCTTTCCAGAAGTGAGGATGAGTTCCAAGAGATGGAATCATAGGAGGAATAGAGGTTGAGGCCTTTGGATACTTAGAAAATATTCTAAGTCAGAGGAATTCAGAAGCTCAAGAGGGAGAACGACAATGGTCGTTGGATCATCGATTCAGAGGACCAACAACCATCCAATCAAATCAAGGTGCTCAAGCCTTAGCGTTTCACAAATGCAAGAGAGGGAACTTGCCAAAGTTTCGAAGTTTCGAAGTAATTTAGGACCATCCGATCGTCCGAAATAAATCTCAACCATTTGATCGTCTAAAGAAAATCTCAAGCATTGGATCGTCTGAAGTAGATCTGAACTGTCAGATCTGAAGAATAGGTGGCGCGAATATGTGGATCTTGGATAAAGACCCAAAGTAAATATCAATTATTTGATTCGAGAGAACTAGATCTGAATCATTTTTTTGGAAGAGGTAGATCTCATCCATCAATCCAGAAGCACCATCAAGATCGTAATATCGATGGTCACGCTCGATTGCGGGGCCAAAAAGTGCCTGGACGTTAAAATTTTGAGGGCAGGCCGCAATCGAAACCATGGTATTGGTGAAGAGGTACGTGGCAATTGGAGGTAAATTGTGGGGAGAAAAGTGGTTGATTCCAAACCACTCTTGGGCATGCCCGCAATTGTGTGTTTACACAAGGACCTAGCCCGAGGTCACATGCAACAAGGGGATAATGAGAAAAGAGATAGTACCTGATACCTGTGAGTTCAACAGTTGTGGAAAGAGGCTGTGAGTGCCATATAACATGCACCAGAAGACTGAGAGGACCTGTGTTAATTTGCAAGTGAGACCATTAAATTTTCAGAGAGCCAATTCGGCTCGGAGTTGAAGATCCTTGACCGGGAGGTTGCATAACCCTTAGGAGAGAAGGGTGGGTTGCATCAAGTGGTATCAGAGCTGGATTTTTTCTTGCAGACAACAAGAAAATGAGAGGAGACAAAAGAAATCGAAGTTATACTCTATGTGTGAGAGACAGTCAACACAATTCCACTGAGGAGACAAGGGGAGCCACCTTTAGCCAATCAGGTTGTAGAAAGGGAAATGCGAAAAATTAGTGCAAGAATGGAGGTGATGGAGACAACGCAGAGGAGGGAACCTGATGATGGAGACATCAATTATGCAGAGAGTGAAGAAGTATAATTCGAAGAAGCTGCAGGGGAAAATGTTGCTGAAGAACGCTTCCTGAGAGCAGTTGTTAGATTGGGAGCTAGAGCCAAGATAGAGGTCCCAATGTATGAAGGCAATTTGGATGCTGAAGAACTATTGGATTGGATAAGATCCATGGAAAAATATTTTGACTATGAAGATGTCGATGAGGAGAAAAGGGTGAGACACGCTATCACCGGGCTAAAAGGACATGTAACACTATGGTGGGATGAACTGTAGGCTGAGAGGAGAAGAAAATGCAAACAAAAGATAAAGAATTGGGACAGAATGGTAACCAAGTTGAAGGCTAAATTCATGCCCAAATATGATCAGATCAATATGTTTAGGAAGTTTCAGAACCTAAGACAGAAAGGTATGACAGTGAAGTAGTACACAAAGGAGTTCTACAAGCTGAACATCAGAATCAGACAAAGAGAGAAATATGAAATAAAAGTTTCCAGATATACAAATGGCCTAAGGAATGAAATCCAGGACGTGATCAACATGATTTCAGTGAGGAAAATGGAGGATTCTTATCATTTTTCATTGAAGGCAGAGGAGAAGTTGACCAGAAAACAAATCCAGTGAGGCAGAGGTAAAAGCCCAGTCCCAAACAAAGGCAAGGGAGTTTCCCATGATAAGGTACATAAATCCAAAGAAGAGACTGAGAAACCACATAGTCACTCAGAAAGAGGAGGAAGTTCCTGAGGAAGACAAGATGGTGGAAGAATTTATTCTAGAGGAAGAGGAAGAAGCATAGGAGAAGTAAGGTGATATGCCTATGGAAAGATAGGGCACATGTCTTAGGAATGTCCTGAGAAAAATAAAGAAGGAGGAGGCAAAGCTCACATTTCAGAAGCACATAGAAGGAATGTTGAAGCAAAAGGAGTAGAGGATGGAACATCCCTAATGTTGAGAAATGTTCTCTTAAAACTAGAGGCAGAATTTGAGAAGACAATGTAGAGGAACAGTCTCTTCAGGACAACTTGCAATACTAAAGACAGAGTATGCAAGGTGATAATTGACAGCGGGAGCACTGACAGCTTAGTATCCATAGAGATGGTGGAGAAATTGGAGTTGGAGACAACTGCACACCCGAAACCATACAAAGTCTCATGGTTGCAGAAAGGACACCAGATAATGGTTATTAATCAATGCTTGGTTGAATTTAAGATAGGAGGATATAAAGATGAAATTTTGTTTGATGTGATTCCTATGGATGTATGCCATGTTTTGTTGGGAAGACCATGGCAGTTTGACAGGAATGTCATTCATGATGGGAGAAAGAATACATACACCTTGGACAAGAATGGTAGGATGCACATGTTTCTTCCAATAGAGTAGAAGAAAGCGAAAGAGGAAGCCAACACAAGCAAAATTCTCATGAGTGGGAATAAACTACTGAAATAAGTCAAGAAAGAACAGGAGATGCAGTTTGCGGTGGTGAGGAAACCCAGAATTATCCTTACAAGTAATTCGATGGATGATTTGCCTGAAGAAGTTCAGGAATTGTTGGATAATTTTGATGAAATAGTGGTGGATGAGCTGCCTAACTCATTTCCACCCATCAAAAGTATCAACCATCATATTTATTTGATTCCAGGAGCAATTCTTCCAAGTAAAGAAACATACAGACTAACACCTCGAGAGAATGAGGAGGTAAAGAACCAAGTCCAGGAATTGTTAGACAAGGGGTTGGTTAGAGAGAGCTTGAGTCCATGTGCAGTACCAACTATGTTGAGTCCAAAGAAGGATGGAGGATGGCGAATGTGTATAGAATCAAGAGCCATTAACAAGATCACCACCAGGTATAGATTTCCTTTGCCAAGAATGGATGATTTAATGGATTGTTTAAGTGGAGCAAATTTCTTTTCTAAGATAGATTTGAAAAGTGGATATGACTAGATAAGGATGAGATAAGGTGATGAATGGAAAACAACCTGTAAGAGAAATAAAGGTTTGTATGAGTTGCTTGTTATTCCATTTGGCTTAACAAATGCCCCAAGTACTTTTATGAGGTTGATGGATGAAATAATGAAAGATTTCATTAGCAAGTTTGTGGTTGTATATTTGGATGATATACTGATCTTTAGCAAGACTAAAGAGGATCATTTGAGACACCTAACATTAGTGATGAGGAGACTACAGTAGGAGAAGCTGTTGATAAATCTGAAGAAGTCCTCTTTTATGAAGACATATCTCATTTACTTGGGTTTTGTGATCTCTTCAAATGAACCGAAGATGGATCCAGAGAAGGTGAAAGAAATGAAAGAATGGCCATCACCAAAGAATATGTTTGAGGTAATAAGATTCCATGGATTAGCAAGTTTCTATAGGAAGTTCATCAGAGACTTCAGTGGAATTTGTGCACCAATGATGGATACAATGAAGAAGAAGAAAAAGTCTTTTAAATGGACAGAGGAGTCTGAAAGGAGCTTCAATATACTGAAGGATAAAATAACAGAACGACCAATTCTAATCTTACCAAATTTTAGAAAGACATTTCAAGTGAGATGTGATGCAAGTGGAGTTGCAATTGGAGAAATTTTGAGCCAGGATAATAGACCAGTTGCCTATTTCAGTGAGAAGCTAAATGCGACTAAGAGAAAATAATCCACATATGTTAAGGAGTTTTATGCCATAATTCAAGCCTTGAAGAAATGGAGACATTACTTTTTTCCACAGGAATTTGTCTTGTATAGCGACAACTAAGATTTACAATTCATAACTAGATAGGAAAAATTGAATTAGAGGCATGCAAAGTGGATTGAGTTTATGAAAAATTTCACTTTTGTTATAAAACATATTGCTGGGAATGCTAACAAAGTTGTTGATGCATTGAGCAGGAGATGTTTTATTCTGCAGGAGTTTCAGGTGAAGACCTTAGGGTTTGAACACCTTGAGGAAATGTACAATGATGATCCAGATTTCAAGGAAGCATACGAAGCATGTGCGAATCCTGTGATGAGAGATAGGAGCCAGTGGATAGAGTATATGATTCAAGAGGGATTGTTGTTCAAGGGAAATCAATTGTGCATACCAAAATTCTCAATGAGGGATAACCTTTTGAAGGAAAAGCATAATGGGGGATTGGCTGGACATTTTGGCCATGATAGGACATTTGCACAATTGAGCAGTTCATACTATTGGCCATGTATGAGAAAATAAGTGATAAAGTTTGTGAACAATTGTAGAATCTATCAACATGCAAAAAGAAAAAGATATAACACCGGATTGTATCAACCATTTCCAATACCAGAGAGGCCTTGGGATGCAATAAGCATGGATTTTGTGTTGGGACTGCCAAGAATGCAAAGAGGATGTGATTCCATATTTGTGGTGGTGGATAGGTTTTCAAATATGGAACACTTTATCCCATGCCATAAGACAAGTGATGCAACACATGTTGCAAATATGTTTTTCAAGGAAGTTGTGAGACTTCACGGACTACCCAAGAGCATTGTCTCGGACCGAGACACTAAATTTGTTGGTCATTTTTGGAGAACACCGTGGAAGAAGTTGGGGACAGATTTGTCCTTCAGCTCATATTATCACCCTCAAACAGATGGACAGGCTGAGGTGGTAAACATAAGTTTGGGAGAATTATTGAGGAGTCTAGCCACTGAACATCATAATCAGTGGGATTAGATTTTTCCACAAGCAGAATTTGCATATAGCGAATCACCCAATAGGAGCACTGGAAAGAGCCCATTCCAAATACTGTATGGAATGAAACCCAGGGGAGTATTTGAGTTGAGAGACTTAGAACAGAGTGAGATCAAAAGTGTTGGAGTAGAAGATTTTGCTGCAGAAATGCAAAATCTCCATAACTAGATTAGAGGACAATTACAGATCTCTAACCAAGGGTACAAACGCAAGGTTGATCAACATCACAAAGAAATTCAATTTGAGGTAGGAGATCAGGTTATGGGACATCTTAAGAAAGAAAGGTTCCCTAGGGTAACATATAACAAGTTGAATATGAAGAAGATAGTGCCATGTAAGATATTACGTAAGTTTGGTGCAAACTCCTATGAGATTGAACTTCTAGATGATGTGGGCATATCACCCATATTCAACGTTTCGTACCTGTACCCTTATAGGGAATATGACTCAGAGGGATCAGAAGTTCAAGATAAGCTTTAGTGGGAGAAAAAAATTCCTATAGTAGAAAAACCACAGATGGAGAAGATCATCGATTAGAGGATTAACAAGAAGACCAGGAGGAAGACCCATCTTGAATATCTGTTCAAGTGGAAAGGACACCCAATAGAATATGCCAGTTGGGAAAATGAAGTTGATATCTAGAAGCATGGAAAGTTGGTGCAGGAGCTCATGGACATGAGTCCATAATTTTTTTTCCATGGGAGTTTGATGCAGGAGAATCGTCAACGAGCACACGTGGTAGGAAAACTCAACGCCTCAGGATCATTTCAGAATCTGAAACACTGGGAGTTACTGTGAATATTTTGTAGCTGATTGGAAAAACAAAAGAATATCAAGCGCTTGGAAGCTGATGATCACGAGTGATCTGGGAGTTTCACTCCTACCCTTGAATGTAACCGAACTTAGGTAGCATTTAGGTTTTCGTTTCGAGTAGATGAGTAGTCGGGGGGAACCCTAAGGACCCTCTGAGATAAATAGAGGGTTTGTATGCCCAAATGAGGCTGTTGCGAGTTAGTAGGAAATTTCTGAGTTTTTAGTTGTTTTTTTGATCATAACAATATCCATTCTAATCTTGAATGAATATAAAAGAGGAAAATTGATCCAATGCATGGTGCTATGATTGTTTTTCAATTCCCTATTATTGTTGTTTTCATGAATGAATGAATTTCAGTTTGAGCATATGAAATTGTGAGTTGTTTTCATAAGTTCAATTATTTTTCTTTGTTGATTCTGTGCAAGGTGTGCACATAGTCCGCAAGGAGTGCATGGACATAGTCTGTTTCGAATCAGAAGCTCAGAAGAGATAGCATGAACTTTCCCTTTGTAAGGAGTGCAGAGTGATTGTTGCAAGGTGTGCACAGTTGTTCGCAAGAACCCAAACTTGCATAAGAATCTATTGCAAGGAGTGCACAGATTCAAATTTCGACTAAGTGTCGAAGTGACTCTTTAATAAGTCAAGAGAGAAGAAGACGAGAAAGATCAGAAGGGATAGATATTTCTAGAAGTGCAGACAAGGTCCAAGAGATAGACTCGTAGGAGGAACAAAGGCCGAGGCCTTTGTATACTTAGAAAATCTTCTAATTTAGAAGAAATTGGAAGCTCAGGAGGGAGAATGATAATGGTCGTTGGATCACCGATTCAGAGGACCAACAACCATCCGATCAAATCAAGGTGTGCGAGCCTTAGTGTTTAACACATGCAAGAGGAACTTTCCAAAGTTTTGAACTCCTGAAGTAATTTGGGACCATCCGATTGTTCCAATAAAATCTTAAGAATCGGATCAACCGAAGTAGATCTGAACACTCAGATCTGAAGAGAAGGTGGCACGAATTTGTGGATCTCAGATAAATACCCGAAGTAAATATCAACTGCTCGAATTTGAGAACCAGATCTGAATCGTTGTTTTGGAAGAGGAATATCTCAGACATCAGTCTAGAAGCACCTTCAAGATCATAATATCAACAATCATGCTCGATTGCGGTGCCAGAAAGTGCCTGGATGTTAAAATTTTAAGGGTGGGCCGCAATCGAAACCACGGTATCAATGAAGAGGTATGTGGAAATTGGAGGTAAATTGCGGGGAGAAAAGTGGTTGATCCCAAACCACTCTTGGGCATGCCCGCAATCATGTGTTTACGTAAGGACCTAGCTCGACATGCGACAAGGGGCTAATGAGAAAAGAGCTGGTACCTGAAACCTGAGAGTTTAGCAGTTGCGAAAAGAGGTCACGGGTGCCATAGAACCTGCACCATAGGACTGAGAGGACTGGTGTTAATTTGCAAGCGAGATCATTAAGGTCTCTGAGAGCCAATTCGAATCACAGTTGAAGATCCTTGATTGGGAGGTCATGTAACCCTTAGGAGAGAAGGGGGGATTGCATCGAGTGGTATCAGAGATGATTTTTTTCTTGTAGACAACAGGAAAAGGAGAGGAGACAAAACAACTCGAAGTTTTACTTTGTGTGTGAGAGATAGTCAACACAATTCCATTGAGGAGACGATGGGAGCCACCTTTATCCAATCAGGTTGTATGAAGTGAAATGCGAGAAATTCATGCAAGAATGGAGGTTATGGAGACAGTGCAGAGGAGGGCACCTGATGCTGGAGACATCAACGATGCAGAGAGTGAATAAGTAGAAGTTGAAGAAGTTGCAGGGGAAAATGTTGCCGAAGAACGCTTGCTGAGAGAAATTGTTAGATTGGGAGCTAGAGCTAAGATAGAGGTCCCAATGTATGAAGGGACTTTGGATGCTAAAGAACTGTTGGATTGGATTGTTGGAAGATTGATTGTTGTCATTGATGTCAACCCTAGTCATGGGTTTTGGACCGCAATATTGATAAAGGTATCTGGACATAAAGGAAAATGCACATGCATATAAAACACCTATGAATGGATAGTATACATCATGCTGTTTCCAGTGGTATGTGGCACATCACATGGATCCTCATGGTTGAGGAGAAATGAATTTTTGAAGATGACAAAGTGAATTGAAAAAGGAAGTACATGTAGGCCCTGAAAATAATTAAAGAAAATAATTACAAAATAAGAAAGTGTCAGGTCGGCCCTAATGTTAAAAGGAAGTGACATGAATTGTATAAATACATATCATTATACATTCATTTGATACAAGACGAATTTCAGAGGGAAGAAGAAGTAAAACAAGGCCGGATTTCAAGGGAGGATGAAGTCTTTTGGTGATGTGTTCTAAGGTATGTTATTTTCAGGTCATTTTACCATTTTTGCTATAAATTTTTTTCTAGAACGATTCAGATGGTGAAATCTCTATGGAATTGAGAAGACATATCAAGGTACCTCTGGTAAAATTTTTAGCTCTTGATTCACTATTATTATGGAGATACACTCTGTGGAATATAGGGTTTGTGACCATTCCTGAAACCAGTCAATAAACAGGTTTTCTAGGTAAAACAGTCATAAATTTTTCATACAGACTCCAAATGCAGTGGGACCACTTCCAATTGAAAGAGTACGGACTGTAGTTTCTTGTGTGTGAGTTTTAGAATCAGATGTTACATATTGCGTGTGGGGCATGCTGTACAAGTTGGGTCTTCTGAACAGACCAAAATTGAATAAAGTCTACCATTCTTTCCATAACCTCTTTTTGGGGAGGATTCAAGGAGTGAAAATTAGAGGAGTTTTAGAGAATACATTGAGTAGCATTATCTACAGGATCAGATTACTCCAAGAATTGAATAATTGCAGAAATTGAAGAAGTCTCAGAAAGCATTATCAGGTTCTATGTGATGATTGGTTGATGGTGATGATTTAATGTAAAGTTTTATTATCTCTCATATATTTTT
>ML798202.1:491808-502371 GCA_009831015.1 Picea engelmannii | reverse complement strand
GGATGCATTTTCATGGACTCCAGAGGCAACTAAAGCTTTTGAACAACTTAAAGAGGTGATGTGTAAAGCTCCTGTCTTGACCACTCCAGACTTCACAAAAAACTTTATTGTGGAATGTGATGCCTCGGGAAATGGAATTGGTGCCGTCCTAATGCAAGAAGGAAGGCCCATGGCTTTTGAAAGTCGACCACTCAAAGGAAAGGACTTACACAAACCCATTTATGAGAAGGAAATGATGGCAATACTACATGCATTGAAAAAATGGCGTCCATACCTAATAGGTAGGCACTTTAAGGTCATGATAGTCTTAAATACTTCTTGGAACAAAGACTATTTTCAGAAGAACAACAAAAATGGGTAACCAAGATATTGGGTTATGATTTTGAAATCATCTATAAAAAGGGGAACCAAAATGTTGTGGCAGGTGCACTCTCAAGAAAGAATGAATATGTTGAGTCCTTTCTCTGTGCTATCTCTATCATCCAACCCGATTGGATAATAGAAGCAAGGGATGAATGGAAGAATGACGAAAAAGTGTGGACTCTCATTCAAAGGTTGCAACAGGATTCCAATGCATCAGATACATTTACATGGAAAAATGATTCACTATGGTACAAAGATCGCTTATATTTATGCAAGAACTCCCAACTCAAACAACATTTGTCTCAAGGGGAGGGGCATGTCAAGCCCTAATATTGGCTCATTACCCCTTAATTGGGGCATATTATATTAGTAATGCTATTTTATTTATGTCGGCTTTAGGCCATTAGTTGTAATTCTACCTACTAGTCTCCTATATATACCAAGGAGACATTTTCATTTTGAATCATCTTGTACTTGAAATTTAAGTGGGGTAAAAGGAGGTTGCCCCCTTGAAGAGGCTTGTTATTTGAAATTATCTCTTTTTTAAGGCGTTGAGTAATTTTTTAGAGGTTTTTCTATGCTATATTGATATTTGGTTCTTAACATCATGAGTGGGAAGGAACTCCTGAAAGAAGTTAATAAAGAAAAGGAGATGTAGTTTTCTGTGGTGAGGAAACCTAGAGTTATCCTTACAAGTACTTCAATGGATGATTTGCTTGAAGAAGTTAAGGAATTGCTAGATAATTTTGATGACATAGTGGTGGATGAGTTGCCTAACTCATTTCCACCCATCATAAATATCAGCCATCATATTGATTTGATACCAGGAGAAAGTCTACCAACCAAGGCAACATACAGACTAACACCTTGATAGAGTGAGGAGGTAAAGAACCAAGTCCAAGAATTGTTAGACAAGGGGTTGGTTAGAGAGAGCTTGATTCCATGTGTAGTACCAACTATGTTGAGTCCAAAGAAGGATGGATGATGGAGAATGTGTACAGACTCAAGATCCATTAACAAAATCACCACCAGGTATAGATTTCCTTTGCCAAGAATGGATGATTTAATGGATTGTTTAAGTGAGGAAAATTTATTTTCTAAGATATATTTGAAAAATAGATATCACCAGATAAGGATGAGAGAAGGTGATGAATGGAAAAAATCCTTTAAGACAAATTAAGGTTTGTATGAGTGGCTTGTTATTCCATTTGTCTTAACAAATGCACCAAGTACTTTTATGAGGTTGATGAATGAAATATTGAAAGATTTCATTAGAGAACTAGATTCGGGAGATCTAGATCTGAATTGTTATTTTGGAAGAGGTAGATCTCAGCCATCAGTCCAACAACACCTTCAAGATCGTAAGATTGATGGTCAGGCTCGATTACGAGGCCAAAAAGTGCCCAGACGTTAAAATTTTGAGGGCAGGCTGTAATCGAAACCACGGTATCCATGAAGAGGTACACGACAATTGGAGGTAAATTGCGGGGAGAAAAGAAGTTGATGCCAAACCCCGTTGGGTGCACCCACAATCATGAATTTACGCAAGGACCTAGCCCGAGCTCACATGCGATAAGGGGATAACGAGAAACGAGCCAATACCTTAAACCCAAGAGTTGAACAGTTGCGGAAAGTGGTCGTGTGTGCCATAGAACCTGCACTAGATGACTGAGAGGACCTGTGCTAATTTTCAAGCGAGACCATTAAGGTCTTAGAGAACAAATCCATCTTGGAGTTGAAGATCCTTCACTCAGAGGTTGCGTAACCCTTAGGAGAGAATTTTTGTTGCATCACTAATATTGTACTTGTATGAAAATGAACTTATTCAAGGTTAGCTTAAATTCTTCTCCAAGTCTTATTCTTCTTCTTCCTGAGATGAAAACTTACCAAATCATAGATAACTTCTTCACCCATTGAGTTGCCATTTTTTGGCTTCCCAACTCGCACACTATTTTACTTTGTCATATTTTACTCACTTCCCAATATATGTATTCGTCATATTGACATATCTTTTGAAAAAGTGTGTTGATATAATGTTAGTCGATTTTTCTTAAGTTTTTCCTTATAATTTTAATTGGAGTATGTTTTTGTGTGACTGGATGATTGTTTTCCCTCTTTGATTTCATGACTGCAAAGCATGGAATGAAAGTGTCTTTTCGTGCATATCACTGGTCAAATTATGTTAACAATATCCCCTTACATGGATCAAATATTATCATTTTTACCTAATCCAATGTAGATGAAGTAGGTCTTTGGATTATTTTTTGTTTGAAGGTTCAAAAAACTAAGTATGATTCTTTTCCTAAGAGGTAAACTTCAATTTACGAGTAAATATATGAGATTTATATTGAGGGTCGAGCCCAATTTAAACTTTGATAAACTATGAAACATGGTTTTATTAAAACCCACCCCTCTCTAAACAATCTCAACATCTCTTCCGACCTTTCCAATATCGCTCGATGCTCTTCAATCACATCCCTATACTTCAGCTCAAACCTTTGGGTGTCTACGAAATCATTACCCTATACCATGACAATTTACTCAGATTAAGGTTAATGGTTTGTGGAAGGTCGTGAGGGTTACATGAGTCCCGTTGTGTTGAACCCTTTTGTAATTTGTTTTATGGGAAGTAATCAAGATTTCAAGTGTTGGATGGTTTTTAGACATCCTCAACTCCTCTGTTTTTTGTTTGTTATTAGGTATGCCAGTCCAAACTTCTTCATTACTTATTGATTTACCTTGCTACGTCTACTATGTCCTCACCATCACAAAACCTACCTGTTCATTTTTTGGTCTTCCTTCGTTGCTAACCCTTCCCAAAAGCTTATGGTTTCTGTAATGAGAATAGAGCCAAATGGGTTGCAAATGTTGCTAACCCAAGATGACGTGACTGATAGGCTCTCCCAGGTCGGTTGGTTAGGGTTAGTACAATATTTTAAGCTGGGATTCAACATCGAAGTGGCCATAGAATTTACCAAGAATTTCGGTGGCACCAAGGTAAAGGTTTGGGATGTGTAGTTACAGGCCGATGAAGAATTTGTTGCTCGGGAAACAAGTCTTCCTGATCATGTAGGGGACAAGTGGTTCAAAAACATGAAAGGGAATCATATCCCATGAGAGTCTTTGTTTGCATCAAAGCATTCATGATACCACATTAAGGGTATGTCATTAGAAATATTTCATATCCAATGAAACAATATCTTGTTAATAATTAAATAGTTTATTACTTGCGAGGGATGCTATGACCTTATTTTCTATTTTCATATTCAATTTCTCATGATCTTTCAGGAGTTTCATTTAAACCTACCCTTTTATTTACATTGGAGTATGCAAAAAATTTCCAAATTTTACCAACGACCAAGTCCAAACCCTAAAAATAGTTTGTTTCATCATGGTCTCATTTGTACCTTAGTTGAATTTCATCTTACCAACACAGTGGATGACTGTGAAATATTTCTGATAAGAAATCAATTCTCACCCAAGCATAGTGATGCTATCATTAACTTAACACAAGACACTGAATATTCCTTCTCCTCGGAATTTACCTCATGAGATTCATGTTGAGATTCAACTTCATGACGATCCCATTGTGTCTCTTGATGACCAAAAAAATGTATTACCTGTAGCACGAGTAATACCGAAAATAAAAGGGTTTGTTCCCAAAAGGTATTTAGAAACTATCCTTAGCTGTTTGAAGAATCAATCATTGGGTTATGTTGATCACCACTCGCAGCCCATGTGTTCAAGGATTGATGAGAAACGAAAAGATAATGGTGGAAAAACCACACAATCACACGATATCTATGAAATCGATTTTAAAAATAAAAGGGTTGGTCACATTCTATCCAAAATGGTTAGAAATAAACATAGACAATGGGACAACTTGATTCAAACGATAATGATAGAAGATCAAGATTCTTCAGAAAACACAATTCAAGAATGTAAAGAAGACAGTCACATCCAGTATGAATTTGTTTCAAATCTACCCCCCTTCCTTCAAAATTGTGAAGGGTTCTCAGGAATTCACGTTGATTTAAAAACCACACTTGTGCAAGAAAGAACCTCAGAGATAGACCAACAATAGTCAATCCTGAATCTGGAACCTGAGTGCTATCGTGACTACCTAACATGGGCTCAAAGGTATTATGTGGATGTACCACATTTGCAAATGCGCCTCAACCAGGTAATGAGGAAAAATAGAGAACTAGAAAGGGATAATAGGAAATTAAAGATTGAAGCACAACAATACATGTCTCGGGCAAGTAAAAAGACCAGAAATTCTGGAGATATTATCATTAAAAAATAAACAAATTTCATTATTATTATTGGATCAGAAATGCACACTTATTCATTCTCAAATGCTTTATTTCAATAACAATTTTGTTTGGTTTTATTTCTCTTGAGTTTGTTTTATTTAGCATTAGTTGTTTTATTGTTTTTAGACTAGCTACAGAATCAAAGATTCTATAGCCAGTCTTAATATAGTTGATTTGGTTTCTAATTAAATGTTGATTTTATTTCATGTCTCAAAACAAACTGAAGGATTCCATAAGCAATGCTTGACCAGTGAAGATCATGGAATTTCTCATTTTTTTTATTAGTAACAGAATCAATCTCCAAACAGTTGGTGATTTATTTTTGGTTATTATAACAAACTTTGTATAAGTTGTTAAAAATGTTGTTATTATAAACTTAGATTAGAATTTGATATTCCATCCTCTCTATTTAAAAAACTATTTACCTCTATCATGTGGATATGAGAGTTGATCATTGTTGTGTTTAAATGATCATGCTATTTTGAAACCAAACATGGTGAAAAATTCTAGGAAAGTGGACCAATGATTATTTTTGAAGGATATGGAATTATACGTTACTTAAGGATTTTGTCCTATGATTTTAATGGCTTTGGTTTTGATTATAACATCTTTCATTATGTTTCATATTCTTTGAGTAATTAGTCATGGATTGATCAAAACTTAGCTTTAGTATATTTTTCAATACATGGTTAATTGCTATCATCTTTATGTTAATTCTGTCAATTTTTAATGGTTCATTCTCCCAAATTGTTTAAGTCCTTTTGATTGTATCATTTTGAATAAAATTTCGAATTATATTGAGTTTATTCATATACTTTGACTTTTCAAAGATTTAATTGTATAATTGAAATTATTTTCTTATTGTCAATTGATCCATCATATCTTCATGAAGGATCAGATTTAAAAAATTGTTCTTTTTGCATCACAAATAAGATTTAAATTGTCAGTTGAAGTGACTTTCTTTAGGCGATTTCATGATCTTAGAATTCCACAACCTTCTACCATAGATTTCTCTTGACAGATAGGTTGTTGGAGCATCTTTATATAGAAAGGCACAACCCAAAGTTTTCTTTAAATATTGGCTGGCTATTAGGTTAGTGATTTTTCTTTCTTTTCTTTTTATTTATATTTATTTTGTGAATGTAGATTAACATTAAGCTCAAATACTTTGTTTATTTAAGCTAAAACATTATCATTTACATTCGTTCTTTTTCTCTTTTAGTTTTGAGGTTAAAATTCGATTTGTAGTATGTTCTAGATCTATTTATATCTTTCCTGAGATTTTGTTCTCTTGTACAACCTTAGTTTCCAAGGTTTATTTTAAACGGGACACTTGTTTATTTGTATACTTTGTATATAAATAATGTGATAAGTGAATGTGTATATTAGATCTTCATTAATAAATAGTTATTTATTGTATCTTTGTAGTTTATATTAGATCCCTTTATCGGCTAATTGATCCATTAAACTCATGAGGGTGAGTCACTACATATGACTTAGGTTATCTTGACAATATCAGACTAGACTCTCCCTTCCAGTTGAAGAGCGTTCACATATGCCCGTCAAAACATGGCAAGGAAAGCGAAGACAATGCATGAATTGGCAGGGCAAGGCATCACATGGCTTGGCAAGGCAAGGCAAGGAAAAACATGGAATGACATGGCAGGGAAAGGTAAGGCATGGCATTGCAAGCCAAGGAAATGCAAGGCATGGAAAGGTAAGGCATGGCATGACAAGGCAAGACAAGGAAAGTTAAGGCATGACAAGGTAAGGAAAGTGAAGGGAAGACATGACAAGGTAAGGAAAGCCAAGGAAAGACAAGACAAGGAAAGGTATGGCATGGAATGGAAAGTGAAGGAAAGGAAAGGAATGACATGGAAAGGAAATACAAGTGAAGGAAAGACATGGAAAGGTAGTACAAGGCAAGGAAACAAAAATCAAGGCATGGAATTAAATGACATGGCATGTGAAGACAAGGAAAGTAATGACATGGAAAGGAAAGGCAAGGCATGGAATGACAAGGAATGGAATGACATGGCATGACATGGCATGGCATGGAAAGAAAATGCATGGTATGGAATGGCATGGCAAGTGAGGGAAAGGAAATTAATGGAATGGAAAGGAAAGTTAAGACATGGCATGGCATGGAAATCCAATGCATAGCTTGGAAATGCAAGGCAAGGTATGACAAGGCAAGGCAAGGCAAGGCATGACATGACATGACATGACAAGGCATGGCATGGCATGGCATGACATGGAAAGTGAAGGCAAGAAACATCATGGCATGGGAAGGAAATGCATGGCATGGCATGGCATGACAAGGAATGACAAGGAAAGACGTGGCATGGCATGGCATGGAAAGGCATGGAATTTCAATGAAGCAAGACAAAAATACCATAACAACCATAAAATGAAGCCAAATATTCAATAATTCATAAATCTGAAATATGTGTTCAATTATTCATTTTACATACCTATGGTCATTCAAGTAGACCATTGGGATCACTTCTAAGACTGATGGTCTCCATTAAATTCTTATTCTCAAAGTAAGTCAAGAAGTAGTTTAGCTTTGATGAGTTCTTACTTGGCATTGTTTGTAGTTCGAGGTTTGTACTAACAACCAAGTTCGTAAAGTGGTATATGACTTGACCCGGTTTACAATATTGAAATACATAACTACCTTTCTTCCATGTTCTTTCATCATGTGTTAGATATTCTCCTTTAATAACCATCGACCCAATAATAAATTCAATGCCTTAAGAGTCTGTTACTTATCATATAAGGGTATGCTTTCCCTCTAAGAAACGTGAAAGAAATAATCATTTCCCCATTCATTATCTCTCAGGGAAACCACTACATATATGGTCTCTGAAAAAAATGGAGTTTAAACATGTGAGTCCACAAAATGACGAAAGAATAAAACATTGATGTTATTTATTCAAAATTTAATAGAAGGTTTCAACCAACTTGACAATATGAGATCTAAGACATGATCATAATTAACTGAAATACTTGATTGGTCCTCCTCCAACTAGGATAATTCCATAGTTATATGTTGACCAATGGAGATTGATACACAATCCCATCTATCAACCCATTCTATCTATTTACAATCATTCCATTCATTACTACTACATGGACCACATAATCAAGAGAGTTTTCTCTTCCATATTTCAACTATTGCATTGTCTAATGTTCTAACTGAATAGAATCCATGAGTTCCATGGATTGTTTTTCATTCATACCACTGTGATCGATCTACATTGACCACCTCCTTAAAATATATATGTATTTGTCCTTTCTTGTGTGATTGGTATTCATGAGTTCTTGTTCCCTCTCCCATTACCGAAGAACACCAATCAACAATGGATTTCACATATCGAATGAGGGAAATAGTTGTGAAATTCATTTATTTCATGCGTAACGCTCTTTTTATGCATGCACCTACTCCATCATGCTCCCCTTTCCTATGCCCAGACTTAAAATAGTTCCAAATGTGTGGTACCTTGAGTTGTTTATTTAACATACACAACCATTGAAATACACAAGCATTTTTTAAATGGCCTACATAGCCATATGACCAAATCCAATGTTGATCAATCCATATTTTCTTATCCTTAAGGTGATTGTAAAACAATGCAAAGGAATTCTGTGCATAGGTTAAGTCATGGCACCGATCATCACTTATGTAGAAGTGACACTCATTCAATATAACTATGTTTTCTTCGTTACTAGTTCTGTGCAAAATCAACCAGTGAAAACACAACCCCAATGGGAAATGTATATTTGCATATTTTAAAATAATCGTCCTTCCATCGAGCCACATGGACATGCTGAACATAATGTTGTGTCTTTTTGATGGATTCCTTCATGAAGTCACATACTCGTACTTGGAAATTCACCAATTGTATATTTTTTCTTTCCTATCCTCCATCAATATCATATGTGACATATTTAAATATTTGCAAGGAAACCTCCTTCCTCGCCAATTCATACTCATCGCTTACATGGATGCACTTTCTCAATAATTTCATGACACCTCACCTAGGGGATGTCCCATCTAATCAATCTTTTTGATAAAATGTACAACTCTCTAGTCTTGTACACAAGATGATGCGAATAAGTATCTAGATGATGACGACATAAATATAATGGAGCATTCTTTCAAAAGGGTGTTATGCAAAACATGAATATATATGTGTGTGTGTGTGTGATAATAATAACCATACTCAATGTGATACCTCCAACAACATGTGTTATGAATTGTGTTTATTTGAACATACTCGAGATTTCATTTATGGAAAGATATTTGGCCCAAGATAAGTGCACTATTTATTGTCCTGAATCTCTTATACAATTTCATTTGTGTAATTTCAAGAAAGTGTTTAATATGGGGTTCACGATCCCTATATCTCCTTCTCAATTTCAGTACATCTTTTTGGCTGGAACAAGGCCTAGTGTTCTCATGCTAGAAATCGTGTACTAGTCCCTTAATTGTTCCAATTAACTTCATTTTAGAACAAGGTAGCCAACTAGTGAAGGCCCACAAATCTATTTGTCCACCTGTGTTGAGGCTATCTAGTCTATGAGAATACTTTCTAAGGGTTTTGACATTGCATTTCATAAGGTGTGAGGTTTGTTGTAGCAAACGATGTTTTCTTGTGATATTGCTAAAAATAGATTGTGACAAGACACATTGGGCTGCATTGCAGTCTTTAGAACGATATTTCTTACCAATTATTTGAAAATATCTACAAGATTTCTAACAATATGATGACTTGTTTCTAAACTTTTGACTATTTTAATTCCTAAAATTCTCCTAACAATAGTCAAACTTATAGATTTTAACACAATAAAAAAAATTGACATTTAGCAACATTAGATTTTGGTTCAAAATATTCTTTAATGATTTTATAAGAATGATAACGAATAGTATGATTAGGTAACTTACCTTCAAGTGATGCTAGAGCACTTTCATCGACTTGAATGTGCTTAGGAGTTCTTTGTCGCATAATGCTCAATCTAGGTAGGGACGATGAACCCCTATTCTGACACTCTTGACCTCCCTACTGTGGAGTTAACAACGTTGTAGTTCTCTCCCCTTAAATAATTGGTGGATCAAATATGAGAGGAGAGTGGACATTAGATTAACTATTTTCTGGAATGTTTGACTGTCCAACAAGAGGTTGCACCATAGGAACATTTTCACCACAAGGTTGTGTTAACTCCCAAAATAGCACCGTCATTTTGGTCAGGTTTTACGGTGGATAGCATGGTTATTGATGGTTTCCTCATTTCATTGTTGAGTCTTTTAGCTGCAAAATTTTAGATTTTGGTCTGACTTAAATTTGGATTGTAAAGTCTTCTTTTTCAAAATTGTCATTTTTTACTTTCCACAGCTAACTTGTTTTCAAAGGTTCATTGTGCGCTGTGGAAAGTGCCCACTTTCAACAGCTAAGGAGATCGTTTCACCAGTTGGCGCGCTGTTGAAAGTGTCAAATCTTAAAAGGTTCTTAAATCAGTTCTCTAGTGGCGCGCTGTGGAAAGTGCATACTTTCCGCAGCTAACAGGGGCTTACCGAGAGGCACGCTGAGGAAAATCAAGATTATCAACAGCTAACAGAGGCTGTACTCCCGGGTTGACAGCATCAAATCAAACCTTTGTTTCCATATCAGACACTGTTCACAAAGGATCGTTTAGGATTTTTGAATTGCAAATGAAAAAATGACACTTAAACTTGAAGGGAACTTTTCAATCCCTTCCTGAGCTCCAAATTAAGATCTGACAACACCATTGGAAAGATGAGATTCTGTAGATGTCGATCGACTATTCATATGTGAAAAATGGATTTTTTATGACCAAGAAATTCAATTTTGAAAATCTG
>ML798202.1:460972-475163 GCA_009831015.1 Picea engelmannii | reverse complement strand
GGGGGGTAGGGAGGGAGGAATGAATTATAGGAATACAAAGAGGGGAGGTAGAGAGTGAGTGTGTTAGAGTGTGGGAGGGAGAGAGAGGTAGACAATGAGGGGAGGTAGAGAGTGAGTGTATTAGTGTGTGGGAGGGAGACATAGAGGGGGGATAGAGAGTGTGGAAGGGAGAGAGAGGGAGACATAGAGGGGGGATAAAAAGTGTGTGTGTTAGAGTGTGGGAGGGAGAGAGAGGTAGAAAAATAGGGAAGGTAGAGAGTGAGTTTTAGAGTGTGGGAGGGAGATTGAAGAATACATAGGGGTAAAATCATGAAGGCGGGTAACACTTTTGTGATAATAGGGTCTTCAAAATTCCTAGCGACCTTTTTTCGGTCGAACTCCTTGTTCTTTCAACCGAAAGAAAAATATTTTCGACCGAAACTATTTTTGTCCAAAACTTTTGACGTCAAATAGAACAGTACCATGACGTCTCCCTCGACTGTCATGTACCAGACTAGTCAGACGAATGTTTTCATCTAGCAACATCGTTTCGGTCGAAAGATTCTTTCAACCAAAAACTATTTCAGTCATAAAGAACTTTCGGCCTAAATCCTTTTTATATATCACCCACCCATCGAACATATTATGGTTTTCCAAAATGGCGAGTCTCTGCTAAAATTTTGTTGGTGGTGGTCACTGGAACTCGTCGGTGGTGGATGTTGGTGTTCGTTGGTGGTGGTCATTGGTGTTCATTTGTGGTGGTCGCTGGCATTTTTCTATAGGTATGTTTTAAAATGTTTTGTAGGTAGTTTTAAATTTTTTAAGTAGTTAATTATACAATTTTTTGAATTCAGCTTGTCCATGCACATGGAGAGGGTTGAATTCAACGTTTGTTGATGGTGTTCATTGGCGTTTTTTTGCAGGTATAATTTAAAATGTTTTTAGGTAGTTTTTAAATGTTTTTTACATAGTTAATTATAAAAATCAATGAATTCAGCCTATCCATGCACATGGACAGGATCAAAATTCATCCCTCTCCATGTGCATGGACATTCCCAAGTTCGGGCATGTCCATGTGCATGACAGGGCCGAATTCATCCCTATCCATGCACATGGATAGGCCCAAATTCGGGTGTGTTGGCTGCAAGGGAAGATCCTCCCCAACAACAAGAGAAACGATCCTGCAAAGAAGTACAATAGACAACAATCCATACTTTAATTTCCCTATACTCTCTCTAAATTCAACTAGGTCATCCTTCGTTATCACATCAATCAGAGGACATGAGTTTAAAAACCCCATATAACCCATAAGAAATATACCCTTATAGCATCACATGAACAAACCACCTACAAATATTGTCACACGACAACAAACACACTACCCTCACAAGTTTCTTCATTTATTTATGAGGAAAAGAACTAGGAACATAGATTGTTTATTATCCCACCAGTAACCTTCTTTATTGACCAACAAACATTCTTGTTACAACAACAACAGATCTAGGGAGAGATAGATAGATAACATTAGGGGAAAACAAAAATCGAGTTGAACCTGATGAATCAAAACTACCAGTTTACCCAAACTGGGGATACCTATAAGAAACATTAGATTAACCAGTAACCGTATACAAATAAATACCCACAAACAAGGAAAGCAACACCATCTAACCTCCTTTGTTGAAGCCATAAATAATGCAATCTTTGACCTATAAAAACTTTAGGAATTAAAGCTTGGCATTCAACATACTTATTAGGGACCAAAAACTAGAATTTATAGCAGAGGGATAGAAATGAGAGAGGGTATTCGTCCCTGTCCATGTGCATGGACAAGCCCAAATTTGGCATGTCCATGCACATGGACATGACCAAATTCGGCCTTGTACATGTGCATGGACATGACTGAATTTAGGCCTGTTCATGTAGATGAACATGGACGAATTTGGTGAGTAACACTATAACCCTCATCAATTCCCCGACCTATGAAGAATAAAACAACTTTAATTCTATCCAAACAATGAGGATAAGACTACAACGATATGCTTAGATTTATAATCATTAACCAACTTCAATAGGTTCCTTAGAGAAACCAATTTATCTTATATTGAATGACAATAAGAAAGGAGCATACCTTAGGCACAAGTACAACCATGGAAACAATAGTATTTCTATCATCATTGACCTGCAGGTAAAATCCCTTCATACCTTTTGGATAATTCTACATAATTGATGGGTTTTTAAATATCTCCTTTGTTAAATATCTGCATCAATTTAGACAATAAAACATTAAAACAACTTCCCATATTTTCTCCTTCGTAAATACCCAGATGTAACAACTTAACAAATTTAAATGGTATATAAGAAAAACAATAATTGGCATTTTTATTTTTGACATAATGTATAGGTGGTGATTTTGTCTTACCCCACTCCATAATGCTCCGATGATAAATCAATGCTCCACTCCACCTTGTTATCGAACTTCTTATTTGTAACATGTTTGTTTTCAATCATATTCCACAATTCACAAGCCTTCCTTGTGTCTGGAAACTTAGAAATGCAAGAAACACAAAACTATAAGTATGTATGCGTACACCCAAGCCATACCAAATTCATAACCTTTTCTAGAAGTTAAATTTCCTCTGTGTAGATGATACATGCAAATGAGGTATTTTCCACCGAACGAAGTCTATCTATAGCATTCTTATCTATCATTTTTGACATGAATTCCATATCATCAAAGAAATTGTGAAGCAACCATTTTCGGGCATGTCCATGTACATGTACATGTTTTGATTTCAATGAATAAAGTGGATAGGCAAGAGCAAGTAGTAGATTTTTTTTGGTTTAAACTATTGCAAATTGTAAGTGAGCATTTACTTTTCATATACAAACTTTTACTTGCATTTTTTTTATTGTCTTTATGTCTTAGAATTAAAAAAAAAAGACAAGCAATAAACTTTTGGGTATTGTTAATGCTATATTTCTCAAGAGTAAGTTGTTTACATTGTGTTCAAACTTCTCAATTTTTTTCTTTCCCCTTTATATGTATTTATTTGTAAAGTAAATATGTAAATTAGTTGCATTATATCCCTAAATTAATGTATATAGTTAGAGAAATATCCATTAGATAGTAACTTGATTTTCCTTTTTGATAGTCTATCCTCTTTCCAATTCCATTTAAAACCCTAATATTATAAACACAATAAATAAATTTTGTTAACAATTCATATTTTTTGAAATCATGAAGAAGTTACATACTATAATCATACCTCGTTTCCTTATTGAAAAAACAATTTATATATATAAATATGCATTGATGCATCATTCAAATCGAGCAAACAAAAATTGATAAGTTCATAAGCATCAACATCAAAATATTTTGAATACAAGTATGAATTCAATAGTTCCTTCAAATAATTTTTATTTATAGTGTTTAGTCTTGCAACCATAGATTGTTTCATGGGAATACATTTTTTTATCCCATCAAGATAAATACCCAAAACTCATAAAAGATCGTCAAGTTGAGAGCCAAGATCATGCAAATGCAAGCCAAATTGTTTAGAGCCTCATTCTCACTAGACCTATAAGAAGACTAAGGGTTAACCCTAGACATGATGATGGAAAATCAATTGAATTACCCAATATGTAGGGAGATTCACATGTTTAATTTGTTCCAACGAGGAGAATAAGCATGTAAAGTCATGCCCATGTAGCTCAAGAAGAAGCCAATTCCACATGAGGCAATGGGTGAAAGTCCATAATTGAAAAAACTTGGACACATCCACTAATCATGATGGCTCGGTCATGGATTAAGAAAAAAACCCTATCCCAATAGTGGAATGGGAAATAGGGTGTTTTCCATTGAACCTAGTTCGAAAAGCAGCCTAAAATTAGCTTTGTTGGGAGAGGAATTACAACTGAAATTGTAGGTCATTTTATTTTCATGAATTGTTTGGAAGCAATAAACAAAGAAAACAACTTCAATTAGTGGAGGAAAATGAAAAATTAACCAATCTCCTCATGGTTATACATACTTGGTAGATAAAACTAACAACGGTGCATGTTACCTCCCTTTCACCAAACATTCTTTTGAATTGGGAAAATATATTTTCATTGGGAAAATATACTATGATTCATATGAGTATTTTTGATGGGTTTTGTCACAAGGATGTGCCAAAAAACCCTACTTTGATTGGTTGTATTCTGAAAGGTATATGAATTCAAAATAGATATGAAATAAGGATTCATGCATGCAACAAAATAACTCTTATGAAAACAAAATAATCAAGTAAGATATTTTTAATCCACCACTAACAGATCTAATATATAGATCATAATAAATAATATCATATTTAGATCTAATATTTAGATCATATTTTGAATTGACACTTCCATGGGTTGAACAACCCTTGCCCGTGTTGCTTGAAGTAGGGTTGATCAACCCTTTCTTATGCTCTCCCTCAAAAATAATATTATGCTTGAGAAAGGATTAAGCAACCCTTACACATGCTCCCCACAATCAAAATACTATGCTCAAGGAAGGTTTGGTTAACCCTTACTTAGTTTATCCCTTGACAGTAATGATACGCTTGAGGAAGGATTGACATACCCTTCCCTATTCTCCCTTGCAATGAATATATTATGCTCAAGGAAGGGTCAATTGACCCTTCCCTATTCTCCCCCTTGAAGAAAATAATATTCTTCAAAAAGGGTCATTTGATCGTTCTTTTGAATCCTTATCAACATGAATATTATTCTTGAGAAAGGTTCAGAAAACTATTCAAGGATTCTCTTTGACAATTTCAAACTCTTTAAGAAATTTTATGTTATTTTGCCTTGTTTCAATTTTATTAGATGCATGTACTAAAGTTCTTTTAGTAATTTTCAATTTCATATATCCTATATCTTAATATTCTATAAGGTATTAGTTTTTATCTTTCCTTCATATTGCATCACCATCTATGTTTATAACCTTGGCTTAGAACCATAGGTTTAGGAGATTCATGGTGGTGGAAACAATTGCACCCTAGAAGTGTGTTTCCCTTTGTTCCGAAGGGTTTATATCCCGCTCTTCATCTTAAAATATTGGGTTGAGGTATAAGGATTCAAGTTCCCTAACTCATTTTCCCTACAAAAAATACTTCATTTCATTTATGAAAGATTCATCTAGCTATTCCTTAGTCACATAAGCTTTGGATCTAGTCCTCAACCATTTTTGTAGTTTCTTAAAATATATTGAGAATGAAAACATAGTAAGAGTGAAAATTGGTTGAGCTCTCAAACCAAATTGCATTGGACCCGTAACCAAAGGTGTATCCATTGTTTCAATTGAAATGGATTGCACCTATGAATGTAAGTAATGGAGGAAGACTCTCCAAGAGGGAAAGTCCCTATCAATTTTTAAACAAGGAAAAAGACCCTAATAAAACCCTAAATAAAGACTTTGTACCATGATTTTACCAAAAGTTGTACCATGTTTTCACTACCTCCACACCTCCAAATGGTCATATGTTCATTTCATTGGATCCATCATTATATTGTGAATATTTATCCATCTCCCATTCACTCTCTCCATCATTAAGAATGAAAGGGTGACAAAAAAATAGTGATAAAGCAATGATCGATTGAATGAAAGGGTCATATGACCGTTTGGAGGTGTGGATCTAGTGAAATCATAGAACAACTTTTGGGAGGGTAGGAAATATGTTTTCCATTTTTCACTGGACTGTCTAGTGATATCATATTGAAGACACATGTCTCACTTATATGAGGGTGGGGGGATATATTGAGTAAAATATACCCTCTTATCACTAATAAATTTCCCTCAAATTTCGACGGCGTGTTTGTAGAAATTGCCACTTTATGTGTCGGGATATCGACAAAAATCGGACCCCCTCAAACGTCGATTCACATGACATCGATATTTAGACGAAAAAAATATAATCTCTGTTGCGAAATTTTATGTAGACATGTATCATCTCGGACTTCACTATCCAAGCCCACTATGAACATTGCTACAGTGACACCGAGACATCACACCTGTGATGCCACAAACCATCGGTCTTCTGTCATCTACGCTATATAGGGGACATCTCACCTACAACATCGATGCCATGAAAACAACACTAGGCACATCAAAATATTGAGGGAAGGTAACTTCGGTCTTCCGACGTCTACTCTATATCAGTGACGTTTCACTTGTGACGTGGACGCCATGAAAACGATGCTAGGAATATCGGAGACCGATGGAAGGTAACATTGGTATTCCGACATGGATTCTATATCAATGATGTCTCCTGCAACATTGAAGACATGGAAACAATGCTAGGAATGTCGAAGATCGACAAAAGGTAACATTGGTCTTGCGATGTGTATGCTATATCAACGATGCTAGGGACTTCGAAAGAACGATGAACTGCAGGTATTTAAAAATAAAAAATAAAAATAAATAAAATGATATCAAATAGGTTTAGGGTAGGAATCTCATGGTTATCACAATCAATGAGGAATATGATAACCATTACACAATGTCATCATCACTATGGAAAATTTTTTGTGCACAACGACACAGTGGGTAACTTTTGGCTCCTACTTGGGGCCAAGTTCTCTTCTCAGGATCATTTGAGAACCCTAGAATCCTTCCTTACCAACATCTGAGAACCGTAGAATCCTTCCTTACCAAAAATACATCAATATTACCCTTTCTACCTTTTTGTTTGATCATTGCAACATTAATCATAACCATGCTTCACAAGTAAGATCAGAATAAAAGACAACCTCAGAGAAAACTAAACAACAACATGACAAGAAACATGACCAACAAGAAGAAACATAACTGAAAAGTACCCAACATATATACTACATAAATACTATAGTCAATATACTCAACAAATAAACGGAAGGTGCTCCAAAATGGGTAGGAAAATAAGAATTATAGCATTGGAACATGCTAGAAGAGTTCCCACTTAAATTTTGTTTTGATGATTGGGCCCATAGAGGAAAATTTTGTCTAATGAAAGGAAACAAATCTAAGTTTTAAACATTGGAATATTTACTCATGTAGAAATATTTTGCACGTCCCAGGGCATCCAAATTGGATGTGAGATATAATTTATTTCCATAATCACGTTGAATGGAATGTATGACAACATTAATAGATAGAGGACCTATAGGTGAAACAATCATAATCAGGTTGATCCATAATTATCTCTCAATCAAAGATATATTATTTAGATGGACCAATGAATAACGATGCAATATATGTCTCATTGATGTTCAAAATTTCCTATTCTAATAATCCTTCAACAATGACAAGGCATTTCCTTGCTTCATACAACAAAAAGGTTCACTAATGAAGTGTTGACTAAACGTTTTTATCTCCAGGAAGCTTACTACTCAATTTTTTTCTACAAGAATTTACCTTGGATTGTGACTATCGATGTTAAGGCTAGAATGAGGTCGACACAACCCTTACTCCCCTCAGTATTTACATCAAGTAAAAATCTCATTCCAAGACACAAAGGCTATCATAATCATAACCATGTTATTCATTACACATTTCAGGGAAGTACCATGTCCTTCAACTACTAGGCCTTGATCATTTTTATAGGTTGTCAATAGTGTTTCCTACATTTATTTTTGGATTGATTGGTGTATCATATTTTCACCTTTTCTCATGTGCAAACACTTCAAAAGAATCAATATCATCATTTCCTATACTTTGGGCTCATACATTAGGTTCTTTTCTATTGTAAGTACATGAAGGCCCTTGAAATGAGTTCTAAGCACAGAGTTAGCTCCAATTAGACGTAAAAGTCAAACATGCCAATAATAAATCCATGTGAAAAAAGTGGCCATGTAAGTGAGGCAATCCATACACCAAGCTCCAAACATGATGCTTTATCATAATTGTTGAAATGGCTAGATCTATATAAATCATGTGTACATGGGGGGAGGGCGCTCAACAAAAGTTAAGGATCAACAATGTAAAGGTTCTATCCCAATGCCAAATGAACCCACAATTTTTAGGGCATTCCTTCTTTGCAGCCACCCAAGTCTCATAGGAAATATCATATTTCAACATGTTGTAAGGGTGATCAAATCTGTTGTCCATATTTCTTTTACTAAGTCTGCAAAAAGGCTATATATTCTAATGATTCACTACTAACGGATTCCAAAATGTTCTTACATGACTGCTGGAAGTGAAAGGAAATGATTTTGACATGACAAGAGATTGAAGAATTTAAATAACCATATTGTTTCATGCTGATCTATTAACCAAAATGCATATACAAGTTTGAAATAAAAAAATGGCAAGTTTCTTAGCATGAATTTTTAGAAAATGTTCCCGCATAACGAAGGTGAAGAAACAAAATTTATTTTGAAAGTGAAACTACAACAAAATGTGATGGATTTAAGAAGTCCGAGTGGGTGAGAACAAATGACTATGAGCTTGTGAATCCAAATTTTTGAAACTTAAAGTAAACCAAAAAACAAACTAAACTCTTGTGATAGATCTCACATAAGAAGTTGTCTTTCTTTCTCTTCCTCAAAAAGTCCTTCAAAACATACACACTAAAGAAAATCACAATTATACCATTAATCCTATCAACCTTCAACGTTGATTCATAAAAATATTTACATTATATGAAGTATTCTTCAGGGAAATATGTTCAATATTGAATGTTGATTCTTCAACATCTTGCTGCAAATTACAATTTTTTTTATCACAATGTCTTTACAATCTTCATGAAGCATTTTCATGCTCTTGAGATTACTGGTGAGAGTAATAGCCATTCCAATGTATTCCCTAGTAGTATATGCATGAACTAACGCTTCATCAATCCCTAAAGGAATCTAAGGTTTCTTTCACTCAATACAAATGGATTGGTATCTACCATTACTGGATGCAAGGAGAGAACATGAAAAGTAATACACATATGATGTATGTAAATAAATTATAACATAGCAAACCATGCATTAATAAATAATCACATAACAATTCATAAGCATTAAACATGACCAAAATTGATGGCTATATAAACTATGATGAAAGGAGGAATCACACCTGATCTGATGAATTGGTCGGTGCTGTTGGAATCATTTATCCCCCATGTTTCTATTCAAATGTATGACCCTTTGTTTGTCTTGATCTTCCCTCACTCGAAGAAGAAAGATCTTAAAGTACCTAACAAAATCATTCGACCTCCATAAATATCTACAAAATCAATACAAGTCATATTTATAGCTCCTCTTGGTTTAGAGAATAATTATTGGAGCCGTGCATATAATATTTGATCAAACTGCCTCCATTTATTTGAAGTAGCAACAACGAAGTCAACATTGACTTTGTTGTCACACTGTTCGATCGAGGGAGGTTTGATCCAAGATTAAATGGCTCCAATAAATTATTCTCTACTGAACAGAGCCAACCACGTGAAGGAGTAAGATCTTATGCCCCCCCCCCCCCTAAAATCACTCTCAATTCCCCAATACCCATCATATAAATCTATTGAAATATTTACAGAAAAAAACAAATATATATACATACCAATATTCACAATTGCTTACAATGAAATAAAATGTTTCCTTGATCCATTTGGAGTGAGCTCAATTCTCCTAAGAGAAAAGTAACAACTATTCCATAACATCATACACTACAATAAATCACTTTACATCTAAAAATAGAGAATGGAAATTGATGTGAAAATAGGCTTTATTCTATTCCATCATATGACTTGGTTGGAGTATTAAAATGAACCTATAAACATCATAGAACTCATCCCACTTTGATATATAAGTGAAAACATGTTATTTTTCAAATATTTAATCATAAACTCACTCAAAATACTAAAATGAATGGTTTGGAAAATAATAGGTCTAAACTCATATCTAATCATGAAGATGGTCTTAATGTAATGTTGTGGGAAAGCGAAATATGGTGAAAAATGAAGTAAAAGGTTGGTAAAATAATGGAATTTTGGCGAACCAACAAGTACAAAAAAAGTATTTCATAGAAAACAAATTTTGTAAATAGTTATTAAAATATTGTACATAATCATTTAATTTTAGCCGGCCTCCTCTTCTTAGGTCTAAAATTCCTAAGCATTTCATCAATATCTATGTCTTCATTCTCTGGGTGCTCTTCAAAATATGATTGTGATTGCATCCTCTCACATAGAGAACGTCTAGTCATGGGGTAATAATAGGGTAATGGAGGCAGTTGTGATGAGGCATCACTTACAAAAGGAAAAAATATAAAATTTAGATGACCAATTTTTAAATATCATTGAACTAGTTTAGTAATATTAAAAAAACACCTAGTCCTCGAGGTGTAGGATAGTCGGTGACAGAGTGTGATGTTAAGGCACTCCGTGATGTTAAAGTCATCAGTTTGAAACTTGCAGGGAAAAAAAATCCAACCATGTTAAGGGTCGTTGTGGCTCAGGATGGGTGTGATCCCCGAGTGATTTTGATGACTTAGATGCCCCTAATTCGTGGTTTCTCAGCCACAAGCTAGTCCCATAGGTCAAGGACAATCTAGCAAACAAAAAATATATATATTAAAAAAACACCTACAATGTCATTATTTACCTAGTGCACTGGTCGACACCGTTGGAATGGTTTTTCCCGCGTTCTCCTCTTCAACTATACGAACCTCAAGTACAACATTCTCTGCCATTGAGACCAAAAAATTTATAAGAACAATCATAAATGTATAAGTAAAAAAAAATAGAAGTACAAAATGTATAACTACAAAATTATTAAGTATATGATTAAAACACAACCATATTACTGTCATGTGCCTCTGTTATAACACCATCATGGGGATGCACCCCAGTGGAATGGGAGTGCATGAGATATCCATCTTCTGGTTGAAAACCGATATCAATGCATTACTCTCCAATACAAGTGGGTTGGTTGACAATGTTGCTCCCCTGATTAAAAAAAAGTTGTAACACATTAAATTTATTGATGATATCAAACACCACCGTATTATATTAATAATAAATGTTAATGTGGATTGAATTTTATTTACCTTATCCTGCAAATTGGTTCTTGGTAACTGCCCCAATCTTTTCTTGTGTTCAACTACAACTTTATAACCATATTTTTAACCAAGATGGAGGTCTTCCTCTATGGTTTCAGTACCGAATGCGTCACCCTGCATTGCATAAGAGTATGTATTTTTAATTTTATTGGCTGCAATTACCTAAAAGTTTGAAGGCGATACAAATAAGATATTTGGGTACTTACAATTTGTGACAACAACTTCAAGTAGCCACCCTGGCATAGCCTATGCTGGCCACATTTGACAAGCCTTGATTTTGTTTCCTTTGACATGTTAGTCAACCTATCATCAAAAGTTTCAAGTATGTTTTTTTTTTGTTTGTTAGTTTGTCCGTGACATGTGGGACTAACCTGTGGCTAATAAACTGCGACTCAGGGGCATATAATCCGTCAAAATCACCCAAGGTTCACACCTTGCCCGAGCCACACCAACCCTTAACATGACTGGATTTTTTGTTCCCACAGGTTTCAAACCGGTGACTTTAACATCACAGAGTGCCTTAACAACACACTTCGTCAGCAACTGTCCTACACCTCGGGGACAAAGTTTCAAGCATGTTAATATATACCACACTTTTATTTAAATCTAAACAAAATTGAAGGTATTGAATTGAAATTGTAATTTACCTTCTGGGACCAGAGAGTGTTTTTCCTTCATCTATCAATTTCTTCTCTTTTGCATCCTCAATGAGGACCTTCCACTCCCTCTCTGGAATCATTAGAGGATGCTTGTACCTATCATTTTGTTTCAAGTGTTTCCTATACATTTCTCATGTATATTTTAAATATTGGCTATCTGCGGTGGTGGCCAAGGTATTATTAAATGTGTCTACACCAAAAAGTCTTTCAAGATAATCCATCAATTCGTTTTTGAGGTTGGAATTCTAGGAATTCCACCTCTCCCATATGGTGGGCCCAAAAATCAGCAACGCCTTATTCTCCAAGTACCTATAAAAATCGTTGTTCCCTATAGGAAAAAATATTATATGATTATTAATTTAAAAATAATAATTTAGATGATTTATATTTGTCTACATAGAGAACATGAAACGATTAATATTTTAAAAACTACCTCGGAATTTAACTTGCTTTAATGGAAGCCCTTCCTCGTTGACCATAAATGTTCCCTTAAGGGTCCTCGTACTGGTCACACGTCTTGCCTTAGGAAAATCAACCATATAGTTGGTCAAATCATCAACCTCATCTCCGTCACCACCTTTAGAGCCTACCTATGTGGCCGCTTCCTGGGTGTGTGTGTCGTGGCTCCCACCTAATGGTGTGGAAGGTGGAGATATCAATAGCTTCATTTTGGAAGGTTTACAAGGGACTACGTTGGGACCCTATGGCATCTATGCAATGCCAATACTACCTACACCATGCATGTTGAGGTCAACAGGATCCAAAAATCTCTATATAAGAAAGAAAACATTTTTTCGTTTAGATAATGTAAGAGTTAGAAATCAAGATTTCATAAGTGATATTATGACATAAAATAAAACCACTTGAAATTGTGGTTATTACCTTATATGTATTAAGCCTTGTCATAACTCCTCTGATCCTTTCTTTGACCTTAGGAGTTTGATCTAGAATATATAACAAGTGAGTTGCTTCCTTGTTTTCTTTATTGATATTTTTTTTAATTAAAACCACAGGATTGGGGGATTCATACAAATCCCTTTTGCCGAGAGAAACATCATCAACATCACACCCACTGACTACATATTTAACAAAATATATGATAATTCAGTTATGTAAACAAATAAAATAACTAATTGCCACAAAAATAAAATGCACATTAAATGCAATTTGAAAATTGTTGTTTGTTTATCTGTTCTGAGATTGCTTTTGATTTACCATGATCAGCCTGCCACATTGAATTAAAATTAGAACCGTGATCATTATCATGAGAAATAAATTCATAAGTATGAGAAATCCTTCCTCTTTATTGAAATCCAAGGAGGAATCTTATTGTTGATAACAAAAATAGGCCACACTAAGTGAACTGACTAAATCTCTCCAAATATATTAAGACCATAAAGAACATAATGAAAATCATAAAATATAAGAGTAATTTCTTACAGGTTGGGTAAATGAGTATATGTGCCACCCCCATAATAACAATGTTTGTATATATTCGATTCAAATTGTAATCAATCAATAAATCTTCCCCTGCAGCTATTGATTTTATTGCACATACAAATACACAGTTTCATTCACACCCCTCCAATACGCAATTGAGTCTCTTATTTTTGGTCGCGGGTCATGTACTGTTTATAAACCCTGCAATATTCTCTGCTTCTTTTGGCCTTCCATCAATATAGATAGTTTCTCCTTTATTTTGACCATTGTCTTTCAATTGTATATAATTTGCATCCAAGCCATATCTTTTCATACTTTTTGTATATTGGATTATTTGTATCCAATATTTGTAGATATAACAGGGTTCAAATTGCTCCATCAATTCAGTTAATATTTCGTAACATACATTTACTCCAACCATGGAAAATAGCCCCAAACCATGTAATGACGATGGATCAATCCAGTATATCCTTTCGTTTACACAAAAATCAGTGTTTATTTCAAGAAGATCATTGGGTACCCATATTTTCACTATATGTTGATTTCCTAGGATTAGTTAAATTATTCCATTGGTACTTGACATTTATTTGTTAAGAAAAACTAGTGCATTTATTGTATATATTTTTGAACCCTAGTAATAAGTTCAATAGTCACAATTTGAATTTCTAGAATCAACGCATGATTACCAGATTCCAATGTAATGGATTGTTAGGATTGGTCACAGGAAAGGGTAGGAGAAACTTTGATGATGAGAATAGGCAATAAGTCTTTCACTCTCACAATAGAGAGGTTATGATGTTAATAAATTTTTCCATAACAAATGATAAGTTGCTACAAGTCCAAGATTTGGTAGTGATTACCTTGAAGAGTTTATCTCCTTTTGAAAGTTTTGTTTAAACTTTAAATGTCACCAAGGATATTACTAATGTTAAGAACCAAACATCAATATAGCATATAAAAACCTCAGGAAAAGTACTCAACGCCTTGAAAAAGAGATAATTTCAGATAATAAGCCTCTTCGAGGGGGCAACCTCCTTTTACCCCACTTAAATGTTCAAGTACAAGA
>ML798202.1:439633-455925 GCA_009831015.1 Picea engelmannii | reverse complement strand
ATAATGGCTTAAAGCCGACATAATTAAAATAACATTACTAATCTAAATTACAACTAATGGCCTAAATCCGACATAAATAAAATAACATTACTAATCTAATATGCCCCAATTAAGGGGTAATGAGCCAATATTAGGGCTTAACAACTAACATTACATTTAAGTTGTGTAGACAATTATTAAAAAATGATAGATTCAATAAATAGTTTATAAGAAATAACAAAGCAATCAATTTTTTCTTTATAGTAAAGAGTAAGAACAAAGGAAAGCATAAACTAAAGGAAAAAAAATCATCGATGGAAAACCTAAGGGTTCAAGGAAATCTACTAAGAACTTGAAGTTTTTTTACAATGGGATAAAATCATATACTACACACCACTAACTTGGTACCACACCAATCACTCCCTTCTTAGGGCCTTTGATATCAAATCTTGAAATAATTGGTCACTTCCCAATGAAATGTTCAGACCTATGGATGCCATTATCACCATATTGATATTTGTGGTTTCTTTCTTGTGTAGCTAGGTAGTGACACCGTGTACTTGATACTCAAATTTAGAAACAAAATTTTACAATGAACCTATAAATACTAAAATATAGATAAAGACATATCCATGTACTTGGTACTCAAATTAAGAAGTTCAAGACACTAAGTTTCTAATTTAGAATTTCTACAGAATTTTTAATTGAACTTTTTACACAAAAAATTGTTTTCTAGAGTCAATTAAACAAACAAAAAATTTCTACTAGAACCAAACAAGATAATGGTGGTGTCGGATTGATGCCAATGTGGAGTCATTAGGTATAGTGTCGGGGGCTATATCAATGTGTCTACAAAACTATGTTTTGGAGGTGAATTTTGATTTCTTGGGATTAGTTAAATTATTCCATTGGTGTTTGACATTTATTTGTTGAGAAAAACTAGTGCATTTCTTGTACATATATTGTCGAACCCTAGTAAGAAAACCAATGGTCAGAATTTCAATGTCTAGAAGAAACCTATGATTACCATATTCCAATGCAATGGATTGTTAGGATTGGTCACACAAAAGGGTAGGAGAAACTATGATGATGAGAATGGGAAAGAAGTATTTCACTTGAAGAATAGAAAGGTTATGATGTTAATAAAGTTGTCCATAACAAATGATAAGTTGCTTCAAGTCCAAGATTTGGTAGTGATTACCTTGAAGAGTTTATCTCCTTTTGAAAATTTTGTTGAAACTTTGAATGTCACCAAGGAGATTACTAACATTACATTTAAGTTGTGTAGACAATTATTAAAATGGAGAGTTTCAATAAATAGTTTATAAGAAACAAAAAAGCATCCAAAAGTTCCTTTACAATAAATAGTAAGGACAAAGGAAATAAGAAACTAGAGGGAAACAAAATCATCGATGGAAAACCTAAGGTTTCAAGGAAATCTACTAAGAACTTGAAGTGTTTTTACAATTTGATAAAATCATATATTGCACACTACTGACTTGGTATCACGCCAATCACTCCCTTGTTAGGGCCTTTGACCTCAAAGCTAGAGATAATTGGTCACTTCCCGATGAAATGTTGGGACCTATGGATGCCATTATCACCATATTGATATTTGTGGTTTCTTTCTAGTGTAGCTAGATAGTGACACTGTGTAAGGATCTATGAGAGGAGGCTTATATTAGACAATTTTTTTTCTAATACTTGTTTTCTCTTTGACAATTTCAACAATTACATTCTCATTTTGATCCCATTTATAGGGAGATTCATCATTTCACACAACTAGAGATTCATTGAGGAGGAAGATATTATTGAAGGAGAAGTTGGGAGATTTTTTTAACCTCTTGAGTCCCCTCTTCAAAAGGATATTGATCATATATAGGAGGAGATTCAATATTTGCAACTACATATTCTTCCTCTTCATCATATTTTAGTTATTGTTCCTTTCATATCAATGATAGTTGCACGCGCTCTTGTCATAGATGTGAAGCAATGCTGGAAGATTCCTTCTACAAGTCATATAGAAGATGAATATCATTTTGGTACTCATATATTCTTATAAAATCCCCTTCTATTATGGTTTATATTAGCTAGAATCTTATGTTCTTCTCTTGCTCAATGAAATTTTGTTGCAACTATTTCAACTCTTTTTCCATACTTAACCAATATTGAAACAATGATAACTTCTTCCTCATAAAGTATATAATATATTGTTTCAAAGGTCATAAGATGTATTTTACAATGGAAAAACTAAACCAACGAAAGAATATGCTGAAAGCACAAAAATATACCTGTGGTTGTCACCGGAATACCTAAAAATGGAATATTTTCAATATCCGATATCTTTGTCATTAGGCCTCCAATTTTGATGATTTTTTCTAAACCATGTGTTATTTTGAGTTTGAATGAACCTATAAATCCTAGAAAAATGGATGGGGGAACTTGAACACCCAAGGGTTGGAATGAACCTATAAATCCTAAAATGTGGATGAAGACATCTCCATGTATTTGGTACTCAAATTAAGAAACAAAATTTAACAATATTGATAGTAGGGTGAATGAATTACAAATGAAGAGGGGGGTCCCTTTCTAATACGAGTCTCATACTAACAACTCTCCGCTACATTAGTCGTGAGTCATTAATGCACATAACTAACATCACTCCACTAATTTAGTGATGAATTGTGAGCAGCTAAAAACTCTTAACTTAGTGATGGGGCATTGATGAACTTGCAAACAAAATATTTCATGTACAAAATGTGTTGTGCATAGATACACAACATAAGTTGTTTCTATAGTGAATAAGGGAATATTTAGGACAACAAAGGGAATTCAATTTGATTGGGGAGTAGAAACATAAATGCAAAGAGCGATGAAGTCCAACTAAAAGGGGTGCAATCACAATAGACAGGTTGAACTCTTTACATGTAAAAATTAATGGAAGCTAGTAGGAAATGATGAAATAGTAATTCTATATGTAATTTATAGAAGGTTAAAACAAATGTTAGTTATTAATCACACAAAAATGTCTTCTCATCAGTATTATAAGTCTTTGAAAGAAAAGATAAATTAAAAGGATGAATTAGTCTAAAATTACAGTTAAAATGCTATATTCTTTAATCAATATTTTTGAATAGTCTATGAAATTGGATATGCAAAAGAATTGTTCTATCAAGCTGTAACACTAATTATTACAATGGTTCTAATTCATTACTAGTATCTTGTTGGTATCACAATAATCTCATAATGTTTACCATAGTTTTACTCTTTCACACTTGTATTATCTAGCACACACTAATTAATCTGGGAGTCAGGCATGCAAAAAAAAAACTTATCACAAAGAAGTGCTAGTTGTTGATGGAATCCAACATCGCAGGATCAATGCATGAAGGGGCTAAGTTTCGTTGGGTGAGAAATTTATGATGACAACCTGCTTAATGAACTAACGCCTTGGTGCAAGTTACCTAACCGAGTAGTGGGAAACCCTCCAAGGAATCCGAATGAGTCTAGACAACGTCGATCCTAGGTACAACAAAACCTTCCCTGTGTTGTCACCTTAGGTAGGAAGTCTAAAATATTATGGCCTCTATGGTACCACCTACTATACCAAATAAGAGGGGGGAAAGTCGACAATCGACACCAAGACCAACAAAGAAGGGTTGATTACTCTTTTGGCCCCAATGCGACCTCATGCTTGACCCTTGGGTTAGAAGGGCTTCCCAAAGTCAATGATATAGCAAGTGGATTTCACTCCCTAACTCAAAGCTTTATGTTCCTTTAGCATATTTGGAAAGTTATTCTCACAATCCTATTCCAAATCTCTACACCTAAGCTAAGATGGGTTTGAAGAGCCCTATAAAAGTTGCCAGATAAATTTTAATTAGTGCTTGTTTTTAGGTTGTTGTTACTCAAAGGAGTGGTAGTGAAACTGATGGAGTTTCGTATTGAGTCTTTAAACCACACAAGAGGAAAATGAAATGTAAGAACTTCAACTTTGATGAAAACTAGCTATGGGAAAGAGCAAGAGGTTTTAAGAAAATAAATAATTTCTTGATAGATTACTATGTGTGCATTGTTAATGACAAAAAGTATGAGCTAATTATCCAGATAAATGAAAGAAAAATGACCCAAATTTTAAAAATACCATGCAAATGTCACAGTTCACTTAGTACACCTATACAACATTGAAAAGAACAATGTAATAAAGAAAAAACGATACAAATCCTTGTTTCATAAGATGAATGTCACATAAGGATTTCAAATTTTTATGTTCTGTGGAAATTCTTAACCTTTACAAGGCATAAGAGGTGTAAACATGGTGATCTTGATACCCAAGAAATCTATGTTCCTACAAAACAAAGGTTAAAAAATTTCCTTAAGTAGGGAAGGGATATTGCCAACAATTACCATGAGAGCACAACATTCAAGCAAAGGTGAAAGAGATAGGAGACAAGAGGTGAGAGGATACCACACTAGGGTTGAACTGGTGAAGGAAAGAGAGGTGAGAGGAAACAACTATTATGACTTTATCAAACAAAAATTTGAAAAACGTCAAAAAAATAAATAAGCATATTCAACACAAATAAGCTTGAACACTTATATTTGAAAGGCCCAACATAAAAATAAACTAAAACTCACTAATGTGCAATGCACACACATTTAAGAATCATCATGAATAGATGCATCCTGCTCTGGTATGGATGCATCCTCCTCAATCCCAATCTCCTTCATTCTCTTCTCCACATTCTCTTCAAGCATAGTCTCAGGCACTCTCTTCACCACATTTCCCTATAACACATTTGAAATTTGTACATTTGAAAATTAAAATTAAATAATTTTAACACATTAAATTGTAGTTTTAAATTTTGAAACATGTAATACCTGTGATGTGCCAACCCGAGTATCATAGCCAACACAAGATATGAAATTCCCATGGTCGGTTGAGTCACGGTCTCACCCACCATACCCTAATATTCAATCAATTATATTTGTAACACATTTTTCTTTTAAATTAATAATTTAAATGACATTGCAATTTTCATATATAATTAAATTTTTTTTCAACATGGTTAGGATATTTAGACACTTAGGAGTTAGTTAAGATCTACTTGGTCTAATGTGTCACTAGGTAAAAGTGTGTTCCTTAGTGTGTTTCTTTAGTATGCATTAGTATGCATTTGTAGTTAGGAAATCCGACGATCACGATATGTTCCCGACATAGAGTGATTTGACGGTTCATACTCTCTTCGATCTTAATAACCATTGATCTATGGATTAACACCCAATTGGTCCATGATATTTATTTAAAGAGAATCAAGGGTCATTTTTGGATGATCGATTGTGAGAAAATCTCTTGTAAAATCTCTCTGTAATCTTTTTCTTTTGCATTAATAAACTTCTCCAAGTGGCCGTGTTCACTGGGGCCATGGATGTTTCCCCGTAGGGGTTTTACCATGTGAAAAACATCAGTGTGTTGATATTTGATCTGGTTATGTGAATGGTTACTAAAGATGTTCATCCTCCATTGGATTACCTGTTTTGTCGAACATGGTATCAAATCCTGTTTGAAGACCCACTCCTGTTGTAGATCGAAATCGAGAAGCCGGTTGCCTCATCTCCATTTTATGTCATTTATGTACATTTATGGGATGAGATGATAGTTCCATTGCATTCGAAGCACTTGTTTCAGTCAAGAACACTTTTCATTTCACTCGAAAAGGTTTATGTTTTCCCAAGATATATCCATTTTAGTCAAATCCGGAGGTATAAATCCTGAATACACATTTTTTAAATTTTTGCAGAGTATCATTTTGGTTTTATTTCAGTTATGTATTATTTATTTCTGGGTTGCTACTCTTTTAGATTTGTGTATAAACTTTTCCCATGCCCTGTGTGCGATCTCGGAAAATAAAAAATAAATAATAAAAGATGCATCTTTCGGGTAAGGTAACCGAGATCTAACCCTTCTTGTCATCGAGAAGCGGAATTTTTTTTCTTGTGTGAAAATATTTTTTTTTAGCATGCTCTCAAAGGCCGTCTTCCACAACAACAACAACAACAAAAACACCTCCAATCCTCTTCCAAAAAAATAAAATATGTTTTTCTAGACCATTTGGTTAAAAGTTGTCTTATTAAGTAAGAGGTCTTGAGTTCAAGTCTCTCTTTTGTTACTTTTTTTGAAAAACAATTCATGCTAAAATTGTAAAGTGTATTTCACTTCAAGTATAAAAGTGAATCACTCTAAGTAGCTTTAATATTTTATTTTAGATTTATTTATTTTTCATGAAGTAACCTCATTGTAAAAGTGATCCCCACTTCTCTTTATAAAAGTGGGTCACTTCATAAAGCAACTTACACCACCACGTGGTCCTTTGGTTTCCGTTTATGCCTTTTTTAAAAGGGGCATAACTCTCACATCCGAAGTCCGTTTTTAGTTCCGTTTTTTTTAAACTGCATAATTTTTCTAGATATTTCCATTTAGATCATTAGTTTCAGTTTTTTAAATACATATTATATGCATATTTAATATGGATTCTACAAGTAATCTCTTACTTACCAGCACCAACTACTTCCAATGAAAATCCCATATGGAGGATTTATTAAGAAGTAAAGGCTTGTACGAGATTACCTTGGGAAATGAAATAACACCCAGTGATGTTGATAAGAAATCCAAATGGGATAATATGAATGACAAAGAATCTGGATTAATTGAAATTTCCATCTCTCTTGATTTAAGGTTTCATCTTCAATCAATTGATAAACCTAAAGAAGCTTGGGAAAAGATTGAATCTTTTTTTGGTAAACACAATATTATTCAAGCACAACAGTTAGAAAATCAAGTAATAACTTTAATTCCAAGTGATTTTTATTGCATTGAAGACTATCTATCTATGTTTAAAACACTCAGAACTTTATGTGAAGAATGTAAGATAAATATAGACGAAGATCGTTGCATCTATATTATTCTTTCTAAGCTAGGTAGTGCATATTCTGTGTTTGTATATACCTTTTATGCAATGTAAGAGGCTCTAGGGATAGCTTATCAAAAACCCAGTCTTGAGAAATTTTGTGACGCTTTGATTAGAGAGCAAGATGAGCTAGTACAACTTGGAGTAATCAACACGACAGGTACCTCCAACAAAGCCTTATTTGTCCATCAGAAAGATAAACCCATGAATCCCAAGAAGTAACATCCTCGCCACAACAACAAGCAATATAAGGGTCCCAAGCCTACTCAGACAACTTCCATTCCTAATGGAGACAAAGGAGAAAAATATAAAAATAAGAAGACTGACAGACATTGCAACTTTTGTGATAAAGATGGTCATGATGAGTCCAAATGTTTCAAGAAGATGACAGCTTTAGAAGCAGTGATGAAGAATCACAACATCAATATTGATTCTACTTCTTCTTCTTCTTCTCATGGACATGCACTTTCTGCTCTGGTTTTCTCTGGTTTCTCCACCTTCTTCTCCTTGTTTTTCTGCGTGCAAGTATTTCTTAACTTTTGATTGATGAATTTTCAAGATGTACTTGGGTTTACTTCTTAAAACTTAAGAGCGTAGTTTTTAACAAGTTTTTGGCATACAAGGCCCTTGTAGAAAAGCAATCTGGACATCAAATTCAAAGGTTAAGAAAAGATAATGGAGGCAAATATGTGAACAATAATTTTACAAGTTACTTCACTACATAGGGAATCCAAATGCAACACACTGTTCCATATACACCACAAAAAAATGGTGTTGCTGAGAGAAAGAACGACACAATAAAAGAAATGGCTAATTGTATGATCCAATCTAAGGGATTAAGTCTAAAGTATTGGGAGAAAGCCATCAACTATGAAAATTACATAGTAAATTGCACTCCCACAAAGGCTCTTAAAAATATAACACCGGAAGAAGGTTGTACTAAAACTAAACCATATATAAGTCACTTACGTGTATTTTGCAGTATAGCATGGGCTCACATTCCTGATGAGAAAAGGAAAGCATTGTAGCCTAAAAGTGAGAAGTGTATATCTGTTGGTTATTCTGAAGATGTCAAAGGTTATATACTTCTTCAAACACATTGTAATGAAATTATTATTAGAATATATGTTAAATTTGATGAAAATATCTTGTGTTGCGAGCCTAATTCGACATTTGTTCCTTCTTTGGCCTATGGGCCTAATTCATCATTTGTGCCTTCTTTGGTCTGCGAGCCATCTTCAACATTTTTTCCTTCTTCTATTCTGGTTTCTTCTTCAGATGATGACAGTGAGGATGAAAATCCACCTCCGCCTACTTACCTTCCTCCAGATGAGTCCTTTGTACCTAAACCAACACTAGCTCCACCACTTCCTATATCGGTCCATTCAACACGAGAAGTAGCTGGTGATCTTTTCGGTGATCCTTCAGATCAACGTCATACACATTCACAGTTCTAGCGAGCCTCTTCTCTTTTGTCTTAGGTTTTAGAAACTCATGATCCAGAGACATTTGCAGAAGCTTCAGGTCATCTAGATTGGGATACAACCAAAAGGAAAAAAAATTATCAGATGTAAATGGGTCTATAGAACTAAGTATGCATTAGATGGAAGTGTTGAAAGACACAAGGCTCAGTTAGTTGCCAAATTATTTTCCCAAGTTGAAGAAATTGACTATAATGAAACCTTTTCCCCTATAGCCAAAATGAATTCCATCCGCCTTGTTCTTTCCCTTGCTTCCTCACATAAATGAGAGGTCCATCAGATGGATGTTAAATCCGCCTTCTTGCGCGGAGATTTGCAAGAAGAAATCTACATGGGACAACCTCCTGGCTATGTCCAAAATGACTCTAGCCTTGTTTTTTTCCTTAAGAAATCTCTTTATGGTCTCAAGAAATCTCCCGAGCTTGGTATGCCAAAATAGACAACTTTCTTATTGCCATTGGATTATCTAGATGCCATTCTGATCCTAATGTCTATACCAAGAAAGTAGGAAGCCATCTCATAATCCTTGTCCTTTATGTTGATGACCTTATCCTTACTGGTATTGACTCAAAACTTTTAAACCATGTGAAAACCAGTCTTAAGAAGAAATTTGAAATGACAGACTTAGGATTTTTGCACTATTTCCTTGGCCTCCAAGTTTTGCAAACTAAGGAAGGAATTTTTATTTCCCAGTCTAAGTATGCTTGTGACCTTCTTCTTCGCTTTCACATGGATGATTGTAAACCAACCCCTTCTCCCTTCCAGTTTGGATTCAAACTTACTTCCACCTGTACTTCTACCGAAGTTTATGCAACCTTGTACTTCTCCCGAAGTTGATGCCACCTTGTACCGTCAGTTAGTTGGTAGCCTCTTATACTTGACTCATGCCCGTCCTGATCTTTCCTTTGTTGTTGGTCTTGTTTCCCGATATAAGTAAAAACCCCATAAAAGCCATTGGAAAGAATCTAGAAGGATATTTCACTATGTTTGTGGTACATTTCCATTTGAGATACATTACAGTTCAGGGGGGACTCCTTTATTGGTTGGTTTCACTGATTCAGATTGGGCCAATGACCCTGATGATCGAACGTCTACTGCAGGTTATGTTTTCAGCCTTGGTTCAAGACCTGTTACTTGGGAATGTAAGAAACAATAGGCTATTGCACTTTCTTCACCAGATGCAGAGTATCGTGCAATAGTCAATGCAAGTCAGGAAGACTTGTGGATTCGAAAAATCCTTTCAGAGTTTGGATTCCAATAGCAACATCCAACCAGCCTTTGGTGTGACAATCAAAGTGCCATTGAGCTCGCCAAATAGCCAGTTCAAAATCAACATAGAAAACACATCAAGATACACATGCACTTCATCAGAAGTTCATTCATGATCAAGTTATTGAAGTTCTCTTTTACCCTACAAAAGATCAAGTTGCAGACATTTTCACAAAGTCTCTTACAGAAGAAAAGTTTTCCAAACTTCGATCTATGTTAGGAGTTCAAGGAGTTGTCATTAAGGGGGGATAGGATATAATTCCTCCTTCCTTCTCCTATTGTGTCACAATTGTAAATCCTTCAATCCTATCCCAATTTGTTCTTAAGGGGGGATGTTAAGATATTTAGAAACTTAGGAGTTAGTTAAGATCTACTTGGTCTAATGTGTCTTAGGTAAAAGTGTGTTTCTTAGTGTGTTTCTTTAGTATGCATTAGTATGCATTTGTATTTAGGAAATCTGATGGTCACAATATGTTCCTGAAGTAGAGTGATCCGGTGGTTCATACTCTCCTCGATCTTAATGACCATTGATATGTGTCTTAACACCTTATTGGTCCATCACCTCTATTTAAAGAGAATGGAGGGTCATTTGCTGATGACCGATTGCGAGAATATTTCTTGTAAAATATCTCTGTAACATTTTTCTTTTTCATTAATAAATTTCTCCAAGTGGTCGCATTGGTTGGGGCCATGGATGTTTCTCTGTCGGGGTTTTACCATGTCAAAAGCATCGATGTGTTGAAGTTTGATCTGTTTATGTGAGTGGTTACTGAAGGTATTCTTCCTTTGTTGAAATACTTGTGTTTTCGAACACAATGATACCTATGAACTCCCACCCTCTTTAAACTCTCCTAATGAGAATTGGGACAAGCCTTCCCATGTAGAAGGATATGGAATAGGAATATTTGAACAACAAAACTAAAAATTTTAGAGTTCAATGTGTCAACATTAATACACAAAAATAAATTTCATGTATGTTGATTATTTAGCAAGTTGTGAATATTGGACAACTAAAGTGCGCATATGTGGATATTTTCAAACACGTACCTGATTCAAGCCATCGAAATTTAAACTCGATGAATAAAGTCCCTTATTTATTGGAGATTCATTTAACATATGACCAAACTGCAATTAATGACGATATCAACTCAATTATTTCTAAAGATACAATGATATGTATCTAGATCTAGAACTACAAGAAAACTGTCCTCAAATGCATGAATAATTTACTAACTGTAACACATACCAATCTAGTGTTCGGTTCATCATTCTGAATTAAATACTTCCAACCATTACGGAAAATTTTTCCATACTCCCCTATATCTTCTATGGACATGGAATCTATCTCCTCATCTATTTTGTAAACAAAATTGGCTCAAGAATTGGCTTCATCTTTTTTATAGTTCAAACCAACATAAACACCATAAAAAATTGATCCTAATTTTTCTCTTTTTGCATTCATAGCCTCCTTTCCAACATCTGATGTAGCTCATGTCTGTGAATGTGAGGAAAATTCCCCTTTTGGATGAGATACCAAAGGTCATGGAGGCCTATGCCATTTTTCATTTTGATATGCTCATTTTTGATCATATGCTCATCCTTTACTAGCCCCATAATAACTAGACGGTAGACTGGTATAATAATGGTGCATGCCCATGAAACAATTTGCATAAAAGAGTCTAGAAAAGTAATGTGGAACCTCATCATTCCTTGGAAAATTCCCATATACCGCCAAAACTCTATTATAAAGATGTCCTTCTATGTTGGTGTGCTTAAAAAATTGCACCTTCAACATCTTTTGCTTTGACCCCTCTTTGAAATTGAACATACAAATTTCATCTTCTTTTGAAACTCTACTTTTTACTACTTCCCATTTATCTGGGCCCATCACCTCGAACTTTCTTATCCTCATCAAATCGATAAAAATATCAGTCATTGGACCCATATTTTGATATGCATCCATAAAGTTCTACAATGAATGCAAAACAATCTCCAAGATTTTCTTACTCTCGCGAGGGAGATCCAAGTACCTCAAATCATTTTACAGCCTACTTTTAACACTTGAGCATCGTTCGAGGATCATTTCATCAGCATACCCTTCCCATGGAATCTCATTACTAACATATGCGAAATAGGTTGACGTAGGCATGTAATCTTTTGTTTCTTGATAACGCCCCCTGAATCCACCTTCACCCTCTTCACCAACATTGGAATCTTCATGATAAACACTATCTCTTTCATTATATTTTCTCGCATTAAACTCATCCTCTACACAAAGACACATTTGAAACTAATTAAAACATTCAAAAAAACAAAAAAACATAAAAAATTAAAAAAAATACATATATAAAATATAAACATAAATACACATAAATACAAAATATTTATTTTTTACCGAACATATTTTCTTGTCATGATGTATTCCCTACATTCTCCAGTGTTGGAGTATTAATGTGCAACCTATATAAGAAAGCTGCATCCATAACACTATTTTTAGCACTTTGTCTGGATGATCTATTCACCGATTGATTTGATAATATCATCATCTGACTAGATTGCATTTCGTCACCAGCTACCCCTCCCAAGCTTCCCTGCCTTGCTAAGATATGGGTGTCCGACGTCCTCGGTGTCTCATTCAAAGAAGGGGTTCCTCTTCCTACTTCATTGTATATCCTAGAATGTTTGCGAGGCATATTTGGAGACTCTTGTCTTGACATCTCACCTCTATAGATATCCTTTGAAAATCCATGAATGTGAAAGTTCATAAGTTATAGAAACATAAAATGGAAATATAATTTATAAAACAACTTAAAGGCATTTAAGCACTTATAACAACTTCAAAGAATAAAAGACATATATTGAAAAAAGTAATAACTATGTTTGTGACTATGATGCTATATATAATGAACATGACAATATTTAAATATAAAAAAATGTAACATCATGTAGAAGATAATCTATATCTATGTGTAAATTGTTTTTATAATGTTTATGTTTTTTTTTTCTTTAAATTAAAAAAGTTATCGAATCCAATGATGTGAAATGTACATGTGACATTTGAGAACCTTAACATTTATATTAATGTATTTTTCATATTAAAGAGTATTATTTAAATTATTTAGTATTCCTACCAAAGTGAACTTGTTGTGGTATGGGTCCATATTCATGGACCACATGAAACCATAGAAGAAAAGTGTAGAGCCTATGGAATTGGTTTTTAACCTCACACCATTTCTTGGAAATGTTTTATAGTTCCTAAGACATTGAATTGTATCCCCTAAGCATTTCTTGGGATAAAATACCTACCCATGATGTGACAAACCTTTTAATTAAAACCATGTTGCACTCCTAAATCGAAGATTATAACCAAAGGGCATGTCTCATGGTCTAGCACAACAAGCATGGATGACATGCCTTATAATGAGCTCATTTATAGCCTAAGAAATTGGGTTTGTAGCATGTCTTGGATAAGCAGACTCATTCTTAGTGTATCAAACCATAGGAAAATGTTCGTGTTCCACTCTTTAAGAAAAATCAGTAAAATATAGTATGACACTAGGGATGGAGGGAAATAATGAGTAAAAACTAATATGTTTTACTCGTTATCCCTCACCTACATCCTCGTATATGAGGGTATGAAGGTGAGAGTGGGGGTGGGGATAGGGGGAATAATGAGTAAAGCAAACACTACTACACATTGGAAAAATTACGATGATCTAATTGCGACGATATGGACAAAATTGGCCATACTGTCGAAAAATAGAGGAAATTTTAATTTTTTTTCTCCATATTGCCCGATATTATTGCACTTGCGACATAATTTTCAAATCATCACAAGGGATATGGCGTTCAAAAGATGTCACTCTTGAGACAACTGTTGGAAGATTGGTTGTTGTCATTGATGTCAACCCTAGTCATGGGTTTTGGACCGTAAGATTGATGAAGGTATTTGGACATGAAGGAAAATGCACATGCATATACAAAACCCATGGATGGATAGTATGTTGGCACATATTGAACAAACAATGAATGGTTGTCATTGATGGCAAGTTTGTATCAGATAGGAATCCCGTTGCAACAAGATCACGATTCAATCGTAACCGCTGAATCCAAAATGAATCTGGACCGTAGTTTATAGCCCTTGTCGGAGAGAGGATCTGAGCCATCAGATAGAAAGCTGACACCCATCAGCTGTCAGATCTGCAGAATCTATGAGGGAGATAAGCGTGGTAGCGATCGGGCGCCATCGGGAGAAGCTCGACAGGAGGCTTCATCGGAGAATCGGGAATCGGGACTTTGAAATGTCCAATTCACTTGACAACGAAAACCCCGAAATCGCGATATGCAATTTTGCGATTTGATCGCAGCCGTTAAAGAAAGAATGAGATCTGGACCGTTGATTTCCTTCATCGGAGAATCGGGGATTGGAGGATCGGGAATTCCGTAGGCTTGTGCATGGTGACATCGAAAATGCCGAAACCCCGATGAGAGGTTTGACCAAGGTCATGTGTTGACGGTCATATGGGCTAAGGCCTATAGCCAGCAGGGCTAGCACATGGAAAGGGGTGCATCGACATCAGGGATCGGAACTTTGAAGTGACAAAGTCACTTGACATCAGGAGTGCCGATTTTGCGATATGCGAAATCGCGATGTAATCTGAGCCGTCAGATCAAGATTTGATCTGGACTGTTGATCCTAGATCGTGTCAGAGTTTCGGGGATTGAAACATGGAGTGGCATGTGAACAAATGCAACGAGACTTCTGAAATCACGATACGTGATATTGCGATTCAATCGCAACCGTTGAGACAAGATCTGACCTGGACCGTTGATCTAATCTCTATTAAGAAACTGCGATATGCAAAATCGTGATGTGATAGCAACCGTCAAATCTAAATATAATCTGGATCGTTGATCTGTTTTCTATACAGAATGTCGGAGATCGGGTTTTGGTATTGACAAGATTTTTGAACATCAAGATTTCCGATTTCACGATATGAGAAATCGTGAAAGCACCTTCCACATAAAACCTTGGTCACAGCCCTTGGTCACGGGAAGAGAAGGAGTCAAGAATAAAGTCCATTTCGGAGTCTCAGAGATCACGATGTGAAAGTGTCGAGACACTTGGGCAAATAAATGCCGAAATGCTGAAACCCGATTTAAAAGGCAAGAATAATAAATATTATCCAATGGTGCGGATAAGGTTTGAAAGTGATCGGAGGGTTGCTGTTCTTTCTCACACATTAACGCTTTAGTTATGAATCTGTTAAGAGAAACAAACTGATAATGACGAATTGGTTAGCGTTTCAGTTGCTAGGAAAAGTGTTCTTGTTTGGGCTGAGGGAAGGTGAAGTGGAACCATTGGTGAGGGACGTAGAAAAGAAGATCAGACAGATTGTGGGAGGTTGGCTGTTTGGAAGGGAAAAGGAATAAACAGTAAGAAAAAGAAAATGAGCAGATATATAGTATGAAATTGAGAAAATTTGTGGAGTCGGATTAAATGTAGAGAAGAAGCAGAGCAGAATCAAAGACAGAGAAGAAACAGAGCAGAATCAAAGACAGAGCAGAAGCAGAGCAAAATGAGTAGAAAAAGTTGATGTAGAGCAGACCTGCTAAGCAAACAGAAGAAGAGAAGAATTGCAGAACAATTTGTTGAAGATCAGATACAGAGAAAGACTGGTAAGAATTGATTTATATGCATAATTTGTTTGTGTATTCATTATTTGATATTTGAGGGTGATTGGGAGGTGCTCGGGAGGACTGTTGTCCTCAGAAGTTCAAGTGGGGGCTTGAACAAAGGAAGTTGTAGTTTCCATCTGGTTGTAGCCAGAGAAACAAGGGTGGCAGAGTGGTGCTAGGGAGAACAGGTGTTCTCTGTTATTCAGGTTGGAGCCTGTGTAACTGGAAGTTGGTTCTTCTATCCAGTTGGTGCTGGAACATTCAGGAAGTTGGTGCTTCCATTCAGTTGGTGCTGGAATACTCAGGGAGTTGGTGCTTCCTTCTAGTGGGTGCTAGAGAAACTAGAGAGTTGGAGCTCTCAAACAAGTTGCAGCTTGTAAAATAGAGGTAGTAGCCTCACATTGAGTTGGTGCTCAATTATAAATGATATACAGAACTGCAAAAGACTGCCTATCATTTCGAAGAAGAAGAGGTTTTCTCCCTTTATGGGTTTCCTCGTGAAAATCTGTCCTTGTGTGTAATTTATGTGTGACTGATGGTTTTTACTTTTACTGTACATATGATGCATGTTGTTGATGATCACTTGAAGGAAGATTAATAATATTTTAAAAGGTATAAAATTGTTTAAGCTCATAAACAACTGATCCACCCCCCCCTCAGTTGTTTTAGTATTTCCAACAATTGGTATCAGAGTGGGTTCCTTTTATTTAAAGGTAGATCTGTAAGCTTAAACATGACAAGTCATGAAGGGACTTCAACCTCTAAGCCCCCTTTGTTTGATGGAACAATTTTTGCCTTCTGGAAGATTAGAATGAGAACATATTTAATGGCCTTGGGTGCTGATGTTTGGGATGTAGTAGAGACTGGATATACAAAGCCTGTTGTGCTAGCCAACAAGGATGATAAGTTAGAGTTT
>ML798202.1:368100-382470 GCA_009831015.1 Picea engelmannii | reverse complement strand
CATCAATCAAGTGCTCATCTGGAATATTGGTTACCTTTATATTCAATCTTTGGAAGTTCTCAATGTGCTCGGTAACTGAACCCTTTTGCTTGAGATTTATCAATTGGCTAAAGAAGGTATTGTTCCTTGTATCCTCATAGTGTTCTATCATTTCTTCCGTGAAAATTGTCCAAATGACGAGTGATTTGCGAGAACAAAGCCATCAATACCATACAAATTGATTAGGTTCTAAATATAAAGAAGCAATTTGTACCTTTTGTGTATGTGGAACATTATGGAGATCAAAGAATTGCTCCATCTGAAGTATCCATGTGATTGGGTCCTTGCCATCAAACTTCCTCATATCAATCTTAGGAACGTGGTTGGTCTTCAAACAAAAGTTGGAGTTTCTCCATTCTTGATTCACCTTCCTTGTGTCCTCATCATGAATTTCATGGGATACATTTTCACTTTCAAGTGTCTTCTCTGTTACAAAATTTTTCAATATTTCCATGATCTCCCCTTTTAAACCATATATCTTAGTATCCAACTTAGCTTCCATTGAATCCATCTTATGATCCAACTTAGCTTCCATTGAATCCATCTTATTATCCAACTTAGCTTCCATTGAATCCATCTTATTTTGTAGTTCATTTATGTCCCTACACATTTCTTCACCTTCATCAAGAGTCCAGGTAGGATTTTTTGAAGGCTTATTTGGTGTATAAGTTCCCTTTTTGGGTGGCATGTTGGCCAAGTATCACTTTTGAACCTTGGTTTTGAGGTGGTTCTGCTAGACAATATTTCTTCTGTTGTATCTCCCAAGTTTTGGCCCTTCTAGGTATGAAACTTTCTTTTATGTATTTCTTTGATGTTTCTTCTCTGCAATTCCACAGGTCTGATCAAAATTGGATGTGCCAAGTGGAATTTATGGTAACTTCCCCACAACTTGCTGATTTTTGGCCTTTCCAGGAGATATCACTTATATAGTGTGCCCCACACAAAATAATTAATATAAAATTCTGAAACTCGCACCAGAAATACTACAGGCTGTCCACAATCCAATGAAACTAGTCCCACACAATTTGGATACTCTAGGAAGAAGTTATGATTGTTTTATCTGGAACACCTTCTTGAGACTAGTCAATAGGACTAGTTAGATACCCTATCTTACACAGGGTGTATATACAAATTTAAGATGACCCAGAAGCTACAATTTTTACCACAAATACCTTGCTAATTTTTGTAAATATACTCTAGATTTTAGGGTCTGAAACATTACAAAAACTATTTTATAGAGAAAATTCCGAAATGAGTCAGTTCAGGATGATTCCAGAACCCTATATTGTATAGGCTATATCTCAAAAATTATAAGGCCTCAGGAGCTAAATTTTGAACCCAAGGTACCTTGATATGTCTAATAAATATCCTCTAAGCTGTTTATTCTGAAACGTTGTAGAAAAAAAGTTATAGCGGAATTTCCAAGGTGTCTCAGATGTAGCAGCGAAACCCCAAGACCTTGAGCTCTGATACCATATGTTAAGAACCAAATATCAATATAGCATAGAAAATCCTTAGAGACAGTACTCAAAACCTTGACAAAGAGATACTTTCATATAATAAGCCTCTTCGAGGGGGCAACCTCCTTTTACCCTAGTTAAATGTTCAATTACAAGATGATTCAAAATGAAAATGTCTCCTTGGTATATATAGGAGACTAGGAGGTATAATTACAACTAATGGCCTAAAGCTGACATAAATAAAATAACATTACTAATATAATATGCCCCAATTAAGGGGTAATGAGCCAATATTAGGGCTTAACACAATGTTAAGAGATTTGGAGCAGAGCAAATTTAGGAGCACTGGAGCCGAAAACTTTGCTGCAGAAATGTAGGAACTTCATAATCATATCAAAGAGAAGTTGAAGAGGAGCAACAATGAATACAAACACAACGTTGATCGACACAAGGGAAAACTTCAATTTGAAGTTGGCGATCGAGTTCTAGTACATATTAGGAAGGAGAGGTTCCCAAGAGGAACATATAATAAGCTAAAGTTGAAAAATATAGGACCGTGCAAAATCCTAAGAAAATTTGGTGAGAATGCTTATGAGATAGAGTTGCCAGAAGATGTGGGTATACCTCCTATATTGAACATTGAAGACCTATATCCTTACAGGGAACATGGAATCGAAGGACCCAAAGATCGGAGGAAGATCCAGTGGAAAACGCATATGCCTGTAGCAGAAAATCCGCAGATGGAGCAGATCATAGATCGACGAATTGGTAAGAAGACCAGAAGGAAAACATATTTTGAATATTTGGTAAAATGGAAAGGATAACCAACAAAATATTCTAGTTTGGTAAGCGAAGAGGATATCCAAAAGCAAGGAAGGTTAGTGCAGGAGCTCATGGATAGGAGTCCATGAATTTTTCAGCTAGAGGAGTATGATGCAAGAGCATCACCAACAAAGCAAAAGTGGAGGATAGCAAGGTGCAGTCACACACATTTTGAAGAATTTTAATTTTTAAAGAGAGCATATCACACAAATATTTTGAAAAGGGATTGTAATTAAAGAACATATTTAATTTTGTAGAGATGGATAAGTTCATGAAGACATCAGAGAGTGTATTTCTTTTAATGTAGCTGAGTGTAGTACATATTCAATGTGTTTGATATGATCTGTTTGTCACAAATATTTATTGTACTAAATTCTAAGTAGTTGATAGCTTTTAATTCGATAGGATAGCTTTAGCGTGGTTGGAGGGAAGAACTCAAAGAGCCCTCTTGTAAGAAAATATTTGTATTACTACCCAGGAGAGATAGTGGTAGTAGTTGTTGTTGTTGGTATATTGTTGAGAAGTTTCTGATAGCTAAGAGTTGAGAGCTACCGAGAAACAATGTATGAATAAGAATATTTTTAGTTGAATTAATATAACAGAGGAGAATTGTCCCAAATGTATGGTGTTGATGTGTCTATCTTAATGAATGAATGATATATTTTCTGTTTGTTTGAAGTTCTGTGTTATTTCTTGTTCTTGTGTTTATGTATGCATTTACATGGCTAAATGTATGAACTTGTGAAGCTTTAGATAATTTTCAATTGTTTCTCTTCTACGAGCAAGTGCAAGTGTGGATAGTGTCCGCAAGGAGTGCATTTACATAGTCAGTCTCGACTCATAAGCTCAAAATAGATAACATAAACTTATGTGTGCAAGGAGTGCATAGTATCCGCAAGGTGTGGGTGATAGAGTCCATTTTGAATCAAAACGTTCTTGAGAGATATGTTGAAGGAAGTTGTCCGCAAGGAGTGTGTGACTGAGTATTTTGACTTAGAAGCTCAGGAGGAATAGCGAGAACCACCAACATAGTGGTTGGGTTTCATAGTAGAACCTGTTGCAAAGAGTTCATAGGCTAAAATTTGACTAAGTGTCGAAAGGAGTATTCTAAGGAGACAAGAGTTCAAGAATGAACAAGCTCAGGAGGAAGAATGATGAGAAGTCTTCTAAGGAAGGAGTCCTTTAAGGTTTCTCTGACTCATCAAAGTGAGATGCCTTCAGGAGGGATTGGAATCGATCCAGACCACCAGATCTGGGAGGAGTTGCACGAGGGTTAGTCGTGAAGTATTTCGGAGGTCGGAGTTCAAGACACTTCGAGGTATTGAAAGGTGGGATTGCCGAAATCGTGAACTCACGAGGTGAATATTAACCATTGGTTGTGAGGAGACACGTGGCAGTAGATTAAAGAATCTGGAATCTATATATATGGAGCAAGTAAGTGTGGAGCGAGTAAGGTTTCCTGAAGTCACGAAACCCAAAATACAAGTGAACCTTCAGATCGAGGGAGATGCCTGGCAGAGATCCGTGGATTTGGAGGAAGTTGTTTTTGAAGAAACAAAATAGGAGGTTGTAGTGTCTCTAGAGCCCGAAGTGGTGAAGGATTGGTCTGAGGTGATATCCCGCAGTCACATTAAGGGGAAGGAGTCTAACATGAGACTAGGACTCACTAATCGATGTCAGAGAGCGTCAGAGAGAGGGGTTGGAAGTAGTCTGAACTTGTACACAACATCAAGGGAACCTGTGAGTGTATAAATTTCTCAGTTTCGGTTGGAGGCCCGAAGAACCAATTTGGTTCAGAGAGTTTGAATATCCAAGACCGGGAGGTCGCATAATCCCCAGGAGGGAAGGGGGTTGTGTACGTCAGAGATATTTGGTATGTTTACTCAATGTGGCTTATTTTGTTGTCAACAATAACATTACTCCTTGGATTTCAATAAAGAGCGAGCACACAATGTTGACAATGATTGTTCCAGGTATTTATTTACATTAATTTTTCAAATGTGAATTTTTCATTTTTCTCTTTTTTGCATAATATCTTTTATTTATTTATTTACGTATATACATACCATGGTAGTAATTTCGTGTAATTTCAAACAATTAGGTAAGTACCAAGTTAAATATATGAATGTGTATATCGATATTCTTATCGAGGAGCTACTAAATTTATGGGAGGGCATCACTATGTATGACATCTATAAACCAATTGAGTAGAAGATATTTCAATGTCATGGAATACTTTTATGGACAATTCATGATGCCCCGGGACTAACGCATTTTTGTGGTATGTAATGTTCCATATTGCATCCTTGATTAGTATATAATTAATTGAATATATCGTGCATGTTTTTTAAATAATTCTTTCGTATATTAATAATTCAAATTAATCCATGTGTTGCAGGTCTTCAAACAAAGGGTAAATTTGCATGTCCAGTTTGTGGTCTTAAGATGAAATCTCATCGTTCAAAAATTTTAGGAAAGGAAGTGTTTGATGAGTATAGACAGTTCCTCTCTAAGAACCATAACTATCGTACTACTGAAAAAGACCTTTTCAATGGGAAATAAGAGATTGGACTAAAACCACAAATAATGACACCTCACCTAGGGAAGTTGGAATATGACAGAAATAATCCTTGAGGTACGCATTTTGTTTATGTATCGTAAATGGAATCATGTTTTGCAATTTTATTTTAATTATTCAATTTATTTTACCACATTTGATAAATAGTGTTCTGATTTTTTTATGCTTCATCAAGGTCGTTGTCGTGAAGGTAGTAATAATGGGCTTCCACAAGGAATGAAATGTTATCCCATTCAATTCATGAGGTTTCCTTACTATGAAGAGCTAAAAATAGTTCATTTTTTTGATACAATGCATATCAGGAAGAATGTGACAGAAACATTATGGCGAATCATAGATGGCAGGAGGAATAAAGAAAAAATTGTCAAAATTTGTAATGACATTCATGAAGCCAATCATGAAATGAAAAGTGTGATTTGATAAAATAGTGATGGAGACCAAAATAACCTTCCATGGTTATTAAGAGAGCAACAAAGAAATGGTGTAAAAGTGGTCATTCAAAGAATTAAATTTCCCATAGGTTTTTGTTCAAACATAAATAATATCTTAACGAAGAAAGGTGAATTTTTTGGGGTAAAAGGACATGATTGGCATACCTTCATTAAGGAAATTAATAATTTTAGTATTCATATTTATATATTGGTCGTATACATTTTTTGAGATTTTATTTTTTTTGTCTAGTTTTGAAACAAGTAACGATTATTTTTTATTGTTACATCATGTTCTACCTCTATCTCTCCCAAACGACTTTGAAAACAATGTCAAACAAGTTATATATGATCTTGGAAAATAAATGAGGTAAGTAGCTGCAATATATATGCAAAAACAAATTTCATTTTGTTTTTGTACTCAATGACATGTGTTTTACTTGTAATGTAATATGTATTATGTTTTGTTGAAACATGCTATTTTCTTGTGTCATGATCTGTAGATGGTTGTCATTGAAAGAAATCCATGAAGATGATATAAAGTATTGGAAGAGAGAAATTCCTCGACTAATGTGTGAAATGTAGAAGTATCCACCTCCAACATTTTTCAATGCAAAAGAACACTACCTCATACACCAAGTTGAGGAGATTGAGATGTGTGGACCTGTACACACAATGTCAATGTGGATGGTGGAGAGGCACTTGAAATCATTAAAGGATTTGGTTAGACAAAGAGAATGTCCTGAGGGTTCTATGGAGGAGGGATATATATTATATGAATCCATGGTGTATATTAGTCAGTATCTTCCTAAGTTAGAAACACAAGCTATGCATGCAGTGGATTGCATTTGGGATGTGAACTCCATCAAAAAATTTGAAGGGGAGAAACTAATTGGGAAAGGTACAGTGAGGAAAGTGAGAGGTAATATTTAAATTGTAGATATTTGTCATACATATAAATTTTTGTTTTTTATGTATATGATCATACTCATTTAATATTTATTCTTTCATCATTTATTAATATTTACCATGGTTATAACTAATATTTAACATTGGTGAATTGTGATTTTTTGATCGGTCAGTTGCTCAAGATTGGGATGGACTACATTTATACATTGCAAACAATCTTGATTGGATGAAGGTATGGGTTGATAGATGTAAACAATGTCATGGTGGTAGGTTATCATGGAAAAAACTGTCTAATATGGTTAGAGAAGCTTGTCGTAATGGAGATTTCGATGTTACACAGAGGGAAATAGATTTAGCATATCGTTTGAAATATGGAAAGGAATGAAAATTCACCCTTTTTATTCAATTATTTATATTATATTAATGTGACTGTAGGTGTGTGTTTTTTCATATTATACTTCCCAAGTTATATAAAATTGTTTATTATTAATTGGCAATGCATCTATTACATGTCTGGCATATTACAGTTGAAACACCACAAGGTCATGTGGTGCAATGGTTGTGAATTTCGCATCAAACAGTTGGAGGAAACCGGGAAAACCTCTAATAGTGGGATAAGTGCAGTATTCCATGTCACTAATGTTTCCTATAGGAGTGACAGATGTCCTTGAGAATCTGATAATAGATACTATGGGTTTTTGAATGATATAATTTCGTGTGATTTTAATTCCTTCAAATTAGTTTTGTTCGATGTCAAATGGTATAGGTTACAAATTCATGGACATGATGATGGAAGTATTGTTAGTCAACAAGACAATGGATTTCCAATAATTAAAACAATAGTTTTTGAAAAAGAAAATGAACTCTATGTTTTTCCAAGTCAATGTGAACAAGTTTTTTACTCAAAGGTTCTAGGTGTTGGACAACTGAGAGGGGGGGTGAATCAATTGTTACTGTGCTTAAAAAATTATGCTTCTTTTAAAATCTTTACAAGGAACTCAATGATGATCACAATAATGCAGGGAAATAAACAATGACACATTCAACATCAGTCACATATATGAGAAACACAGAGACAGATATTTCCCAAGGAAATCCATACAGGGTAAAAACCTCTTCTTCTTTATATGATAAGTATTATTTACATTCTTTAAATTATCATACATATCAGCACCAACTCATTGTGAAGCTACAACCTTTGTTTTGCAAGCTGCAACTTGCTGAGAGCACCAACTCTCTTTTTTTCTCTAGCACCCATTAGAAGGAAGCACCAACTCCCTGGTTTCTCTAGCACCAACTAGAAGGAAGCACCAACTCCCTGGTTTCTCTAGCACCAACTAGAAGGAAGCACCAACTCCCTGTGTTCAAGCACCCACTTGAACCTCTGAGGACACCAGTCCTCCCTAGCACCTCCCAACCACCTTGGATTATGAATATGAAATACTGAAACCTATTATAGTGATATAGTGTTCAATAACAACTTAGCAGTCTCATCACTATTCTGCAAGATTTTTCTACTCAGACTTCCTCACTGTATTCCAGCATGCATCTGCTGCCCTTTCTGATCTTTTGATTTTTATGCTCTGTGTGCCATGTCCATTCACTGCACAGTTCCTCTTCTGTTCAATTTAGCTACTGCACTCTCCTCCTTCTTTGCTCATGAATCACCTTCAACAAAAACAACCACAACAACTCCAACAACAAACACATCTCTTCTCTATACCGTGTACTTATAGCTTCTGTGCTACTTGTGCATGCAATGCGTGCAATCCCTCTGCATACTCACACCGCACCGATATCCTCCACCTCTCAAGTGATCTGCCTGATCATCGCAACTCTTCAGCTTCTCTGGTGGTTCCCACCATGTGTCCAACATCACTGGGTGTTCTGATGAGATTCCTCAGCCTCTCTAGCAGTTGAGAGTCTTCATCTTCTCTGGAATAGTCGATCTTATCCTTTATTTTTCAGTTATAGAATTCAACGCTCATCCACCTGTCAATCCCTCTAAGAATCATCTTCCTTCACTGGATGAATCTTAGAGACTCTTCATCTCCTCTGGCGATCACACAGAGGTCTCTTCGAATTCTCTGGCAGAGACCATCAATGGTTTCTAGTAGTTATACTGCGAGGAGAAATATTAGCCCTCCGATTATGCTCAAATTCACATGCACTGTTGGATTGGCTCCATGGGATATTGCATTCATTTTGGCATTCGGTAATTTGACATTCGTGTGACCAAGTGTCTCGACACTTCCAGTCACGATCCCTGGAAAGAAGCTTGGTTTCTCTAGCTCTTTCCTCCATCTCTCGCCGATGTGACCAAGGGTTGTGACCACAACCTTATTCAACAACTACATTTGGTAATTTCGTGTTTCGGCATTTCGGGACTCTTGTGGTTATGTTTCTTGCCTCTCCAAGTCGCGATTCGCAAAACTCCGAAATGGAGTCAGATCAACGGTCTAGAATCTTGGTGTATTGATGGTCCTGATCTTATCGTCAGTTCGCATCTCGCGATTTATGTGATGGAGGTTCTCATCACTCCAAGTCGCGATAGGCGAAGCTCCAAGATGGAGCTCAGATCAACGGTCCACGTTCTTGGTGATCCGACGGTCCTGATCTTTTCGCGATCTTGCATCTTGCTATTCCTTATATGGAGGTTCTCATCACTCCAAGTCGCGATAGGAAAGACTTCAAGATGGAGCTGGATCAACGGTCCAGAACAAACCTCGATCTGACGGCTAAGATAGTTTCGCGATTTCGCATATCGCGAATTCGAGAGGTTAGGGAACCCCGTTCCTTTGAGTTTCCAGTCAGCGACATGATGATCTTTCACCATGTGTCCTATGATTCGATGGTCCAGATATGATCTTGATTCAACGGATCAGATCATATCATGATTTCGTCATTCTTGTTGCAAAGTGTTTCGATACTCCAACTTACGGTAACCGAAACCCCAAAATGGGGTTGGATCAATTCCCCACATCAAACCTTGATCTGACGGCTCAAATCATATTGTGATTTTGCATATCGTGATTTCAACATTCTTGTTGCAAAGTGTTTCGACACTCCAACTTTCGGTATCCGAAACTCTGATAGCCAAAACTCCGAAATAGAGTTGGACCACTGCTTCGATCTTTCACTTTAAAGAACGTGCAGGTTCTTCCTGATCCAACGATCATCGGACCCTCTGCTCAGATCTGACACCAGAGATCTGTCCTCCATCTTTGCGCTCCTCTTGTCTGGATTCAGATCTGACAGTCATCGGGAATTCTGAATGGGATCCAATGATCAATGTCTCTTATCTTCTCGAGCTTACGCATCCTCCTTACTTAGAAGAATTTCTAAGTGTCAAAGGCCTCGACCTTTGATCCGCCTGATATCCTGAGTACACTATCTCTCTTGATCTTTGGCAATGAGTTAATCTCATCCTTGGTGCACACCTACGCACTACATGCGACTCTATGCTAATCCTCCTTAGCTTACATTGTTCCTGTTTTACCATCGATGCACACTCTGATCTTGCCATCAATGACAAGCACACACTGTCTGTAAAACATGCCAACACTAGGTAAGAGGGATTGGTAATTTTTTGTTAGATATGATCCAAGAGGAAGGAAAATAAAGTATATTGTAGATGAAGAAGATTATATTGAAGAAGAATACGATGTAGAGATAGAGTAGGAAGAATATGGGTCGACAGATGAAGAAGATGGAGAATATGAACCCAGTGTAGGAGACAATGCGCCAATTATTGATGATGATATCGATGAAGATATGCTCAAAAATGACATTGATGACGATGATGATATCATCAATCCTTTCAACAATGTTTCTGAACTAGATACTGATGCAAATGTCGAGTTGGATGATTAAGAAGAAGGTACAAAAGAAGGATGATACAAATGTTGTGTTTGTTGATGAGGCACATAATGAGATATTTTAATTTGTATGAATTATTCTCTTTAAATAATTTTTTATGTGGGTTGATTACATGTTTTAAAGTTTTATTTCATTTTTTTTTTGTAGTTTCTATGCATGATTACTATGTTGGTTTTCTTTATTTTCTATTTTATAGATTGCGAATTGGGGAATTGAGAGTGATGTGAGGGGGGCGATGGGCCATATGAGCTTCCACCTTCACGTGGTTGGCCTTGTTTAAAAATTCCACAGTTGAAATTGTAATTCTGTGATAGAAAAGAAGCTTGAAAGTATTTTTGAATAAAATCTGTTATTCTGTGTTTGGAGTGCTCTGCGTAGATGCTCAAAACCCCCAATACACAGATGCTCAAAACCCCTAAGAGCTGATTTCACAGTCTGTTCACAATATCGTGACTCGGGAGATTTCGTTTCATTTCATTTTTGTGCTGGGTGCTTCAATCTCCGAACCCCGAAGTTACGGGCCCCACACCTTTCTCACATCTCACTAACTCGACGATCATAGCGCTGTGTTGTAACACAGTCGCTCACCTCTCCAACTGTCGAGACCCGAAGTGCTAGGTCCCACATCCCTCTCATGTATCAAGAACTCGACAATATTGTTGTGGTGTGTTTTTGGTGTCCGGGCGTTGTAATCGTCGAGACCTGAGTGCCGACATGTCTCCTACATCTCCCACAGGATAGAGCTTCGATGTTATCAATCATGTTTTTTTTACAATTTTGAGGTATCCTATAACAAGAATTACCAGTGCAGATGCAACGATAAAACCCACAACGATAAAGTAGTTCACCATAGAACCCATTATTTCTTGCATCTATTGTATCAAAAGGAAATACCTGACCAATTTCTAGACTCAAGCTTCTTGATAACTAGTTTTTTTGGATGAAGAAAACATAGATTTTTGGTATGTCTAATTTCTTGAGACTTTTACCCAAAACATTGTTGAGGCTGAATTGACTTATGATGGCATGGGGTAATCTCTTGAGACCGGATGGTACCTTACCACTCAGGTTGTTATTTCTTACTCAAAAGAAATTCAAGATTGAAAAATCCCCATACAATTTGGACACCTCACCTATAAAACTCCACGAGGGCTTGTATTAAGTTGAATATTCATATTCAAGACCCTCCATGGGTTGTTTGTGGTTGTAAATATTTCCTTATTTTATAAGAAAAACTTTTCACTTATACAAAAAAATCCCAAAACAGGGAAAAAAACACTAGTTTAAACCATTTAAAAATATTTGAAGTGGAATACCAAAGAGACCATTCTTTGATATATCTATAGTATTGAAATCAAATATTTGTGTTAATGGGCCAATGGAATTATTATTGTGAAGATACATCTGTGAGACACTAGATTTCACCGGGCTCTTTAGTCATTTTCCCAGAATATTTGTTCTGATAGACTTGAAGAGATACCAAGCTTTTCAAGCTTGCAACCTCGAAAAGAATCCCATTGAGTGAGTTATTAAAGGCATCATAATACCTCAAAGGAAATAAGGTTTCTAAAACCCGAAGGGATCTCTCCTATAAGATAATTATATTAGAGTTACAATAGATAGCTAGCTTGCGGTCTCTTTCGGTATAGTTCTGGTTAAATAGTTGGCGGGGAGTTATAGGTTTCCTAGTTTTGTAACTTTAGAGATGGAAGGTGAAATGGGTCATTATGAGTCTGTAGTTTCAAGACCAATGGATTTTAAGACAAAGATATATTTGGGTATTAATTGATTTGGAGAATTATCATTTAAGTTCAAGGTAAAGACTTGAGTTAGATTTATAGTTTTTTTTTGTGAAGGCATAGTCTTGAGTTAGGTTTATGAAAAAAAACATTTTTTGTTCATTGACTAGTGCACAGTTGGTAGGAATATAAGTGGGAGAAATCATAGAAAGTTCTTGTCAATGAATTTGATGTAAGGTTCAATATTTCGACCTTCTACAATTGATCTAATACCTCTACGGAATATTTTCATGAAGATAATCTCCATGCGTTAACGTTCGTCCATGTAAATATCATTGTTTGACATTACAAAATTGCTCATTCCTCCATACAAAAATATTTCAATTAAATTGAGAACTTCAAAAGATTGAAATATGGGAAATAATAAAAAGGCTTTATATGTAAATCTCATCTTTGTTGGGATTTGCTGACAACGAATTACTTCAGAGTATAGACTTGGATCCTATTATTAAGCGTTTGTTACAACCAAATAGACCAAGTTAGAATATGGATAGGAATTGCATTTAATACTAAGTTTCTTGTGTGAATGTATAAATTCATGTAAGCCCGTAGAGGCAGAACGACTGAGTGTGAGTGAGTTGATGTAATCTCCATGATATGAATAATAAGACAACTGATGCCTATGCTTGGTGGACGTAGCCCAATGTTTGGGTGAACCACATGAAATCCCTGTGTTCCTTATATATGTGATTGTTAATTATCATATATGAATTGTGTTTTCCTCATTTGCAATTCTAACAAGTGTTATCAGAGCTAGTTGGAGGAGCTTCAAATTCTCGGAGGAGCTGCTGAAAAGAAATCTGTGTGAGGTGCGTCGATTTATATATCTCCACAGATCCCTCCTCTGGAAGGGTGCGACAGAATACAGTGCATAAATCTTTAAAGATCGTCGCACTCCAAGTGAATCGTGAGGTGCAGACTCGCCACACTCCAATGGTAGCGTGAGGTGCGAAAATGCGCATCATTTTCTTCTTGGAAATTTTGAGGTATGGTTCTTTGGAAAAGTAAAGGTGGAGGAGTTAATTAAAGTAATTTTTTTTTTTTAATTAAAGAGTCATGTGGGTGGATAAGTTAAAATGGTGAATTCTTATGGAGTAAAACTTTTATTTATAAAAGTTTTTATTAAACCTTTTTATATATTATTAAAAGATTTTATGGAATATATATAAATTTTTTATTATTATAAACCTTTTGTGGTTAACCTTTAACCTTATTTATTATTCCTCCACATTTAAAAGGATTTTATAAGCAGTGGACATTAGGAGATTTTTTCTCTAATGGATAAGATGCAGAGTTCAAAGTTTGAAGTTGAAAAGTTCAACGGTAAAAACAACTTTGAGCTTTGGAAGCTCAATATGCGGGATTTACTGGTGCAACAAGGGTTGCAAAAATCATTGGCAGGCAAGTCAAAGAAACCAACAACAATGACAGAATGGGGATGGGAATATTTGGATGCGAAAGCTTTTAGTACCATTCGTTTATGTCTTGCGGATGAGGTTCTGTTTAATATTGTAGGAGAGGATACAACATTAGGCTTATGGATCAAGTTGGAAAGTATATATATATGATGAAGTCCTTGACAAGCAAAATCTACTTGAAGAGACAGTTGTACAGTTTGCGGATGAAATAAGGTACAAAAGTTGTTGACCATTTAAATACCTTCAATACCCTTATAGTTCAATTGACTAGTATGGAAGTTAAATTCAAAGATGAAGATAAAGCTATTACACTATTGTGTTCGTTGCCTGAGTCTTGGGATAATCTAGTCACCTCTATTAGCTTTAGCTCAATAGATGTTTTAGATTATGACTTTGTTGTGGGAGCTTTGTTGGCTGAGGAGATGAGGAGAAAATCTAGTAAAGAAACCTCAACTTCAGAAGCAATGCTGGTTAGAGGTCAAACTAAAGAGTAGAATGAGAGAATTTTTTCTCGATCTAAGTCAAGACACAGAAAGGTTAAAGCCAAATGCTGGTATTGTGGCAAAACACGACATCTCAAGAAAGATTGTTGGAAGAGAAAGGAATATGAGGAAAACTCTACGAAGGAAGAAAATTTGGCTGTAACAAATTTAGGTATGACTGATCACGTTTTATATGTTTCTAGTAATTTACAATATCAAGAAGAATGGCAGTTAGATTCATGTGCCTCCCACCGCATGTGCTCACAAAGAAACTGGTTCAATTCTTACCAATTTGTTGATGAGGGTGTAGTGTTTATGGGAAATGGTATTCCCTGTAAAACTATTGGGGTTGGAAGTATTAGAATTAGGATGTTCGATGGTATTGTTAGGGAATTAACGTATTTTAGATATGTACTGTTGGTCACTATAATTGCTTAATTAATTTCAAACAACCAAGTGAAACATAAATTATCAACCCAGGGAAGTCTTTTGTTTCAAAGATAGCTGCGCACTATATATGCTCAATTCCAAAAGCACTAGTGTTGTAGTAAAGAAA
>ML798202.1:346032-357172 GCA_009831015.1 Picea engelmannii | reverse complement strand
AGCATCTGCATCCTCGAACCATGTAGCTGCTTCGTGTTTCGGCATATGCATCCTTGGACTGTGTAGCAGCTCCGTGTTTCAGCATGTGCGTTCTCGGATTGTGTAGCAGCTTCCGTGTTTCAGCATCAGTTCAACATCGCCTTGGATAGTTCTGTGTTTCAGCATCGGCCTTAAATACTATTCTGCAAATATGGACACTTATGCACTTCTAAGCAATGGTTAGGTCAAAAAGTAATGTAAAGTATTATGCAAAATAGATTAAGCATGCAATAATGAGAAAGGACCTTATATACCTTGGAATGATCAGATGTAGTGATATTATGAGTCTAAACACTAGTGATGAAGGGTATAACAATGGCAAAAAGTATGGGCAAAAAGGGTACAATATGTGGTCCTAACATGTACCTGAGCTTAAATCAAATTTGTTTTCATTGGGAGTGTTGGATTCTTGTGCATATAAGTATATAGGTCAAGGTGGAGCACTCACAGTGTCGAAAGGTAATTTAGTAGTGATGAAGGAAACAAAGGTTGATAACCTTTATAAGTTGGTAGAGAGTGCTGAAGTGGCATCTGAAGTGACAAATGTATATTGTTGTTTATGGAATAAGCATCCAGGTCATAAGAGAAAGAAAGAATTGCAGGTACTGGTAAGTGGCAAATCATTTCCGGACATAAAATCTTTATTTCTGAATTCCTGCTTATTTTATATCTCTGCAAGTTATGATGGTGGCATAAAGGGATGTTGTGTGTGGGATCCTACTTCTCACAAGGTCATCATTGAAAGAGATATAGTATGTATGGAACAACCAAAATGGTTGATTCAAGATCGCAACGATAAATTTGTTTGCATGCTAGAAAATTCATTGTATGGCCTATTGGTACCCAGACAAATATACAAGAGGTTTGAATCCTTCATAGTGAGACAAATTTTTTCAGAGGGTAGGAATGACTATACGGTTTATAGTACATTCACAGTCTTGATGTTCTTTTCTAATGATATGCTTGATGCAAGCCAAAGCATGGATAAAATCAGTAAGAAAATGACTCAGGTGTACATGACAATTCAGATAAGGGATCAAGGAGTAGAAAAAAAAATTAAGGGCATGGAAGTATACAGAGATGGTAATGGTAAGTTGTAGTTGGAGTTCAATATGAACATTGTAAAACTAGTTTTTATCCCTCTTGCTTTCCATTATAAGTTATCTTCAAGCATAGGTCCTGTCTATAAAGAAGAAAAGGTTATGTCTCGTGTAAGTTCATTAGGAGGTCTGTTGTATGTGATGAAATGGTTAAGACCAGATGTTTCACATGCTAATGATGTTGTCAGATACGCGACAGATTCAAGTGTTGCAGTGAAATGGGTGCTTTACCGTTTGAGAAGCACAAATGTCACCTATAATGGTTACATTGCGATGGTGTGTGATATTGTAATGTATATTTTAAAGGTGTTTTGGATAGGAGGAGACCTATTACTAAATGTGTCTCACAAAACAGTTATGGAAGACATGTTGGAGGTGGAGTGACCCCTCAGGAAATCCAAACTCATGCAAGTCACACAGGCGAGATCATGAAACCATTTTTATTAGAGAAGTTGCAGTGGTGCTTGGCTTCTCTTGGCTTGCAGAAAAGGTGATGAACAAAGGAAGGATCAAGGTATCATGTTAATTGTTTTCAAGATGGAGATTGTTGGGATTTGGGGACAATGAATCCCTTCAAAGGATAGATTTGGATCCTATTATTCTGCGTTGGTTACAACCAAATAGACCAAGTTAGAATATGGATAGGGATTGCATTTAATAATCAGTTTCTTATGTGAATGTATATATTCATGTAAGCCCGTAGAGGTAGAATGACTGAGTGTGAGTGAGTTGATGTAATCTCCATGATCTGAATAATAAGACAACCAATGCATATGCTTGGTGGATGTAGCCCAACGTTTGGGTGAACCATGTGAAATATTTGTGTTCCTTATATGTGTGATTGTCAATTATCATATGTGAATTGTGTTTTCCTCATTTTCAATTCTAACAATCTTTACCTATAGGTTATTGGTTTAACAAATTTAAGGACTAAACTCTTCTGGAGTGTAGGGAAGTGGCCTTGGAATGGACTAAGAAAAATATAATTCCATGGAATCCCTCTCCTTAAAACATTGTGCACATGTTCATGAGCCATAGTTGCCTCCATTTTTTCACATGTGGATGTCATAAATGAACTCAATATAAAAAAGATAATTCCATGGCAGCCCTCTCCTTAAAACATTGTGCACATGTTCATGAGCCATAACTGCCCCATTTTTTCACATGTGGATGTCATAAATGAACTCAATGTAATATTGAACACATATCTCATATTCGATTTGGCTCTAAAAATTCTTGAAGCTCTAGTTTCATTGACCCAAACTCAAGAGAAGAAGCCAAATGGAATGTATGGATGTGATCCCTAATCTATCTTACAATATTCATGATTTATTTAAGCTCCACAATTGTAGATTTATAATGCATCATCATAAAATTTTAATTATTTTGAATCAAATTTTAGCTTAATGAAAAGTCAATTGTTATTTCTTAAGTGTGTCTAATGCATTCATTGTATGATTTCAAAGGGATAATGTCATAGGCCTAGGGAGCCTTCGGTTGGGCGGCATAAGCACCCAAGCTCCTAGTCACTGTGTGGCACTAGCATATTTTGTTCGGTGGCAAGACCACACCAAAGTACAGAACTTGGACTATGCCTTCACTTAGTTCTTTTGTTACAATGTGCCAAGCCAACATTTGTGCCACACAAGAAATTTTATAGAAGAAGAGCTTTCGCTTAGTTACATAAAAACTTAGATGAAAACCATGCAACTCCTTTGGTGAATTGTGTCCTTGTGGACCCTTCCTTGTCACCTTGGTTACAAGAAAAAATGAGCCACTTCTCCCTTATGCTTCATAACCAAGACACATATGGTTATGCCAAGTTCATCTTACCTCAGTTCGACTTGGATCCTTTCCTTAGCCAAATATCTTTCTGAAGACATTCACTCCAAACCTTCCACTCCATGATGATTCCAAATGACTCTTAACTTAGCTTCTTATAGGAACATGACTAATGTATGTGGCCTTTCACCATGATGTGACATGAAATTCCATTTAGTTGAGCTGACCTTGTGAATGGGTGTGTGCCCCTTGGGTGAGTCATCTTAATCACCTAAGAGCGCTCTTCACAACTTCGTCAACTTGCTTCATATTCGATTTTTTAGCGCCCAAGTATTCTTCCTTGGTCCGTGTTCATCACATAATTTAGTCAGTCCAACTCCCTTTAGCACGGTGCATGCCTAAGTAATATGACTCATCCGGTTCTTGTTTCGCTTCGTCATTTAGCTGACTCCCCTTGGAGCATGCTCGGGCGACTATGGCCTGGAGCCTCCTCAACCTTCAGTTCAAATTTTGGTGAGGGTTCCCATGGTCACCATGGGCACCCACCCGACTCGCCACCTTCATTGCAGTTAAGTTTTGGAAACTTGTCTTCGACATGAAAGCATCCAAAGATCCAAGCTCTCCTATAAAGATGGTGTGTGCATGTTGTAGGAAAATCTCTCTGCGGACAGGTAGACATCCTCTTGAGAGCTAGACTCTTAAATCTAAGATAGAATGTGCTTAACATGGACACTGACTTCCTTTTAGATCTAATCAAGTTGATGAACAAAAGAGAAAGAGGAAAGTGTGTACCTTATGAACGTCATTTTTCCCTGCAAGGTCCAGGATGAGCTTCAATCTTGAGCTCCTTGGTAGGTCCTGGAAGACAAACAAAAGTACAAAATACTTCCTACTCTACTGAGATTAGCTAAAACATAGATCCATCTACTACAGACAAACTTATATGAAACAAGTACAAGTATGAAATAAACAGGCCAAGCATTGATTGTATTAATCAGAACAACAATGAAGAAAACTTACAACCATAGATGTGAGTGCAACAGCTTCATCAAGCTCTCCTTGTCCAACCCTTGCTCAAAATATCCATGATCAAAATGACAATACTTTCACTGATTATTCTCCTCCACTTCTCATGAGATCATAAGTTTGGTATCTCTAAACTCCTCTCTCCCCTTTCCTCTATGGAAATCCCTCATTATATAAGATTTGGAGACTTAACCACCATGGAGAGGATCTCTCATCAGATCCACTAAGAAAGGGATCTCTAAGATATTTAGGGAGAAAATATCTCTTAAGGATTTTGGAGAGGAAATATCTCTCAAGGATTTTAGGGAGGAAATATTTCAACCATCCATGAGATCCTCCGCCTTCCCTAAAAAATAGGAAACCAAATGTGAGGTGGATTCTCACACTTAATTACTTTCTTTTTCATGAATATTAATAAAAATTCATGTGCACTTGATTCTCACACTTAATCAATTTCTTTTCCATGAATATTAATAATAATTCATGTGTACTTGGTATTTTGTCCTTCATAAAATATATCCCTCCTCCACATTGACTAGGGATTATGACATAAGTTATTCCATGGTGTCAAGGTGTATGAGACACTTATATGACACTTTACGACACTTAGGGCGAGGTACCTAGGTGTGCACATTTCATGTGTAACAGAATGCCCCCTAAAGTGTGAGGTTAGAAGAGAGAATGATGGCCGAAACACTTTAAAAATATTTAAAGCAAGGGTATAGACGCAGAGAACTTGATAGAAGCTACACACAAACATCCAAAAAATATTATGACATGTTTCAAACCCAAGGTAGGCATACCTATGTTTGGGTGATAAAGACTTGCAAGATATGACTGCCATAAAATACATTAGGAATCCATAATTATATTGACAAAAAGGTATAGCCACTAAATATACACTGTGGATCTATACTCCCATGACCTGAACTGATCGTAGCCACGAATAATACACAATGGATCTATGAGATGACAAGACATAGCCACGGCGAATACAAAGTGGATCTATGTGACAGTATATGTGTCAACGTTCAAGAGAAACTCTGTCGCAACCTGGTCAAAGTGCATATCAGAGTGATCACTAAACCCATGGTCTTGTTATCGATCCTGATGTAGTATGAATCTAACCATGTGAATATATGTCCTAATATCGAACATGGCAGAAACCACTTGATTACTGGTCAATGATGTAAACCGTTAACAAGCGCGAGGGAGGTCACCATTGATGTCAATGACTCCCAAGGTACTCTAGTACATTTCAACGAATGTGAATGGATGAGATGAATTCGAACATCCGTGGAATCATCAGATCAGAGGTCAATCATGTAAAACCACTGTCGACCGTGAGGAGGCCTGCCATTGAGGCATGCAGGTCCCAAAGTACTAACTGGTTTCTAAGTCTAGTTCTTGGATAATGTGTTGAAGTCAATAGGAATAGACTCATGGAAAGAGGGCCTTGATGTATCCCCCATCAACGACACAAAATTGACACAGATATGTAAATTGGTAGATCAAATGAACATGGAATGACACGGGTATTGAAACAAGATATTTGTGATGGTTGACTCTCGAGGTGAATACTTCCCTTGAACACTGAGGCACAACAACAAAAACATGACATGGAACAAAACACGATGATGCAGTGGATACTGTGACTTTCGACGGGTCACCCAAAAAAGTAAGAAAAAATCATAGGATTGGTTCAGTGTAGAGGTTCAACGGATTAATATGTGTGCAAAGACAAAGTGTTGTGTTCAAGGGTGACTCAAAGAGTTACTGGTAACGTTCTCAAAAACTGCTAGGCTTGCTTCCTTCAATTTTTCCCCCATCCAGATAGACGAGTACCTCTTTTTAATTTAACGAGCTCAAGGAGGGTAACACATGCTCGATATAACTCACCTTTGGTAAGTTCCTCTTCCTTTGTTTAATGAACTAGAAGAAGTAAGAGTTCGGTCCCATATGGGCCCTTCAGTGTATAATTGTTTAACGAGTCCAGAGAAGGTAAAATCGTTGGTTTTTCATATTTAGAGAGTCTGAAAATGACTTAAAGACGAATCCAATGTTGTCCTTTTTCATAATGTTAGTCTCGCAAGCCCGAAAAAGAGATAAATTATCACTCGAAAGACACCCTTTCAAACCTTTTAACGAGTGGGAAAGGAAGCAAGATCACTCGGCAATCTTTTCATGTTTAGAGAATCTGAAAAGAGATTAAAGATGACTCCAGGGGTTCCTTTTTCGTGTATCCATACAGGTCCGAAAAAGAGATAAAAGTTTACCTAGATGCATTCTCATGTATTTATGAGCACGAGAAAGAACAAAGACTAAGCTCAGTATGCCCCCAGCTTGAAAGCTAGTGGCTTAACTCCAGAATGATCATCAAAGGCTGGAGACATGCCCTCCAAGCTTCAATTCATTCACCGACTTTGAGGTTGTCACCAATTTCTCTAGTAGATGAGAAAAAGGAGAAGGGTGGATGAAAAGAAGGTTTAAGAGAGGTGACTGTTTCATTTTTTAATGAGCTTGACACAGGAAAAGAACTATGCTCAGGGTTCCGAGTTCGATCCCCAGATTGTTGTTTTATTTTTTAATGAGCTTGCTACAGAGAGGAAAACTATGCTCCTGACCTCTGTTTCATTTTTTAACGAGCTTTCCACAGAGAAGAGAAAATATGCTCATAGACTCTGCTTGATCATAGCTTCCAAGAAAATAATGATCTGGAAGGATACCATGTCAAGGGAAAAAACTCTTGGCTTCCAAGAGATCTTCGCTGGATGGAAGATAATCACTCTGGAAGGAACACATGTCGAGGGCCACGACAGGGGTAAGGAGATCAGGCTCCAATAGCCCTACCGAAGAAATCACCATGTCAACTATCAGATCCAAATCGTCAAAAGTTGAAGTCATGGGAGACAACGCCACATAATTAACATGTGGTGGGGGTGATACTGTCTACATATAAGAACCATTTAGGGAGGTAATCCAGTTAGGACCGATGAATGAAAGTTGATCAATAGTCACAATTCTTCCATCGTGAGGGAAATATATCACACAGAAAAGAGTGGATACAATAGCTTTCATGGAATAGACATAATCCCACCCAAGGAGTAAAGTGAAATCCAAGGGGTATCGGACTACCATGACAACAATAAAGACAATTTTCCCTCTCAAAGTTATAGGAAATAGACGAAGGTTCCCTAAAGGTTGACTATTTATTTTGTTAAAAGATAACAAATTCTGTGTAACCGGCGCAAGTTGCGGACAACCCAAAGCATACCAAGCAACATAAGACAAAATACTAACATACGCACCTTCATCTATCAGCGTTTGAGGAACACCCCGACCACAAAACTGTACTGTAATCTGGAAAGGAATGTGAGAGGGAAGATGAGGTCTAGTTAGCGCACCCCAATCAAAAAGGATGGTCTCATTACTTGGAGGGGGTTTCATGGGAGAAGGAGGAATGCCCCCCGTCACGGTAGATTCTGTATCAATGAGAAAAATGTGGGCAACATCCAGTTTATTCTCTAGAGGGAGAGTAGGATTTACCAATGGTGGACTTGGATCGACCACTTTGGCACTCTTCAGAGGAAGAGTGGGATTGACTGATGATGTAATCTGAGCAACCAATTTGGCACTCCTCAGATGAAGAGTGGGACTAATCGAGGAAGGGACTGGATCAATCACTTTGGCACTCATCAAGGGAGGAGTGGGATCAACCGATGATAGAACCGGATCAACCACTTGGATTTCATTGTCCAAGGGGAGAATGGGGTTGACAGGTGGAAACAGATCGACCTCTTTTATGTCACTCTCTAACGGGAGAGTGAGGTCGGTCGATAATTAAAATGGATCGACCACTTGGGTGAGACTATTTTGATCAAGAGTGAGGCTGATCAATGACGGAACCGGATCATCTACTTGGGTTTGTGGTTCAATTAAGGAGGAAACTAGATTGATCATATGATCAACCGGAATGACCGGGGATGGAATCGGATTGACCGGTCCATTAACTAACAATGGGTCGAGGGAAATCTTATGATAACCTTTTGGAAGTTGAAGTTTTTCCAAAAGAGAAGAAGCCTCGTCCATATGAGGGCAAAGGTGAGAGTAATGATCACCTTTGCATAACATGCAAGGAAACTTGACAGTTGTCTTCTTCTTACTAGTATTAACATCACTAGTTGATGGGGTATCATCGACATGATCAACAGAGGCCGATGATGCAGAGGACCACATTTCTAAGACCTTGGGAATACTAGGGAAATCCCTCAGAAAATGGTCACCCTTACAAAGACTGCAAGGGAATTTGGGTTTCAGATTCTTCATTTTAATCTTGTTGACCTCATCAACACTCCCAGTACTATTAACAGTAATCAGTTTCTTAAAGACAACATTTGATGTTGTTAGGGCCTTGGTCCTTTTCGGGCTCTTCTTCTTCTTCTCTTTTCGTTTCTTCTTCTTCTGATCAACCTGACTACTTGCTTTAGAGATTTCGCTAGGCGAAGAAGAAGAAATGGAAGGAGACTTAATGGGAAAAGAAAGAGAAAATTTGATGTGAGGCTGATGTGTGGGTGGTGTACTAACATCTAAAGTATTAGGTGTATTTGAAACATTGGGAGGATTCGAGATCACCGGAGTGGGGAACAACCAAACTAGTAATTCGATGGTGAGTCATGGAAGACTCAGTGTGGCAATATACGGAGGACCAAAGTTTCCAAAAGAAGGAAATGCGTAAGGTTCCTTGGGACAAGGGGTTCCTCCATCAGTACTCTCGGGATTTGACGCCATTAATACTGACTCGACCTAAGTTCCATTAAGTAAAACAAACAACACACGCTATGAATATGAGAAGAAGTCAATCAAACAAACCTTCCCACGATGAAACCACTAGTTGGTGATGAAATCCAATGTCGTGAGATCAAAATAGGAAGGGGTGGAGATAGAGCAAGTGGATCAATTATGTTGGTGACCTGTTTAATGGACTTACACCTTGGTGCAAGATTCCATGCAGTAATTGTGGATTTAACCTCCAAGGAGCCCGAGCGAGTTTGACCAACGTTTGTTACAGGTACAGTGAGACTTCCCTTCATCGTCACCTTGTGTAAGACCCTAAATATTGTGGCTACTACGGTCACCAACTCCCATTCAACCCCTGGGTGGGTACAGTCGACAGTCCAGTCCGAACGTAAGGGTAGGGTATCTAGCCCGAAATCAACTTGAAAGGCTTCCACTCAACATTGTGGGTATACCTTCAAGCGACCCCCATAATACAATTTTTTACAATCAGTCAAACCACGGAGGGATAATCTCCATAGCTCTCTCGAGTGTGACCTCGTGAGTAACCCCTATGTGAGAGGGGGATCCTAGAAAGCCTATATGACAATTGGATTTCACTCTCCCTACCACAAGATACTAAGTTTGTTTGATAGCTTTGGAAAGTTATCCTTTCAACCTATTCCAAAGCCCTACACCTTAAACTAATGTAGGTTTGCTAACAAAGATGTAAAAAGTTTGATAAATTTTAGTTAAGTGTTGATTTTAGCGGCTGTTGTTTACTCAGAGGTGTATGAGAGTGAATACTGATGATATTATGACTCAATTCCCAAAACATGCATAAGAAATGATAAGCAGTCTTTTCTTTCATTGAATGTCTATTTTAAGGGAAGGAGAAGGATTTTCCTTTCACTTTCAAACACCAAGATGCAATGACCTCATGCAATAGTCCTCAATAAGGAATCCAATGCAATGATAAATTGTTTATATGTGACTGATGATCAGTTGGATGTAAAGTTTCCTATGCTAATCAGATTGCAAGATCTGTGAGATTGAAGCAACCAGAAGCAAACTCCACATAAACAAAAGGACACCCTTGTTGTGATCAAACAAGAGAAAGAAAACCAAAAACTCAAAAGGAAGGAGAAAGAGATTGGACAAGATGACTCAAAGATCAGAAGGAAAAGTAGAAAAGACCTTTGAAACCCCTTACAAAGTTCTCACTCATTCAGACAAACGAGAAGAAAATGACAAATTGCAAAGTAAGGACAAATGTCAAAAAATCCAAACAAAAGAGGATGAATACTTAAAAAACAGGGTGTTGAAGGTCAATACTAAGATGGATTGAAAGTATGAGACCCTGAGCAAATGTACAAAGAATAAACTAAACCCAAAAATTTGAAAAACTAGAAGATTTTCCACAACAAATGGGAGCGCTCTGGTGTAAGGGGAACCAGAGCATTATAACGCTCTGTGTAAGACATTTAGGGAGCGTTGGTGCTCTCATAACAAGGCAAGGGAGTGCCCTACTTCAAAAAACTCAGGAAAAATTCGAGAAACTCAAAAATTCAAGAAAATTCAGCCAGCTAGGGTGATCATGATGACACAAAGAGGCAATCAAACCATTCTAAGAATACAAAATTCGATGGAGAAGATAAAATGAGTGGGAAAGTGGCCAAGAAAATATCTGGAAAAGGAAACACGAATCAAATTTCCTCCTCAGTGGAGTCACCAATTTCTATTGTAGGAAAATCTCCCTGCAGACAGGTAGACCTCCTCTTGAGAGCTAGACTCTTAACTCTAAGACATAAGGTGCTTAACATGGGCATTGACTTCCTTTTAGATATAATCAAGTTGATGAACAAAAGAGAAGGAGGAAAGTGTGTACCTTGTGAATGTCATTTTTCCCTGCAAGGTGCAAGATGAGCTTTGATCTTGAGCTCCTTGGTAGGTCTTGCAAGACAAACAAAAGTACAAAAGACTTCCTACTCTACTGAGACTAGATAAAACATAGATCCATCTACTGCAGACAAAATTATATGAAACAAGTACAAGTTTGAAAGAAACATGCCAAGCATTGATTGTATTAATGAGAACAAGAAGGAAGAAAACTTACAACCATAGATGTGAGTGCAATAGCTTCATCAAGATCTCTTTGTCCAACCCTTTCTTAAAAGCTCCACGATCAAAATGACAATACTTTCACTGATTATTCTCCTCCACTTCTCATGAGATCATAATTTTGGTATCTCTAAACTCCTCTCTCCCCTTTCCTCCATGGAAATCCCTCATTATATAAGATTTGGAGACTTAACCACCATGGAGAGGATCTCTCATCAGATCCACTAAGAAAGGGATCTCTAAGATATTTAGGGAGAAAATATCTCTTAAGGATTTTGGAGAGGAAATATCTCTCAAGG